>CM053028.1:244763159-245316881 GCA_028564925.1 Lithobates sylvaticus | reverse complement strand
ATATAAGAATCTTCTGAGCTCATTCAGAATTCCAATGACAAGTGCATGTGACTTGCAGTTGACCTCCTTCTGGACTGCATTTTAATTGATTTAACACATTTTTTGCTTTCCAGCAGACTTGTATAGTGTGAGAAGCAGTTCTGATGTAATCAAACCTCTATGGTCCTTAAACAAACATGTTATACTTACCTATTCTTTGCGAGTCCCCCACCGGCGCTCCAGGCTCCTCCCCTCAAGCAGGTCCTCCAGAGAAAGCTGGGGGGCACTGCTACATGATTGCTCCCAAACTGCTGCTTTATGCGTCCATAGGACACATAGAGCCGCGGCTTAGCCTCAACCCCGTTCTCTACTTATTGGCTCCCTGGCCATGATTGACATGGGCTCCTGCTGCTGTCTCAGCCAATGAGGAGGGAGAGTCCCCATACAGTCGAGGCTATCGTGAACATCGCTGAATCAGAGGGGCCTCAGGTAAGGATTGGGCAGGCAGGGGGAGGGGGACTGCACATAAAAGGTTTTTTACCTTCATGCATAGAATGCATGAAGGTAAAAAACCTTCAACCTTTAGAACCTCTTCAAGCTAAAAATGTAATAGTACCACTTTGGATTTGCTCTCACTTTTTGTCCCAGACTGGCGCTCCTGGCTACTCCCCTCGAGCAGTGCCTCCAGAGAAAGCTGGGGGGCACTGCTACATGATCGCTCCCAAGCTGCTGCTCTATGCGTTCATAAGAAACATAGAGCCGCGGCTCAGCCTTACCCCCGTTCTTTACGTATTGGCTCCCTGGCCATGATTGACATGAGCTCCTGCTGCTGTCTCAGCCAATGAGGAGGGAGAGTCCCCAAACAGTCGAGGCTATCGTGAACATCGCTGAATCAGAGTGGCCTCAGGTAAGGATTGGGCAGGCAGGGAAGGTAAAAAACCTTGAGCCTTTAGAACACCTTCAAGCTAAAAATGTAATAGTACCACTTTGGATTTTCTCTCACTTTTTATCCCAGTGAAAACTGTCACCAGAACAAATTATGGGAGTTAATTTACCCAGAGAAGGACAGTTTTTAGATCCCCAGTTTATCCAAAGCAACAAAAAATGGTTTGTCTGGAATTCCACTCTAAATATAAATATATTTCAGTTCACTCTGAAGCACATCCGTGGTCCTATGTTTGCATCACTGAAAACATTGCTTGGAAAGCTGATACTTTGCCACCCGTTGATTAAGGCAGCAGTCTGTATAAAGCAGCATAACCTACAGGCTTTTCAAATTCAATTTATTTCCTCTATTACTCTTGCTATACTGTTAGTTTGGCTTTGAAAAATCCCATTAATTGATAGAACAGTTAGATGATCTTGGCAAGAGGTTTGGCAGTTAAGAACGAGAGGACATATTTTATAGTGTCTTAAATGATGAATCTGTGTATAGACAGGTTCGGAGTTCTGATTGGTGTATTAGGAAATTAGATCTCTAGTTGGTTGCCTGAGGTGCTTTTTGAGAATTGTGAAGATGTAACTGTTCTGTACTGCTTATGAGAATGGCTAGGGTACATCAGTTTGATGAAGTAAAGAGCAAGCTTTTAATATGTTAATCTCATTGACTGAAATAGACACAATATATACTGCCCTTGCATTTGGCATCCAGCATATTCGATTGTACAGAACTGCTATGCAAATCGCTATTTAGACAATATGCTTTATAAAAAAAGCATATTAGAGATAAAAACAGAGCTAATGGCTGTGCCTAAGTCCAATATAAACAAGGAAACATGACAGTAAAAATCAAGAAAATAATATATTACTGGATTTACCCATTATTTAAAGAAGTAAAATAGGAAATAATAAACCCATCAGGACATACAGTAATTGTACATGTTTTACAAAAAAAAGTTGTTTTTCAATAAATAACACCTATTACTTTGGCACAGTAATAACATTTCTATAATTCCCCATACGAAGGTAATTAAGCCTATTTTCTGTGTTTTATTCAACAGAAAAATAGAAAAGAGTATGAATGTTAAGGATTCAGGTGACTAATAGTCTAATGACAGCCTAGGGAATCCCCATAACACTTCACTGCTAACTTTGACAATACTCGTGGTCATGGTAAAAAATCGCAATTGTGTTAAAAGTACTATCCCCCCTCCACCATTTTTTGTAAAGGCATATTTGAAAATTAATCAGCTTTATTTGTGTCACGCTCCGGGTATGGCGGGGAACAGGAGGTGGATCCCCTATGCCAATGGGGCGATAGCACGGGTTGTATTGGAGGACCGGTTTTAATATTGCTACTGGTTTTCACCAGAGCCCGCCGCAAAGCGGGATGGACTTGCAGTGGCGGTAGCAACCAGGTCGTGTCTTCCAATAGCAACTCGACCCCACGGACAGCTGAGACAGGCGCGGTACACTAGGATTAAGCAGAGGCGAGGTCAAACGTAGCAAAAGGTCAAGGCAGGTGGCAATGGTTCGTAGTCAGGGGCAACAGCAGAGATCTGGATACACAGTAGGAGCAAACACAAAACGCTTTCACTGGGGCACATAAGGCAACACAAGATCCGGCCAGGACAGGAAGGGGAAGTTGGTATTAGAAGATTCTTGCGAAACGGTAATTGGACCAGGCACCAATTACTTGTGCGCTGGCCCTTTAAATGAAAGCAGTGTCGCGCGCGCGCGCTGGAAGGAGCCGACGAGGCCAGGTGAGGGGAGCGGGATGCGATCCCCGGGCGGGCCGTGGATCGCATCCCGGAGACAGGGCAGTGCCTGCGGTCAGGGGAGCTGACCGAGGCGCTGCAGGGCAGAGGACGCCGTGAGCGCTCCGGGATGGATGGGACACCCGGAGCGCTCGGCGTTACAATTTGTATTCAGTTATTTGTATTTGGATCTGGATAATGAAGGTCATCAGTGGGGCTATTACATGGTAATGAGTGAACAAATTTGGTTTGCAAGAGCTATGGCAAAACCCAGAAAAAAAAATGCTAAACCTAAACATTATCCCATTGACGTCCTAGATCTCAATTACAGAGGCATTGGAAATAGGGAGTTAGGTTGTGTTTTCATAGCTTCTCAACCACTTATCAACACCACTAACAAATGTTAACACAGGGAGCCAATGGAGGAGTACACATGGCAGCATTAGCATTGCCTTGTGTGAGGACAAAAATAATGCTGTTTGCGGAGATCAACATGTGTTGATACTTTGCAACCTCGCCTTTTCAGTTCTGGTGAGTTGTTTACAGCGAGTTGAGTGGTTGCAAAACCTTAAAACTGACCATTTGTCATTTATGCATTGTAAACGCTAACAAAAAAATCTCACAGGAACTTGGACACCTGTGCAATGAGTATAAAAATGTGCATTAATGTTACAAGTGTGTTCATGTGTTAAAGGCTGCTTTAAAATTTGAAGCCTGTGTAGACTTAGCATTAGGGAGTCAAACCGTATTTTTTCAATGTGAATTTGCAAGTTTATTAAAAAATTGCATGAGTAACTTGATCCTGCTATGGGGCACATGAGCCAATAAAAAAAGAATAATGTTTAGTGGGGAGAGGGTCATTTAATGTGTCTTTAAAGAGATTGTAAAGTCTTGTTTTAAAAAAATAAATAAAATAAAAAAACAACATGTTATACTTACCTGCTCTATGCAGTGGTTTTGCACATAGCAGCCTGGATCCTCCTCTTCTAAGGTCCCTCTTCTGTGCTCCTGGCCCCTTGTTAAGTGCAGCTTGCTATGGGGCACCCAAGCCGAGCCACAGCTCCCTGTGTCCATTCAGACACAGAGCCATGACCCGGCCCCACCCCCCCTCTCTCCTGATTGGCTGAATCATTTTAATCAACAGCAGTGGGAGCCAATCACATCGCACTGCTGTCTCAGCCAATGAGGAGGGGAGTCCCGGGCAGCTTAGACACTCTTGCATCATCGCTGGAAAAAAACGGGCTTAGGTAAGTATTAAAGGGGCTGAAGGGGGCTGTTGCACACAGAATATTTTTTTATCTTAATGCATAGAATGCAAAAAAAAAATCCTTCTGCCTTTACAATCCCTTTAACCACTTCCCGACCGGTGCACGGCGATGTACGTCGGCAGAATGGCACAGACTTGGCATAAGGGCGTACAGGTACGTCCCTTTAAGAATGCCGCCATGCCATCGCGTGCGCGCCAGTCGGGACCCCCGTGAGTCTCGATCGCCGCAGGGATACCGGTGATCGTTTCACGGGGAGGCTGAATGGGGAGATGCGGAAGTAAACAGCATCTCCTCATTCTGCCTAGCAACAAGTGACACTCCCTGTGATTGGAGCAGAGATCAGTGTTCACTAACACACAGTCACGCCCCCCACAGTTATTAATACGCCCCTAGGACACACTTAACCCCTACACTGCCACCCCCTGGTTAACCCCTTCACTGCCAGTGTCATTTACACAGGAATCAGTACATTTGTATAGCACTGATTGCTGTATAAATGACAATGGTCACAAAAATGTGTCAAAAATGTCTGATGTGTCCGCCATAATGTCACAGTCACAATACAAATCGCTGATCGCCGCCATTACTAGTAAAAATAATTATTAATAAAAATGCCATAAAACTATCCCGTATTTTGTAAACGCTATAACTTTTGCACAAACCAATCAATAATCGATTATTGCGATTATTTTTTTACCAAAAATATGTAGAAGAATACGTATTGGCCTAAACTGAGGAAAACATTTTTTTTTATATATTTTTGGGGGATATTTATTATAGCAAAAAGTAAAAAAATGATGCGTTTTTTTCAAAATTGTCGCTCTTTTTTAGTTTATAGCGCAAAAAATTAAAACTGCAGGGGTGATCAAGTACCACCAAAAAAAATCTCTACTTATGGGAAAAAAAGGACGTCAATTTTGTTTGAGAGCCACGTCGCACGACCGCGCAATTGTCTGTTAAAGCGACGCAGTGCCAAATCGCAAAAAGTGGTCTGGTCTTGAGCCAGCAAAATGGTCCTGTCTGAAAGTGGTTAAAGTTCAACATACTACACAAATCCTTTGAAATGCCTTAACGCTGCTAGTGAACTTGAAGGTGCAATATCATGTACTATTTTAAAAGTGATATTTTATGTTTTCATACAGGGGCTGCAGTTCTAGCATTTTTTTATAATCAAATATTTATTAAGTTTTGTAAAAAAGACAATTAGAGCATAAAATAACAGAAATCCACAATTAAACATATTGGGCATGTCTGGTACATACATCTGGAGCAGGTCTAACTTAGTTAAACTAGAGGCAGCATACACAATCCAGATATTTAGCCTCCCATAAAGGGCATATAGGTCCTCCACATATCCCCACTAGGGATGAGCCGAACACCCCCCCCCCCGTTCGGCTCGCACCAGAACCCGCGAACGGACCTAAAGTCCGTGCGAGCTTTAGAACCCTATTAGTTATAATGGATGCGAACGGGGGAAGCAACAAGAGATGGGTAAATATTGAGAATGCACAAAGCAACACACAATTGGGTCACATTATGTGGAATCCCCCAAAATATAGAGTAGTGGGGGGAGGGACACACGAAATCACATTGGTTACACTAAGAGAGTGGGATAGGTTATTTAGGAAAAATAAATGGGTTTATAATTCTCCTTTATTGTATTTAAAAGATAATATTTTTTTTACACCTGGTAGGAGTGAAATATGGGGAAATTGGATTAAAAATGGGGAGGCACAGCTACGAGATATTATCAAGCAAGGAAGAATAGTCACTTATCACGAATTAAGAAATAATAGAGAGCTCATGTCTATTGACGCTTGGAGGTACTCGCAGCTCAAGCATTTTGTAGACAGTCTCCCACAGCCAATCCGACATGGAGAGGATTATACAGTTCTGGAGAAAATTTGCCTACGAACCACAACTAGAAACAACACATCCCGCATATATAGGATGTTGATTCAGGAGGAAACTGACTGGGTCCCTCCAGGCGTCAAAAGATGGGAAGGGGAACTGGGAACCCCTTGTAGCAATGTTAGAATTAATAGAATTTTTCACTTAATGCACCGTTTTGGGTTTAACACGAAAACAGTTGAAGTTAACTATAAATGCATCTCAGGTTGGTACCTGACCCCCTTGAAGCTTAGCAGATTCCAAAAAGATAAATCTCCAGAATGCTGGCGAGGTTGTGGGAGTATAGGCACGATGGCCCATATTTGGTGGGAATGCCCTAAGATCAAAAAATATTGGCAACAAATTCTGGACCTAATTAAAATAATTACAGGGAAAAATATCCCAGAGGACCCCTGGACAGTACTGTTCCATGGGTCGGATACACCCATGGGTCAGTACAAGTCTTCAGTAATTCCGATATTTCTAAACGAAGCTAAAAACCTCATTGCAGAGCACTGGCGAGACCCAGAGAGCCCGCGTACAGGGGAATGGATAACCAGAGTAAATCTACAGCAAAAAATGGCAAGTCCTGAGGCCCAAGGGGTAGGAGGAGAGAAAGCTGAGGAAGGGCTGGGGAAATAGGAGGGTTGGGAAATCTTCAAAGACTCATGGAGATTTGCGGAAGAAATAATTTTCCCTGCAAAAAAGTGTCATTTTTGCAGGAAAAAGGCTATTTAAAAGCACTCGCGGCTAATGAATTGATGGCTCCTGTAACACAGAGAACTGTCATTCATTAATAAAAAACAAAAAAAAGCGTGGGGGTCCCCCCAAATTCAATAACCAGGCCCTTCAGGTCTGGGATGGATATTAAGGGGAACCCCAGCCAAAAAAAAAAAAATGGCGTAGGGTCCTCCTCAAAATCCATACCAGACCCTTGAGGTCTGGTATGGCTTTTAAGGGGAACCCTAGCCAAAAAAAATGGCGTGGGGTCCCCCTCAAAATCCATACCAGACCCTTATCCGAGCATGCAACCTGGCAGGCCGCAGGAAAAGAGGGGGGGGGCAAGAGCGGCCCCCCTCCCGCCTGAACCGTACCAGACCACATGCCCTCAACATTGGGAGGATGCTTTGGGGGTCTAAGACCCCCATGTTGATGAGGACAAGGGCCTCTTCCCCACAACCCTGGCCATTGGTTGTCGGGGGTCTGCGGGCGGGGGGCTTATCGGGGCTTAACAAGGGGACCCCCAGATCCTGGCCCCCCCCTGTGTGAAATGGTAAGGGGGTACAAAAGTACCCCTACCATTTCACCAAAAAAGTGGCAAAAATTGTAAAAATGACAGGAGACAGTCTTTGACAATTCCTTTATTAAAATCTTCTTTCTTCTTTCTTCATCCTTCGGTTTCTTCATCTTCTCCTTCCGTCATCTTCTTCCATCTTCTTCTTCCTCCGATCCGCTTCTTCTTGCGCTGGTCTTCTCGTCCTTCTCGTCCGGCATCTTCTTCCGTCGGCGTCGGTGTCGGTGTCGGTGTCGGTGTCTTCTTGGGCCGCTCCGCGCAATGGGAGGCTCCCGGTGTGTGAGGCTCCGCTCCGTCTGACAGGTCTTTTAAAACGGAGGGCACCTGGTGACCCCGCCCCCTCTGACATCATGGGGAAAGCCATCATGGAATTCCCCATGACGTCCCTGTGCGTCAGAGGGGGCGGGGTCAACAGGTGCCCTCCATTATAAAAGACCTGTCAGACGGAGCGGAGCCTCACACAGCGGGAGCCTCCCATTGCGCGGAGCGGCCCAAGAAGAGACAGAGACACCGACACTGACGCCGACGGACGAAGATGCCGGACGAGAAGACCAGCGCAAGAAGAAGCGGATCGGAGGAAGAAGAAGATGGAAGAAGATGGAAGAAGATGACGGAAGGAGAAGATGAAGAAACCGAAGGATGAAGAAAGAAGAAAGAAGATTTTAATAAAGGAATTGTCAAAGACTGTCTCCTATCATTTTTACCATGTTTGCCACTTTTTTTGGTGAAATGGTAGGGGTACTTTTGTACCCCCTTACCATTTCACACAGGGGGGGGCGGGATCTGGGGGTCCCCTTGTTAAAGGGGGCTTCCAGATTCCGATAAGCCCCCTGCCCGCAGACCCCCACAACCAATGGCCAGGGTTGTGGGGAAGAGGCCCTTGTCCTCATCAACATGGGAACAAGGTGCTTTGGGGGTCTTAGACCCCCAAAGCATCCTCCCAATGTTGAGGGCATGTGGCCTGGTACAGTTCAGGCGGGAGGGGGGCCGCTCTCGTCCCCCCTCTTTTCCTGCGGCCTGCCAGGTTGCGTGCTCGGATAAGGGTCTGGTATGGATTTTGAGGGGGACCCTACACCATTTTTTTTTTTTTTTTTGGCTGGGGTTCCCCTTAATATCCATCCCAGACCTGAAGGGCCTGGTTATTGAATTTGGGGGGACCCCCACGCTTTTTTTTTGTTTTTTATTAATGAATGACAGTTCTCTGTGTTACAGGAGCCATCAATTAGCCGCGAGTGCTTTTAAATAGCTTTTTTCCTGCAAAAATTACACTTTTTTGCAGGGAAAGTTCTAAGCACAGGAAACCTGCCCCCCTTCACAGGCCACCTATAGACACCCCCCAGGTGTGATACTGCAATGCTGTTCTAACAGCACGCACACACATATCCCCAGAAATAGAGCATATATTGTCAGCAACACACTGACACGCTGACACTGACTGAAACAGAATATGCGAGGCCGCCGTCGCGGCGGCCTCTTATACCGTGGGGCGTGTACTAAAGCCCCTGAGCTATAATTGGCTACAGGCATCCTGCCTGTAGCCAATTATGGCTCTCCTCGCTGCCGGCGCTGTGATTGGCCAAGCATGCGGGGTCACAGTGCATGCTTGGCCAATCATCAGCCAGCATTGCACTGCGCGGGCCGCAATGCATTGCGGGGCCGCTCGCATCACACGAATTTGATGCGAGCGGCCCCAATAGTTCTGGGCTCGCCGAGCGAGCGAACGCCCGGTGCTCGATTCGAACATGGGTTTGAATCGAACACCGGGCCCATCCTTAATCCCCACACCATCGTCAGCACTGGCATGGATGACTAGGGGGAAGCGGACCCAAATATAACATAAATCACAACTGTAACAATATACTGGAGCAGACGTGAAGTATATATGTTATATGCAAGATATTGATGCATACCAGACAAATCACCACTTCCATGAGGGAAAAGAACAGGAGAGAAAGGGAAAAGGGACATAGGAAAGAAAAAAGGAAACAGAACAGAAAGCAACCCTAACTATCTTGTGTCGGGTATTTCAATGGGGAGGTCGTGCAACTATGGCAGATATGTTATTGTTGTGTGGGGATGTCAATCAATTTGTTATGATCTCAGAGGAGTAACACATCCATCCTGACCAAATGTCCTTAACCACTTGCCTACTGTGCACTTAAACACCCTTCCTGCCCAGACCAATTTTCAGCTTTCAGCGCTCGCGCACTTTCAGTGACAATTGCGCAGTCATGCAATGCTGTAACCAAATTAATTTTTTATCATTTTGTTCGCACAAATAGAGCTTTAGTTTGGTGGTATTTATTCGCGACTCTGTTTTTTATTTTTTGCGATATAAGTGAAAACATAGCGGAAATTTTGAAAAAAAACAATATTTTCTCCTTTCTTTTTTAAAAGAAATCCAATAAAATCAAATTTTGTCATAAATTTAAGCCAAAATGTATTCTGCTACATGTTTTTTGTAAAAAAAAATTCCGTTAAGTGTATAATAATTGGTTCGTGTGATCACGGACATATGTACGCAAATGATCATGTAAAAGGGGTGTGCAGGTGATCACGGACATATGTGTGCAGATAATCATTGGCACATGTGATTTTAGTGGGACATATGTGAGGGACATGTGTTTTTATTATTTGGGGACATGTGTGTTTTACTGTGGGGACATGTGTGTCTTACTGTGGGGACATGTGTGTTTTACTGTGGGGACGTGTGTTTTACTATGGGGGACCCTAGACTGGTGATCAGTGAGTAAAAAAACCTCTCATACTCACTGATCACCAGCCGGCTGCAGCGATCCGCTCTCCTCTCCTCACCGACGACTTCCGTGTGAGGAGAGGAGGGCCGATTGCCCAGCAACCGGCTGTTTGTTTACATCACATGACAGGCGTGATTCGTCACGGCCGTCATGTGATCAGGAGGGCCAATCACCGTGCCCTCCTGCCGATTCGAGATGCGCCGTGTCCGGGTGACACGGCCGCATCGGGATCGCGCCGCTGCGCGGGCACGCGCGCGCGCGATCCCTCTACTTCTGAAGGACGTTCCTGAACGTCCTATCAGAAGTAGACGGCTCCCACCTGGCCGTATATCTACATTGGCCGGGTGGGAAGTGGTTAAATATCTCCTGCTGGTCTCTGACTATGTGTATCCATCCTTATGCCTCAATGATGGAGTCCACCCCTTTTTTCCAATCTAAAAGCGTAGGACAGGAAGCCTGTTTCCAAAATCTGGGGATCGGGGACTCGGCTGCATTGAGCAAGTGAGGAGTAACGAGGTAACCCTGCAGGTCTGGCATTTAGCAATGATAGCAGTACCACTGTTAAACAACAGATCCTCCCTGGCCTTTGTCAACACAATAGGGGATCTATCATTTAGTGGTAGTATCACCACTGCCCCTAATTGATAAATCCCCACTGTCTAAACAAAGAGGCTGGGGAATCTAAGAATCCCATTCACTGTGTTTACATTTTGGTGATGCAGGAAAACTGTTATTTGTGACTGAAATCGGGACAAGATCATCATGGCAGTGGTTTGTCACATTGGCAAGTGTCGCTCCTTGTGATTAACTTAGATCTACATCACTGAATGACATGACTGACTTTGGACTTACATTGTTGGATATTGTTTATTTATTATTATTATTATTTTTTTTTTTAAATAAAGAACTTTTAACAACAGTGTGTTTTTTTTTTTATTTAGTATATATTTTTTTCTGAATAAGTAGCAAGGGGTACTATGTACCCCACACTACTTCATGTAGGGGGAGGTGGATATCTGGGACCACCTTATTCTAAAAAGGGCTTCCAGATTCTGATAAGTTTCCCCCACAGACTTTCACATCTCTTTTGAAAGGATGTGGAGATGGGGCTCTTGCCCCTATCAACATTGGAGGAACAAGGGAGTAAACTTGTACTCTTATAATGTTGAATGAATGAATGAATGATTTGTATAGCGCTGCAACTGCGAACTGAATCGCCTCAAGGGGCTTGATCCGACCTGCGTTAAGTCCTTCTTAGAAGAGGTGGGTCTTGAGTTTTTTCCTAAAGGCCCGATGGTCTTTTTCTAAGCGGATGTTCGTAGGTAGAGCGTTCCATAGCCGTGGTCCTTGGACTGCAAATCTTCGTTCTTCCCTTGATTTGTACCGGGACTTGGGGACGAGGAGGACGTTTTGGTCGTTAGATCGGAGGTTGCAATTGGGAGTGTAGTGTTGTATTTTTTCGCATAAGTATTGAGGAGCATCTCCTTGTGTGCATTTGTGGGTCAGGCAGAGGGTCTTAAATGTGATATGATCCTTTACGGTTAGCCAATGGAGGGTCCTCAGGGAGGGGGAGATGGATCCCCATGTTTTTTTTCCTGTGACTAGTCTTGCTGCCGTGTTTTGAACGACTTGTTAAGGGCACGTGGCCTGATATGGGAAAGGGTGCATGCTACAGTCAAGTTACATGCCAGGATAACGGACTGGTATGAACTTAAAGAGCAAGCCCACTGTTTTTTTTTTTCTTTTTTATCCAGCCATGCAGTCTTACTCATCAGAAAAGAGAAATGGGAACAAGTGCATGCCTTCCCACCTCCTCAACACCACACAAAGCCATATGCCCTTAACATTGGGAGGGTACCTTGCAAGGGGTTGTGACCAAGCCTCCCCTCCTCCAAGGCAACCTGTCCTAATATTGATGGGGGGGGCAAGAACCTTATCCCCACATGCCTTGTACCCCTTCTAACTCATTCACAAAAAAATTTGAATAGTAAATAAAAACATCCTTTCTGTGAAAAAACTGCAACTGCTGTACTAAAAAAGTGATATTGACTCGCCATCTTTGACAACCATTGACACCATGACAACCCACCATGTTCAACTGTACTCGACCACCAGAACTTCCTTTGCAAATGACAGGTCCTTGACACTGTTTAGATTTCAGTCATGATCATATTTTTTAAAGACATCACCCAGGATCCTCCCCGACTTGTATATTTCATTGCCTCACCTTGAAACTCTGTGCATAAATACATAACTCATAAATAGATGTGTAGAGAACACAGTATAATATGCAGATGTGCTCAACATGCTTAGCTATAGTACTTTTTGAATCAGTTTAGACTTATGTCGGTTTGATGAATTTCTCTAAATATATCAACATACAGTGGTGTGAAAAAGTGTTTGCCCCCTTCCTCATTTCCTGTTCCTTTGCATGTTTGTCACACTTAAGTGTTTCGGCACATCAAACCAATTTAAACAATAGTCAAGGACAACACAAGTAAACACAAAATGCAATTTGTAAATGAAGGTGTTTATTATTAAAGGTGAAAAAAAATCCAAACCATCATGGCCCTGTGTGAAAAAGTGATTGCCCCCCTTGTTAAAACATACTATAACTGTGGTTGTCCACACCTGAGTTCAATTTCTCTAGCCACACCCAGGCCTGATTATTGCCACACCTGTTCACAATCAAGGCATCACTTAAATAGGAGCTGCTTGACACAGTAAGGTCCACCAGAAGATCCTTAAAAGCTACACATCATGCCGAGACCCAAAGAAATTCAGGAACAATTGAGAAAAAAAGTAATTGAGATCTATCAGTCTGGAAAGGGTTATAAAGCCATTTCCAAAGCTTTGGGAATCCAGCGAACCACAGTGAGAGCCATTATCCACAAATGGCGAAGACATGGAACAGTGGTGAACCTTCCCAGGAGTGGCCGGCCACCCAAAATTACCCCAAGAGCGCAGCGACGACTCATCCAAGAGGTCACAAAAGACCCCACAACAACGTCCAAGGAACTGCAGGCCTCACTTACCTCAGTTAAGGTCAGCGTTCATGCCTCCACCATCAGGAAAAGACTGGGCAAAAATGGCCTGCATGGCAGAGTTCCAAGGAGAAAACCACTGCTGAGCAAAAAGAACATCAAAGCTCGTCTCAATTTCTCCACAACACATTTGATGATCCCCAAGACTTTTGGGACAACATTCTGTGGACCGATGAGACAAAAGTGGAACTCTTTGGAAGGTGTGTGTCCAAGTATATCTGGCGTAGAAGGAACACTGCATTTCAGAAAAAGAACATTATACCAACAGTAAAATATGGTGGTGGTCTGGGGCTGTTTTGCTGCTTCAGGACCTGGAAGACTTGCCGTGATAAAAGGAACTATGAATTCTGCTGTCTACCAAGAGATCCTGAAGGAGAATGTCCGACCATCTGTTCGTGTACTCAAGCTGAAACGAACTTGGGTTCTGCAGCAGGACAATGATCCTAAACACACCAGCAAGTCCACCACCGAATGGCTGAAGAAAAACAAAATGAAGACTTTGGAGTGGCCTAGCCAAAGTCCTGACCTGAATCCTATTGAGATGTTGTGGTATGACCTTAAAAAGGCCGTTCATGCTCGAAAACCCTCTAATGTAACTGAATTAGGACAATTCTGCAAAGATGAGTGAGCCAAAATTCCTCCAGGACGCTGTAAAAGCCTCATTGCACGTTATCGCAAACGCTTGGCTGCAGTTGTTGCTGCTAAGGGTGGCCCAACCAGTTATTAGGTTTAGGGGGCAATCACTTTTTCACACAGGACCATGATGGTTTGGATTTTTTTTCACCTTTAATAATAAACACCTTCATTTACAAATTGCATTTTGTGTTTACTTGTGTTGTCCTTGACTATTGTTTAAATTGGTTTGATGTTCCGAAACACTTAAGTGTGACAAACATGCAAAGGAACAGGAAATGAGGAAGGGGGCAAACACTTTTTCACACCACTGTAGGTCTTTATAAAATTACAATTTTGATTTGAAAAAGTATACTCCAAAATTAGTAGCTCTGTTTTTTCTGGGGATGTCAATATGCGTGAGAGTAAAAACAAATAATCCTTCTTTCCATTCCTCTACATGTAGAGGAACAGCTGAATTAGGCTTTGTGTTACCTGCTAAAGAACCTGCAACAGCCGACCTTAGGAACCTCACTGTTTTATTTCTGTAACAGCTGAAGAGCCCAAGGACTGTTATATAATAATATACACACCACACATAAGTATCCCAGATTGTGATTTTGGACAAGGAAATTTGTTCTAGTTTAGTTTGTAATTTCACCGTATAACAAAGAAAATTGGCAAGTGCCCTGAAAGGCACAGTATTTACTGAAAGTGTGAAAAATAACTTATGGGTTCTATTTTTTACATTTTATTTCATTTAAACAGAATAAAACATTTACTGCTGGGGTGATCAAACCAATGTATCCTATATCTTTTTTTTTTCTCTAAGGACTAGTAAACCTAAAACATGTACTTAAAGCTCAGTTAAAGTCTCACACTTTTTATTTCTTTATAGTCCTGTATCCTGGTATTTTACGATTGTGCCTAATGTGCCACAGGCAGTATACACAAAGTAAAATAAAAAAAAAATTAGAAGCAAGCTAAACCGTTTTTTGTTTTTGGTCAAACAGATTTTCAATTTTTAAACCATTTATTTTTTATTTTTAACAATAATATAAACACAAGTCACAAAATAATAAATATAACATTTGCAGTGTGTGTAAGTAAGTCGTACATCAGGATATGCAAAAAATGTAATATGATACAGATCAAACTGTCATGTTTGGACTGTGGGAAATTAAACAGGTAAACATAAAAGTTACAAAATATGATGTACTAAGTACCATTTTGCCAGTAGTGATGAAGCCACCAAGAAAAAAAAGGGGAGGCAAGAAGCCAAGGATATTCAAGTCCTGACAGTCTGCACAGTAATAGAGTGTCATGTGCATGAAAGAAGGTAAAAAAGGGAAGTGAGGGGGTAGAGGAAGAAGAATAAAGGCAGAAAGGGAGATAAGCTTGGTAGAGTATAACATATATAATCCAATTGGAAGGGAAGGAGGGCAAGGGAAAGAAAAGAAAACAGTATATATAACTAGATATCTCTAAACCTTCTGGTCCATGGTTTTGTCCAGGGTCCAGTACACCTCGCTATATTGACTATGTCGACTATAGTGAGCTGTGAGTGGGGTCTTACCCTCAGTTGCATGTGGAGTCCCCTCTTTTTTGATGGTGGAAGCAATAAATGGACATTTCTGGAGTTTGAGGACTTCATTTATGCATTTTTTGTGTGTGATATTCACTTTCAGGATTTATGCACATGATTTATAGTGGATGCTTTATTACTTACTTGATTATTTAATTTGTTGTTGCTATATATTAAGGAGATGCACCTTTATCACTGTCCTAATTTATTTAATTTATATAAACTGTATAAGTTGATTGAATAAAAATGTTTGTGATTTTTATAACTGGTGGGCATGATGGGTGAAAGTTTTTCTTACCTGTGGATCATTCTTTGTTTTGTTCTTTTGCAAAAAAAGTTAAAATGATCTCACACCATGTCACAGTGCTTTATATGAAATAGAAACAAACCGGCCAAAGATCATGGATGATGCCAATAATCAAATTACCCATACTAGCCACCTAGGGATCTAACAGAGAAACAAGCAAATGAGGAGGCCATATTTGGTCAGCCCACCCGAACCCACCGAAACCCCTGGCTGATGTTTGTTTTTTAATACCAATGATTGTTTTATTGTGAAATAATAAATGACAAGAAAAAAAAAACATATACAAACTCTTGTACATAGTATGTTTCGATAATTTGCAATCCATATGGATATAGAACATAATATTACAAAATGCAGTCAGTGGTCCAATCAAGGATCTTCAAATTTAGTCTTCATAGATTGAAAAAGGTACTTTTAGCAACAACAAAAAACTGACCCTGAGTAGAGAGCCCAAAAAAAAACAAAGCATAGAGAATTAAGCCTGTTGCCTTGTTAACTCAACAAAACAGAGACATAAGGGTAGAATGATCATCACTGTGGTGTTGAATGTTGTTCTTACTTAATGAGTCTATATATCCATCATCCCATATGTTGTCCAGGGCCCCCTCTTTCTGTCGTAAATGTGGGCTGATGCTTGTAAAGTACCAATGTAGCATCATCTTAAATAAAACATTACATTTCAGAAGATGTTTAAGACTAGTTTATGGATCCAGCCACCATTAGAAAATAATTATCATGCTAACATTTCAAAAACTGACTGCCAAATACTTTGCACAAAATAAAAGGACAGTAATTGTTAAGGCTGTCACTCACCCAGCAAATTCTTAAGAATTTTATAACCAAGATAAAGCGAATCAAAATGAGGAGCTTTTATTGTCCTCTCAACATACATAATGAATGTGGCAGGATGAATTAGAATAGTGTCAATGTAGTAGAAATTATACATAGAATGCTCTCTTGTGTAAAAAATAGGGAAACGGTAGTTTCTAAAGACAAATAATAAGGGGAATGTTAAGGGATTGTCATGGAATCAGATCTCTACAGACCACTTAGCTTTATGAAAAGTTTAAATTCTAGTCTAATTAAGTGACTGTTTACTGATATTTAATTATTCTTCATATTTATGTAGCACTGGCATATTATGCAGGGCTTTTTAGAGTACAAAAGCTCATTCACATTCATTTGTTCACATCTCTGATTGGAGTTAAAATTGAAAGTCTTTGTACCTTAGGGGCGGGGTTAAGATTTGAGGTGAACCCAGCCTGTTTACAACTCATAGATCAGGTGAACCAAGGCATGATTTATGCTATGTGGATAGAACCAGAGAAAAAACCGCCACCTTTGGTCTATCACTCTGCGCTCATGGATCAGGGTATTTAAAGTTTGATACTCAATAAATATATAAATAAATGTATATAAATATATAAATAAAATTCAATTAAATGAGATAAAATATGGATGGGTTAAAATGTATTCACATACAAAAATAAAGCAGCTACTGTATGGTAAAAACAAGCATGGTGATATGGCGATATCCTAAATGAGTCCCAACATTCCCTTATAAGGGCGCTGTCTCTTTAAATATCGCAGCAGCGCTAAAAAAACTTCAAGAGCAAAGTTCATCAACAATCCGTAAAATCATGAATATAGTCTGTACGTAGTGCAGTTTAACCAATTCTTTCGGTGATACAGTGATGAGACTTCCACCCGGCAGTAATTTGTTAACACCACGTGCTGGTAAAAAACTCCCCTCTTGGGGATACACTCACCAGAACAAAGAAAGATATAGGCACATCAATCAAAAGACCAATGAATACTGCAACCTCTTAAATCCGTCCGCCTTTCCTCCGCCTGCATGCATCAGAGTGGTGCCTCTCCCATAATCAGATGGACATGACCCTCTAACTAAAGAGAAGTCATATAAAGCAAAGCTACATACAGGTAAATGTCATTGGTGAACCTCTGTAACGGTAATCTGGACATCAGCCCTTGCTGTCATCTGGATTCCTGGCTCAAGCGAATAAAGGGTAAAGAACGCCCCACATAGTGTAGAAAGTCTAATTAAAATTCATTATTTAAAAAGTAATGCACTTAAATATATTAAAAACCCATGCGCATAAAAAATGACTAAGCCAGCGTACAGATCCAAACAACGTCATCGTGCTGTGCCGCTAACCCGGACGTGTTTGGATCTGTACGCTGGCTTAGTCATTTTTTATGCGCATGGGTTTTTAATATATTTAAGTGCATTACTTTTTAAATAATGAATTTTAATTAGACTTTCTACACTATGTGGGGCGTTCTTTACCCTTTATTAGCTTGAGCCAGGAATCCAGATGACAGCAAGGGCTGATGTCCAGATTACCGTTACAGAGGTGCACCAATGACATCTACCTGTATGTAGCTTTGCTTTATATGACTTCTCTTTAGTTAGAGGGTCATGTCCATCTGATTATGGGAGAGGCACCACTCTGATGCATGCAGGCGGAGGAAAGGCGGACGGATTTAAGAGGTTGCAGTATTCATTGGTCTTTTGATTGATGTGCCTATATCTTTCTTTGTTCTGGTGAGTGTATCCCCAAGAGGGGAGTTTTTTACCAGCACGTGGTGTTAACAATTACTGCCGGGTGGAAGTCTCATCACTGTATCACCGAAAGAATTGGTTAAACTGCACTACGTACAGACTATATTCATGATTTTACGGATTGTTGATGAACTTTGCTCTTGAAGTTTTTTTAGCGCTGCTGCGATATTTAAAGAGACAGCGCCCTTATAAGGGAATGTTGGGACTCATTTAGGATATCGCCATATCACAAGGCATGATTTAACTGAGACTTCAGAAAGTCACAGCGAGCTTCCATATCCAAGACGGCAGCATCAGGAACTTAAGGTCCAGCAAGAGCTGGCTCTGGGGAACACAGCAATGGACTCCATGGTCTGGTAAGTGTTTGTTACTTAATAGTCAGCAGCTACAGTATTTGTACCGTCTAACTTTTTTTACTTAAAATTCATGAATTTCCTCTTTATGTTTTGGTGAGATTTCATCAACCAAAAGTAGCTAATATCCAGGGATAAGCCAAGTACTTTTCAAAAGCAGATGACGGATGCAAGTAATTTGTAAATAAGAACCAATATCCAGGTTCACAATAGCTGTCAGGATGTCACTCTTTAGGCTCCCTGAGAGTGCATTGATAACAATTCAAGTGCTTCTTACTGAGTGCCATTGTGCAGCATTACCACACCAGAGTGAGTAATATCTTACAGCAGATGGTGAGGGTGCGCAACTGTGCACAATTCTTTTGAACACTTCAGGAAGACTGCAAGGGGTAGGTACACTGTGGGCTAATCATTACTGGCTGTTCAGCAAGACTACCATATAATCCACTCAGACTTTGGAAAGGCTTAGCACATTTATAAATATAAAAAAAAGGATGGTATATTTAAAAAGACAACAGAAGCCCAAAACTATTGTGTATGCCAAAGAGCAGCAAAAATTCTAATTTGTTTATGAGCTTCTGACTAAAACAAATTTAAAAAATATTAAAATTTTATTTTGTATTCTTTTTATTGCTATAGCATTATATAAAATTGCTATTTTAAATAAAAATTTGTTTATTGGAGTTCTTCTTTAATGAGGATATATACAAATTTACACAAAATATTCAAACACTAGTTTGTATAACATCAATTAATACACAAAACTACAATTCTACAATTCACAAAAAACTAAAAAAACTAAGTCCATTGTACTAATAATAATTCCCAGTAGCGTTTATAATGATAGTGGTTCTAAATTCATAGAAAGGGTATCAAGATGTGCTTGCCAATCCAAATCTCATGTAAAGGTACAAAAATTGTGGTAATTTTCTAAAATATATAAAAAATCCCTATTTGTTAATGATTGAGCACCATGATGATCAGAGATTACAGATTTTATTTGCAAACATGTTAATTGTTCTGCAAATTCTCTTTGTTTCCTTGCCCCCTCCACTACCATCCTTCTTTTCTTTTGGACCATGCATCGCTGCAATAAATGCACTCTGGCAGTATAGTTCCAGCACCCAGTGTATTAAACCTTACTACTTCTCTCTGCTGCACTTGAGGTGGCTTTGCTACTACTTCTGGACGCCAACTTTCATCTTATGTCTAGTTTTTACTGTTAGTCACTTTGTATGCTAAATTGTGTTATTACCATTGTCAATCCATTTTATGCTTGCTTTGTTGACAACCATATTAGGTAACAATATATTAAGTTGCTATGCTGCTAACCAACTTGTAAAGTATAAGAAAAAAATATGAAATTCTAAATAAATGAAAATCTATCTTCTTAGCACCGTGCAATCCAGATAAGACACATAAACCACTTGTGTATTAGTCCATCAATAGTGCTATATAGTTATAATGACAATACATGGGTGTTTATAAACATAAATGTTTAGAAATAGAAAAAACTCTTCAACAACATATTTGGGGTTATTTACGAAAGGCAAATACACTTTGCACTGCAAGTGCACTTGGAAGTGCAGTCACTTTAAATCTGAGGGGTAGATCTGAAATGAGGGTAAGCTCTGCTGATTTTATCATCTAATCATTTGCAAGCTAAAATGCTGTTTTTTTATTTCCCTTGCATGTGCACCTTGGATCTACAGCGACTGCACTTCCAAGTGCACTTGTAGTGCAAAGTAGATTTGCCTTTAGTAAATAACCCCCATTGTTTCTTCAATGCTCATAAAGTCCCACACCACTTGGTACGTTTAGGTGCTTCTAAATTGAATCCACATGTGCTACCTCTGCACTCTCCAAATGCTCACCTTCATACATCAGAAAGTGCACCTAGTTGTCATCATCCATCAACTCTTTGCTATAAAGGTGATTTCCTAACCTCCTGTTCACTAGGGACTCTCCAGGTATCATTTATAATACCACAAATGTAATTGGGCTCTGGCCCCTTTAAAACTTCAGGTCACTCATGCAATGTTGTGCATTATAAGAGAGAACATATAGAAAGCCTCCCATGATGCAGTATTTAAAAATGTGC
Organism: Lithobates sylvaticus; assembly: GCA_028564925.1. Taxonomy (NCBI): domain Eukaryota; kingdom Metazoa; phylum Chordata; class Amphibia; order Anura; family Ranidae; genus Lithobates; species Lithobates sylvaticus. The sequence goes on along the minus strand of CM053028.1, from coordinate 245,296,412 downwards.
TTATTTATTGAAAAAAAATTGCACTTACAATATGCAAATCTTTTAAAACGCCACATGGAATAATAGAAAACCGATCTGTAACAAAGGATCCAAATATCTGCATCTAAAAACTTTCACTTTATGCAGTTATTTGTGTTTGTAAGTGTGTAAATTAAGTCTAATGCCACGACCGGACTTTTCGACAGCAAAGGTCCGAGGGAACGATTCCGTCGGACAATTCGATCGTGTGTGGGCTCCATCAGACTTTTGCTATCGAAAAATCCGACAGACTTTAGAAATAGAACATGTTTCAAATTTTCCCGCCGGAACTCCGCTGGACCCAGTAACTATCAAAAAATCTGCTCCGTCTGTGTGCTAGTCCGACGGACAAACAACGACGCTAGGGCAGCTATTGGCTACTGGCTACAAACTTCCTTATTCTAGTCCAGTCATACGTCATCACGTTCAAATCCGTTGGACTTTAGTGTGATTGTGTGTGGCCAAGTCTGTTCATTCAGAAAGACCGTCGGACCTAGTCCGTCGAAAAGTCCGCTCGTGTGTATGCGGCATTAACAAAGGGAAAAACATATTATCCTTATACACGCATATGCATTTTTACATATTTAAGTGCATCTATACACAAGTATTTTACTGATCATTACGCAGCAACCTTTCACCTAGAAAGCACATGTGATAACTTTAGTAGAATTTTAACGGCCACGTAAATTAAGTCTAAAAGTGTGCAATGTTTGTCTGCATTAGAGCAGGGGTCTCCAAACGTTTCACTTCGAGGGCCACACAGTATATATTACACATACTTGCGGGCCAAAAAAATAATTTATAAATAAATCTGCAGCAGTGGAATAGAATAAAATTGTCTGGCCTCATGGTGCACCTGTGTCTTCTGCCCATACCTAAATGCCATAACCTCATGCTTTACATCTGTCTTCCCATGAGAGTCTCCCTGCACATTTGTGTCTCCATTAGCTTTCCTCTGCAAATTGATGTCCCCATCATAGCTACCCCACAAGCTTGTGCCCCCATCACCCATCAGAGTCTCTCCACAAATTTGTGTCCTCATCAAAGCCACCCCTCCCTCCCCACACACTTTTTGTCACCCTTAGAGCCATCACCCTCCCCACAACTGTGTCACCATCACCCTCCCCCCACAACTGTGTCCCCAACACCTATCACTACCCCCCCACGCAGCTGTGTCCCCATAACCCTTCACAACTGTGTCCCCATCACAGCTATCACCACTTCCCCATAACTGTTCCTCCAACAGAGCCATCACCCCTCGACACAGGACATTGTCCACATCAGAAGAAATCCTATCCTGTCCTCACATTTGTTTCCTCCCCAACACAATCTCTTTGCTGTATAGTGTGCAGACCTTCTGCACCTCCTAGCTCCCACCCCACTGTATGCAAACATACAGCTCAAGGACACCAATGGTAACAGCGAGGCAGGAGCAAGGAGGTGTAGCCTATCCTAGCAAGTAACACATTGTGGAGGCTCCGGGAGTGGTTGTGGGACCGGCGCTGCATAATGCCGGGCAGGTTTCACAACCCGATAGGGAGACCGTCCCTTCAGTGAGTGTGAGGACTTCAGCTGTAGGCCAGTTAAAATGTTCTAGCAGGCCAGATGTAGCCCGCGGGCCGTAGTTTGGAGACCCCTGCATTAGAGGACTGATTCTGCTCCTCATAGAGGGTAAATAGGAGAGGAGCTGTGATTTCAGTGTCCCTGTTGTGAATTTTTTATTTTTTTAAAGTGTATTTCTGCACAATGCTTATAGCTGCAGAGAAGAATGGTAGTCTTTATTAAAGTGCTTCTAATGCTTTTTCATCATATGTTAATACTTTAATGTACAGCTATGTACATCTTCATACATATGCTAAAACAATGGAGCCTGAAATATGTTGTGTTCTATATTTAATTTAATAAAATGCAAGTGCGAGGTAGTGGTGTGTTTCATTTTTTGGTAACATCTCCTTGAAAGCATGGAAGTGCTGCATCCACAAAACATTACCTAGTGGCAGTCATGAATCTGCTTTGGAAGATATATATTAATATTCTTACATAGTATATATTTGATGCACTGGTTCTACTGTTTTTAAAGGCAAACAATCTACTTCTTGCGATCGCATTGACAAAAAAAGTTATGTATTCGCTATTAAGTATACCAAAATTTTCCTGTTGAAATGTCAAGGTTAAAACATACAGTTTATTGCTGTGGAAATCCCTCTGGTGACATTTAGTACAAAGCAATACTGGGCTTAGTATATCACATTAGTTGGAAGCTTGTGATATCAAGTATAATTTATGTTTTTCTAAAGTGATACTAATAGGTTTGAATTTTGTCAATACAAAAGAGCACTATAAACTTACCTCCTGTGGAGGCTTTTGAATAAAGCTATACTTTAATTCATTAGTTGCCTGAAGGGTATGTTTTATTCTCTATTTTAAATCTCTATTTTAAACTAATTTAATGTAATATATTTTTCAGCCTTGGCTTGTCATTTTATAACAAGAGGAAATACTTATGCGTATCATTATGGGTTGATGTCATATTTATTCTCAGCCCTGAATGCATGAAATGAAAACACAAATGTGAAATGTGAATAGCTGGCTAATAAGCAATATGCCAAAAATGACAGCATATAAAGCATTGTAGCCTCAAAAGATTTTTTTTATTGTGCTAAGTGAAAATTTTGCATGTCAAACAAAAAGTCATTTGCACTAAATATCACTGGCTATAGGAGCATAAAAGACTGGCACTTCACAAAAACACTTTCTCATTATAATTATGCGAACTTTAGATAAATAAGTATTGTTTATACATAAGGAAGTAAATAAATCCATATAAATTGCAAACAGCCCATAAAGACCCCTATCGCGTATAGATATTTTTATTTGCCCGAAGATGGGCTGTTCCATATATATTATATGTGATCTTATCACAACTGTGTTTTGACCAGAGTCAACAGGAATTTTCAAAGTTTACTAAGTTCTTTATGGTGCTATAATTTATTGAACGTTGAAAAAGGACAATGTCATTGACCTTGTTTATGCTTCCACCATCATTTCCCAGGAGTCAGTGGGCAGGGCCGAGGGCTTAGTTGCCATTACAATGGGGTGGGCACTTCCGACGCCGCCGTCCATTGTGATGGCAACTTGATTATTTGACGGTGTCCTGCCCCCTGTCGAAAAATGCCCACCCTGTACTACGCATGGGCAGCGCTTGTGCAGTACGGAGCCGGCGAAAGCCGCCAAACATTGGATTCCACTGTTCGGCAGCTTTCAGTACAGTGCAGGGCGGGCATTATTTGACAGAGGGCATTTCTCGTCAGAACAACGGCGCTACGAAAATGACTCATGCGTGACATCGGGGAGAGAACTGGCACAGGATGCTTGTGGGCTTCCCACAAGCAAAATGAAAACGGCCAAGAAAGGACTAACAAACTTTATTTAAGAGATAAATCCGGACATCGGGAGACACATTTTACAAAAGATGTGAGTGTTCAAATGCTAATTTAAAAGCTTCTGAAAGGGTTAAAAAAATCGATTGTAGTTGGAACACCTCTTTAAGGGATGGGCAATACGATTGAGTCTGTTAGAAAAGGAACTTTAGTTATTAAATATACTATAATCCCGAAGTTGTCCTTGTCTCTGATCAAAGCTCGATTTTTATTATATTAAAAAAAAAAAAAAAAAATGTAAAAAAAAAATTTTTTAATTATAAGTCATGGTCTCTCTTTCCTATGGTAGTACGCAAGGAGCAGTGGTGTTTATGGACATTATGCCACAAATGTGCACAACCACCCAACACTATATTCTCATATGACATGTGGTTTCACACAGTTTAGTGTTCAAAACACAGGAGGTCAAGGGTAAACATGTATGGGCATAACAAGTTGCCTAAACATTGTATAAATAATGCCCTTCAACAGGCTTACCACCCCTAGCCACAACTGTTACTCAATGTCTCTGGATATTACTAGGCAGGAATCTAATCTTATTACTCTGCTAGTGTTGTCGTGCTAAGTTCCTTAGTCCTCACAAGTGCAAGGGAGAAAAGGTCTGGTGTCACCCATAGAACACCTCCATCCCAATATTGTGGAACAGAACACAGAAAAGTCTCCCTGGGACTTTGAGTGAGGGCAATATGGATAGCCATTAAGCGTACCAGAAGTAAACATAGTCTCAATATTTTAAAAATATCATACGCAAATAAATAGCATAGATGGGTGTCAAACTGATAAAATAGTACAGTACAATGTAAAAATTGTCATGTACATACAATACATATAAAATGCAGTAACACAAGCATCTAATACAACCCTACGCATTTCGCTAGACAAGGCTTGCTTCTTTAGAGGCGGATGCATGTGTACTATATCTAAAATGATAATAAACAAGTATGTGACCCAGTGGTAATGATTAAGACAAAAGGTAAGAGGGGTCTAAGGGTAGAAGACCCCATACTTACTAATCGGTTTGGCCAGATTACCAAAGGCTGGCTTCCCAAAGGACGGCAACGAAAAATATCCAGCATAGGAGCTGAGGAGGCAGGACCCAACCTTACCCCAACAGGGGAAAACCGGAAGGCTTAATAGAATGTCCTAGATTAGGGGAGCAGTATGGCCCGAACCATATGTAAAAGTCCACCCCCAATGAATCAAGTGCATATACAGGCAAATAACTAAGTAGCATAGAGTTCTTGGTGCATACCTTGTAGTGGCCAGAGTGTAGAATATTCCCCTCAATTGGGGATATTTTAAGGCTGTCCACAAGGCTAATGCCGCATACACACGGTCGGGATTCTCGTCGGAAAAAACTCTGACGGTTTTTCCGACGGAATTCCGCTCAAGCTGTGTTGCCTACACACGATCACACCAAATTCCGACGGTCAATAACACAGCAGCATAAAACACGTTCGCCAGCACTATAAAATGGAAGTTTAATGCTTCCGAGCATGCGTCGGAATTTTGGGGGGATCAAGGTTAAGAGCATGAAATAGTCCAAAATGTCTTGGTATTCTGAAGCCTTAAGAGTTCTCTTTACTGGAACTAAGGACCCAATGGACTAAGGGACCAAGCCCAACCCCTGAAAAACAACCCCACAACATAATCCCCCCTCCACCAAATGATTTTGACCAGTGCACAAAGCAAGGTCCATAAAAACATGGATGAGCCTGCACAGCATCCTGACCTCAACCTGATCAAACACCTGTAGGTTGAATTATAGCGGAGACTGCAAACCAGGCCTGCTTGTCCACATCAGTACCTGATCTCACAAATGTACTTCTGGAAGAATAGTCAAAAATTCCCCTAGACACACTCCTAAACCTTGTAGACAGCCTTCCCAGAAGATTTGAAGCTGTTTATAGCTGCAAAGGGTGTATATATATATATATTAATATTGAACCCTATGGACTAAGACTAGGAAGCCATTAAAGTTCACGTGCGTGTAAAGGCAAGTGTCACAATACTTTTGATAATATAGTGTCATCATATACTCCAATCTATCACTATTATGTCCATTATGAAAAAAAAAATCAGGTACAAAAAGCGGAACTCCGATGTTCAAAATAGCTCTGTATTTACAATTTCTGCATACAGGTAATAAAACCAGATGACTTGTTTCAGACTTAAACATTTTGGGGGGCTTTACTGAAACTGAAGGGTGCACAATCTGGTGCAGCTCTGTATAGAAATCAATCAGCGTCCAGGTTTTATTGTCAAAGCTTTATTGAACAACCATAAGTTAGAAACTGATTGGCTACCATGCACAGCTGTAGCAGATTCTGAGAGTTCCAATTTTAGTAAATCAACCCCACATGTCACAGACAAATTTATGCAGGTTTGTATCACTGTCTACCTACTGAGGATAGTTACATACACAACATGGTTACTGAGAGAGAATTTGAGGGAAATGTCCCCACTGGGTAGACAAACAACCATACAAAAATGTATTTTAATACAGTTGGGGAGGAACAGATCTTATTGCTATGTCCCTGTTCAGAAGATTTCCCTTCACTCTCTGTGCACCCAAAACTAAAACAAAGTTTTGTCTAAAGTTCTAATTTTCATTTTTGTAATTGCTATTTCCTTTGCAATATTTATCATATGAAAGCTATATTACAGAATAAAACAATTTACTGTAAATCAAAAGCACCATTCTATGTGCTGAAAGTTTACAATACAAAGTAATCAATTGTGAGTATGTTACAGCAGCAAAAACAACAAATTCACCCTTATGCCCTGTACACACGGTCGGAATTTCCGATGGAAAATGTGCGATCGGATCGTGTTGTAAAATCCGATCGTATGTGGGCTCCATCTGACTTTTTCCGCAGGATTTTCCGACAAACAGAGTTTGAGCACTGGATGTAAAATTTTCCGACAACAAAATCCGATCGTTTAAATTCCGAGCGTGTGTAGACAATTCCGACGGACAAAGTGCCACGCATGCTCAGAATAAGTTAAGGGACGAAAGCTATTGGCTACTGGCCCGCTTATAGTCCCGACGTACGCGTTGTACGCCACCTCGTTCAGAATGATTGGATTTTCTGACAACTTTGTGCAACCGTGCGTATGCAAGACAAGTTTGGCCCAAAATCCGTCAGAAAAAATCCAACGGATTTTGTCGTTGGAATGTCTGACCGTGTGTACAGGGCATTACAGTGTTTTTTCAATTCACATAATTTTTTCACACAATTTCCTACAAGTTCAAACACACAGAGAAGTGGATTTAGTAAAGGTTATTCATTTAGCAAAGTCAATTTTCACTTAGCTTAATAAATTTAGGGTAGTTTCACTCACTTTGAATAACCAGCAATGTAAGCAGAAAATACATTTAAAAAAAAAAAAATAGATTTTTGATTGCACTTGTTTGGGTGATTGAAGTCAGCACTGTTTCACCTCATTCACTAAGCTAAGTGTACAGCATTTAATCCTTTATTAAATAAACATATTGATTTTATTGATACTATAAAAAGACAAACAATTAAGCAGAAAAGTGTACCCTCCCGTTACAAATTACTTACTCTAAAACAGCACCTACCTACATCACAACACTATTATTGCTTTCCCAGTGCACAACACAAAATACTGACTGATATAGCCTTACATATACATAGATAAATACATAAATAAATAAAGAAGGATTTATAATGAACACCCTTATTACCTCTGTGCTATGCTCTCAATTGCAAACAAACATTGCTTCTGCACCAGCATACAGAACAAGCTAATGAGCAGCAGAAGAACAAAAGAACTAATACAGACACCAATTTGGATTAGGAATTTTCTGTCTATATGCCCTGCTGTTTGTCATAAATAAATGATAGAAAATAGCACACTTTTTGTAAAACACAATTTTACATATATCCTTTCACTATTAGCCTCATTGTACTATAATGCAAAAGAAAATGCAAAGGAAAATGTAGTAAAACATAGCCATAGTGATACAAAATATGAAACCATTCTTTTAGACTTTAAGGACTTCTTCATACTTCTGGCATTGTTGTAGTGAACCTTGCAATTGTGTGCATTGCAGTGACATTGATTTTATGTCACCCTAAAGCACATCAAGAAGGAACCTGCATTTTAGTGCACTACTGTGCATGACAAAGTATGATGTGTTTTGCTTTGCACTGCAAAAAAATGTAGGGTCGACATTTTCGGTTAAGGTGCATTACAGCCCATTCATTTTGCTTAGATGTATGAAAATGCATGCGCTTAGGTGAAATTTGGTGAGCAGTGAATGGACCTTAAGTGTTCAGGTACACAGGACACACAGAGGATTTACTAAAACTGGAACACCCAAAATCTGGTGCAGCTGTGCATGGTAGCCAATGAGCTTCTAACTTCAGCTTTTCCAATTAACAGCTTCCCGCCTGGCCTATAGCAGAATGACTGGCTGGGCGGGGGCTTTCCCATTCTAATTGGATGTCATATGACATCCTTCAGAATGGGCTGCTCGTGCATGCCCCCGGGGGCATTCAGCATGGCAATCCATGGTCCAGCGTGTCCCTTGGAAACACTGCATCACCGATCTCGATAAAGAGCCTATGATGTCCAATCACAGCTGATCACAGTGTAAATAGGAAATGACGTTTATCGGCATTCCTCTCCTCACACTGACAGCGTGTGAGGAGAGCCAATACAAGGCTTTTCTCACAGGGGAGATCTGTCCCATTACTAATGCCTGTCAGTGCCCACCAGAGATGCCCACCAATGCCCACGAGTGATGCTTACCAGTGCCCACCAGTGATGGTAATCAGTGCCCATCAGTGATGCCAATCAGGGCCCATCTGCTATTCACTGCCCATCAGTAATGCCTGTCAGTGCCCATCAGTGCCTCCTCATCAGTGCTGCCTATTAGTGCCATCAGTGCCACCCATCAGGGCCACCTATATCAGTGCCCATCAGTGCTGCCTATCAGTGCCTATCAATTCTGCATATCAGCGCTGCCTATCAGTGCCTATCAGTGCTGTATACCAGTGCTGTCTATCAGTGCCCATCAATGCTGCATATTAGTGCCTCTTCATCAGTGCCCATCAGTGCTGCTTCATCAGCGCATATCAGTGAAGGAGAAACATTTTATATTTAAAAAACAGAAGCTAAGAAAAATTTTGGTCTTTTTTCCTTTGCTTAACAAAACATATAACACACAGTGGTGATTAAATACCAACAAAAGAAAGCTTTATCTGTCTCAAAAAAAATATAAAAATTTTGTTTGGGTACAGTGTTGCATGGCTACGCAATTGTCATTCAATGTGCGATAGTACTGAAATCTGTAAATTGGCCTGGGCAGGAAAGGGGTGAAAGTGCTCAGTATTGAAGTGGTTAAGCTTTGACAATAAAACCTGGAATCTGATTGGCTTGTATGCAGAACTGCACCATATTTTGCACATTCCAGTTTTAGTAAATTACCCACACAATGCGATCCCTCAAAAAAATAACACACAACATTCAATAATAACTGTGTTATATTTATAACTAGGAGAGGTGCTCTAAAAGAAAAGAAAAAACACACTTGTCCAGTTGTTAGCAGTTGTGGAAGCTTTTGATCAGTTCTTATTTGAAAAAAAATAAATCATTGCATGGAATATTCCACAATATTCTGCTGCCCACTACCTAAAATAGTATTTCAAGACAATATTCATGAAACTGTCAACTTACCCTGGAAAGGTCCCCAGCTTCCAAATAGAAACAGATAATAAATACATTCCAAGCTATCCACACCACGAGCCAGACAGCATACTGTGGAAATAAAGGGGTAGATGTAGGTTAAGTACAAAAGTACAAATACATTGCCACACATACACTCTTTCATTGGTCATTACAACTTTTTGGCATTCAATCAAAAGAGTATAAGGTAACCACCAAAATGTTTTTAGTATATATTTATGGCCATAATATAGAGGAAGATAATGTAATTCACTGTAATAATTCCATATCCAATTTTAAGAAGTCAGTTGATCGTATTTAAGTTCAGCCAAGGATTGAGATTAAAGGCTGTGGTTACATGTAGAACTTTAAAAAGAACCTGTCAGGACAAAAATATAAGAGTTCTCATTGCTGATTGTTTTTTAAAGTTAAAAGCTCCAGGGCTGTCATACTATCTTTCCTTCTTACATTGGAGAAGCAATGACAGTAACTTAGGTATGTCAGGTGTCAGGATGTCTGATATTTACATGCTTGTTCCAGGTCAGTGACCCATTAGACTAGCAACAAACAACCCTGGAGGAGGCACCTTCCAAATAATGACAAATGACTAAGGATGACAAACGACAACTGCTCACATGAAATTAAGTTTATTGTTAATAAAGCAAAACTCTGGCTAAATATTCTTGTGTATATGCTATGTATCTCTCCATCCTCCTCAAACCCCCCTCCAGTGCCGGGGCAAGGTCATCTAGAGCCCAGGAATGTATGAGCATTATGTGTCAGCAAAAAAAATTGTGCACTAATCTGCGTTCTTACCCCCTAAAATTCTTCCTCATCCCAGTACAAATCCCCCCTGCCTAAATCCCCCCTCCCAGCACAAATCTTTGCACCCCCATCCGCCCTCTCAGCTGAAATCCTCTCTCTCCCCAAATATCTCTAGCGCAAATTCTTCCCCCCAAATTTCCCCTCCTAGCACAAATCCCCACAATCATCCATATTAGCACAAATCCCACCCAAAAAAAATCCACATATAGCACTAATTCCCCACTTTATCATATCAGCTATTCTAGTTTAATCCCCTCCAACCCAAATCTGCCTTCCTAGCACAAATCCTCTTCCCTCATCCCAACATAATCCCCACCCCACAAATCACCATAGCTAATGCCCCCCCAAATCTCCCCTCCTAGAAAAATCCTCCCCCCTCTTGCCTCCTAAATTCCCCCTCCCCTTAATGTTATTGCAGTACCCTCCCCACCTCACATGATACCACAGTGCCCAGTGCAGCCCCCCCCCCCCCCCCCCCCCCCCCAAAAAAAAATATATATTTTAGTAATCCAAACATCCTTTACTTAACCACTTTAAGACCGCCCAGCACACATATACTGCAAAAAAAGAACATCAATTTTGTTTGGGTACAATGTCACAACTGTCATAAACCGGATGTGACCAGAACTATGTGACTGCAACAGAGTAAACCAACATAAGTAGATGAAAATAAGATATTTTATTATGATAAATGCATATAATGTGAATACACCACCAATACCAAACAGAGTGAGAAAAGCAAATAACAGTGACACAAACCAACCAGTATATAAAACAAAGGGGATACCAGAATCGTAGTCAAGCCAGGCCAGGGTCATAAACGGGAGGTCAGCAGATGGGGGGAAAAGGAGAAAGGGATCAGGTGCAGGACAAGGTTCCAGGGATGCAGGGATAGGCAGGATCAGGTACAACAGGTTCAGGGATCAAGGTTCAGGCTAAACGGGTAACAGGATGCAGATCAGGGCTCAGGGGCATGTAAATGCTTGCTGGATATTTATAGTCCTGTGATTGGCCTCAAGTGATACCTGATTGCAGGAGGTGCTCTCTGCCCCACACTGCCAGGATCCATCCGCTGGTGGATGCCAGTACTGCAGCCCAAAGATGACATAACAGCAGGGAAAAGCTCTCCTGACAGTTCCAAACTGCCAGGAGACACCTGCTGGTGGACCGCAGTACTGCACGCCAAAAGACAGATATTACCAGCAGGTGGAACATTTCCTGACAACCACGCAATTTAAATTAAAGCGACACAGTCCCTTATCGCAAAAAATGGCCTGGTCATTAAGGGGTAAAGAGAAAATGTAATTGTATCATCACAGAGTGGTACTGTGGATACAAAAAACAATACAAAATTGCCACGTCCTGATAGAATTGGAAGACTAGGTGGAAAAATTGATGATGGATTTTGTAGGCGCTGTAATAACAACGTTGATAAAATTCAAATATCTTTATTACCTATTATAAAAATTGACAATACTAAAGCATTTTCCATTCACAGTGTAGCAGTTTTTGCCTAATTGGCACATAACACACCACCTATTTCACCAACATTACTAATAGGTGTGCCAATTAGGCAACAACTGCTACACTGTATATGTAAATTGCTTTAGCATTGTAAATTTTTATATTATGTAATAAATCTTTTTGAATTTTATCAACGTTGTTATTGTGGTGTCTACAAAGTCCATCATCAATTTTTCCACTTAGTCTTCCATTAAGGGGGTAAATTCTTCCGGGGCTGAATTGGTTAACTTCTTCACTGTAGAATTCCGGCCAGTCTGGTGATGATGTAATTACATGTGAGCATCACCTATTCCAAGAGTGCTGCTAGTCCAGCCTGCATGATCATGAATCCCTAGGCGTGTGTTAATGAGAGACGGAATTATGCAAAATGTTGTTTAACCTGAAGAGGCATGGCAGCACTGAATAAAGGAAAAAACTTGGGATATCACTCGATGATTGAGAGGGTAAGTTTCTTAGAACAATAGTATTTTACTTCAGACAATTGCCAACAAGGACTAAAAGGAGAATTAAAATCTTTAATTTAATCCCAATTTTAGGAAAGAGAAAATCAAACAGAAAAAAAAATCTTAAAATGGCATAAAGGGATAACTTAATAAGACCCCCGTACACACAGTCGGAAATTCCGACCACAAAATCCGTCAGATTTTTTCCGACACTGGCGTTGCATACACACGGTTGGACAAAGTTGTCGGAAAATCCGATCATTCTGAACGTGGTGACGCTCGTTGCGTACGACAGAACTACGTAGAGGCTAGTAGCCAATAGCTTTGGTCTCGTAATTTGATCTGAGCATGCGTGGCACTTTGTCTGTCAGAATTCTCTACACACGATCAGAAAAAGTCTGATCGGATTTTGTTGTCGGAAAATTTGAGAGCAGGATCTCAAATCTTTTCCGTCGGAAATTCCGATGGAAAAAGCCCAATAGGGCCCACACACGGGCGGATTTTCTGACAACATGGTCCGATCAGACATTTTCTGTTGGAAATTCCAATCGTGTGTACGGGGCATTACTGCTGCTTTGTATTGATCATGTCATAGAAAAAGCCACAGTCACTAAAAAACCTTTTATATGGTCACTGTGGCAAGTACACATCATAGAAGATGAATGATAGCAACAATTAACTAAGCTTGGCCATGGATGTGCAAATCAAAATTTGTTCAACCCCAAAAAATAAACATTTTCTACATCAAGTGTCATAAATGTGAACAGTTCTGCCATTTGTGCCTAACTTAAAAATATAAAGTTTAGATAAGTATATTTAATACGAGTAATGAAAAGGGATTCATGCATTTCATCCACTTAATTCTAAAAATTCTACATTCTAGTGATTTGACAGCACAGGATATGAAAGTCAGTTAACATCAGCATTGTAAAACTGTGCTCAAGTTGTCATTAGCCAGAAGCACAAAATATCTGAAATGACTTTTAATTTGAAAACATTTAGTAAAAAGAACATTCATGAAGGGCATGTTATAGCAATTATTTGGCCATATTTAATGCAGCATTATACTGTGCAATGTGCAAATTTAAACTGAAACAAGAAATAATGTGAAAAATACAGTTACAACCTCTGACAGCTCTGCAAAATATGATAATTGGTTTTTGCATTGTAGCTGTTATGTTCTATTGTTATTTAAACAGCAGTTCCAAGTAACAAGTCAAACCAATGAATGAACTTCTAATGTTTTATAACAAACACTGCTTAAATCAAACACCCCCCCCCCCCCCTGGTTTGGTTTGCAGCAGAACATGTGAACAGGCAAAAAATTTGTTTGAACACACGAACACCGTTAAAGTCTATGGGACATGAACGTGAATAATTTTAAAGGCTTATATGCAAGTTATTGTCAAAAAAAGTGTTTGGGGACCTGGGTCCTGCCCCAGGGGACATGTATCAATGCAAAAAAAAGTTTTAAAAACAGATGTTTTTGTGGGAGCAGTGATTTTAATAATGCTTAAAGCGAAACAATAAAAGTGAAATATTCCTTAAAATTTCGTACCTGGGGGGTGGCTATAGTATGCCTGTAAAGTGGCGCATTTTCCTGTGTTTACAACAGTCCCTGCACAAAATGACATTTCTAAAGGAAAAAAAAGTAATTTAAAAGTACTCGTGGCTATAATGAATTGTCGGTCCCGGCAATACACATAAAAGTTCATTGATAAAAACTTCATGGGATTCCCCCACAGTCCATTACCAGGCCCTTCAGGTCTGGTATGGATATTAAGGGGAACCCTGCGCTAAAATAAAAAAAAAATGGTGTGGGGGTCCCCCTCAAAATCCATATCCTTCAGGTATGGTATGGATATTAAGGGGAACCCCATGCCAATAAAAAAAATGGCATGGGGTCCCCCCACACCAAATCCCCCCAAAAACCATACCAGACCCTTATCCTAGCACACAACCTGGCAGGCCGCAGGAAAAGAGGGGGACGAGAGAGCGCTCCCCTCCTGAACCGTACCAGGCCACATGCCCTCAACATGGGGAGGATGTTCTCATGTTGATGGGGACAAGGGCCTCATCTCCACAACCCTTACTCGGTGGTTGCGGGCAGGGGGCTTATCGGAATCTGGAAGCCCTCTTTAACAAGGGGACCCCCAGATTCTGCCCCCCCTGTGTGAATTGGTAATGGGGTACAAGTACCCTTACCATTTCACAAAAAAAGTGTCAAAAATGTTAAGATAATAGCCGGTTTTTGACAATTCCTTTATTAATGTCTTCATCTTTCCCCATTTACGTAAACGGTTGACCCTGACCCCTCTGAAACCACGGGGGACGCCATAGGGAAGTCCCCATGCATCTGAGGGGGGTGGGGTAACCGGGTGGCTCTGGCCTTGGTTATATAAGAGCTGTCACCTGAACAGAAGCGCCACACAGCAGGAACCCCCCATTGAGGCGGATCGTCCGGAGGACGAAGCGGGAAAAAAGAAGCCAGAGGAAGAGGCCAGAGGAGAAGACCGGAGGAAGAAGCAGAGGAAGATAGAGGAAAAAGCAGGGGGAAGAACAAGATGGAGGAAGAAGAAGAAAACCGAACGAAGACCAGAAGAAGCAGGGAAAGGAGAAGACATTAATAAGGGAATTGTCAAAAACCAGCTATTGTCTTTTTTTAACATTTTTGACACTTTTTTTGTGAAATGGTAGGGGTACTTGTCTCCATTACCAATTCACACATGGGGATTCCGGGATCTGGGGGTCCCCTTGTTAAAGGGGGCTTCCAGATCTGGGGGTCCCCTTGTTAAAGGGGCTTCCAGATTCCAATAAGCCCCCCCGCCTGCAGACCCCCACAACCATGACCCCTGGGGCAGGACCGAGGTCCCCAAACAATTTTTATGACAATACCATGCATATAAGCCTTTAAAATTATCACTTTTGATTTCTCCCTTAGACTTTTAAAGGGTGTTCCGCGGCTTTCGAATTTGCTGCGAACACCCTAAATTGTTCGCTATACGGCCAACGGCCAATGTTCGAGTCAAACTCATGTTCGACCCGAACATAAAGCTCATCCCTAATGGCTACTTGCTTGTTCATTGGATACACATCTCTCTTACAAGGAGATAGGAAGAGTCTGGTAGTCCAGGTCTACAGCTGAAGGGATCCCTGGACTTTTTCCACTGGGCAGTGGCAGGAAGATTCTCTCCAGACAAATAGGATAATGGCTGCAAGCACAAAACCATCCCACTTCGGACACAGATGACACTTTTTTGCAGTGTCCGGAGCTTGGAAGGAACCTGCAAGGTTTTGCACTCACACCAGGTCGCCCGCATGCCTGGATTAAGATCGAGACATTTGGTGACAGCTCATATACCTAATCACTGCTGTCTCATAAGGCGTGGTCTCTCCAAACCCCAGGGGGTGAGAGACGCTTAAGTCACATGTGAAACTGTTACTGTGAATAATTCCACATGTGAATCCTAAAGTATAAAAACTTGGTGGCTGCTGGTATTTTTTGCAATGCCGTGAAATGGATTTATAACTATTTGGGCCAACTGTTTGGCGTTTTCTATTGCTGGCAGACTATGTTTGTGTGTCATCTACAGGTTTCATCTAAAGTCCCAATGCACCCACATACTGTGCCTGTAAAGCACTTGAAAACTGTAATGCGTGCCCCTACTATGCACTGCAGTGTGCTGCAATGCATATGCGTTTCTGTTTATTTTGCGTTTACTCAATAAGGGCGTGCCATTTAAAATGCATGTACTAACAGAACTGTCACCTTAGGCTGACAACGTTTAGAGGGGAGGTGTCTCCCAGATGATTAGAGCTCCCTGACTCACAGGTGCATGCATACCATGGGGCCTGTCTGACTAATGACACTACAACAAGCTGATATATATAATGTGCATTGCCATAATGCAACAGTATTTTTCCTCCATAGCGACCAGCTACCAATAATGTACTTCCTGGTCTTTGGTCAGAAGGATTAGAAGGACCAATAAGGAGGAGTTTGGGTAAGTAATATACAAAAATAGGTTTCCAGCAGACATTTTTGTGTTGGAGAAGTTTAGAGAGAGCTGACATTCTGTGTAGGGAAACGTACAGTGCTATATAAATCTATATCATGCTACATTACTGTAAATTGCAGTGTACTGGGCTACATATAAGGAGTGTTCAAGTCAAAACGGGACGTTTACTTTTACAGGTATAAAAAGGGATGCTAGTATGGCAGTACTACGTGCAGTAGTAATTGGCAAGTGTGCCCTATTACTGATAAGCAACAACATGTCGCAGGCCAGTCCAAGGACCGTTAATGCATGGAACAGCGTGTGATGATGAAGTTTCTTGTGAATAAAGGCGTAAAACCCATGGATATCTACAGAAGACTTCAAGCACAGTACCGTGATGAGACATTTGACTGGTGTAAATGTTTCAAAGATGGCCGTACATCCATTAGTGACAATAACGGCCATGGTGGTTCCCAGCCCACAGCTGTCATTCATGTAAACATTCAGCACTTGGAATGCCTGATCCTGGATAATCGACGCATAAACTGTTGTAAAATTGCACAAGAGACTAATGTTTCTGTTGGAGCGGTGAACGCAAACATTCATGAAAATTAAATTTTTTGAAAAGCTAGCGTATGTTGGGTACCAATACAGCTTTCTGCTTTTGACCGACACAGAAGTGTCTGCACTGCATTGAAGGAGCGTTTTGACAGGGAGGCCAGAATTTTCTGGATCACATCATTACATGCGATGAAACCTGGGCACATCATTTCACTCTGGAGTCAAAACGAGCATCAAAGCAGTGGAAGCATGCAAACTCACCACCACCAGAAAATTTTCGAACAATTGCGTCTGCAGGTAAGTGATGACAAGTGTTTTCTGGGACAAACGGCATTATTTATATGGATTTTCTACCCCATGGTGCCACTATCAACAGTGAATATTACTGTTGTGTTCTGAGTGATATGCATTTGCATCTGTGGCAAAAAATGGCCTGTTTGATTACTAAGGGTGTCCTGCTCCTACAGGACAACACATGAGCTCATACTGCTCACCACACTACATGCACATTACAGCAACTCAGCTGGGAGGTATTGCCACATCCCCCTTACTGCCCGGACCTCACTCCAAGTGATTTACACCTGTTTGGACCCCTAAAAGAGTTCCTCAGAGGTCAGTATTTCAGCATTTGAAGAGTGAAACAGGTTAGGTTTGGGTAATTTTATTTTGGGAACACCTTCTGAATTTTCATTTAGGTTCACATGATTTAATTTTTGTCCTGACACTTTCTCCCCCACCCCCCTTTTTTCATTTTTGTGGGGTGAGATATGCCTTGTGTCAATGTAGTCTTGATTATTAGAGAAGCTTTTTTATGAATATGGTTATATATGGGGCTCGTCCATTAGTGGGGATTTGTGCCCACATGGATAAGTGTACCCATATTTAATATCTGAGAGATATATATTTTTATAGGTCAGAAGACAGATAGCCCACATCTTGAGTAAGACAGTATTTACTAATATACTTTTCTTTTTTTTGTTTATATCATTTCTATATGTGGCCAATAGATGGAAGGAGAGACAGATGTACCCCCATCAGATGGACCGCTATAGCCACTCTACAGTCTATAGCCTTTATATTGACTGTAAAGCCCCATACACACGGTCGGACTTTTTCATGGATTCTGTCCGATCGGACAATGTTGTTGAAAAATCAGACCGTGTGTATGCACCATCGGACAGTGTACGTCGGATTGTCCGACGGACAAAGTCTTATCTCCTGCTGGAAAGATTTGCCGACAACACGGTCCGATCACACCAAATCCGATCGTGTGTACGGTTGTCCGACCGGACAAAGTGCTACGCATGCTCAGATCACATTACAAGACCAAAGCTATTGGCTACTAGCCTCTACGTAGTCCCGTCGTAGGCAACAATCGTCACCGCGTTCAGAATGATCGGATTTTCCGACAACTTTGTCTGACCGTGTGTACGCAAAACCAACATCAGACAAAGTATGACGGACATGGTCCGACGGACCTGGTCTGCGGATTGTCCGACCGTGTGTATGGGGCTTAAGGAGTATAATAATATCCCTCATATTGTCTATATGTGTATATCAAGAGATGTTTCATCAATTAAACTTGATAGATGTAAATATTACCACATAGAGATGGTTCATATACAGTATAGTGGCATTGACCTCACCCTATAGGCATACCTGTTATGATTATTTACACAACTTTTATGATATATAATAAAAGTAACATTTTAGATAAGTGGCCTTTTGGTGCATAGGGAAGTGCACCCTCATCTAATTCTAGTTATTTTTTGCCACAGTTGGCATCAATATCACAGGCTTTTGTATATTTGTTCTTTGGTTAGAGTTCACAAGTAGGTCCACTATTTTGGAGAGATGAGCAATAACAGATCCTTACTCAGTTTAGGGATAAGGATCACATGAGCGCTATCCAAGGAATCCAGAAGGGTACCCTGCCCATGAAAAGACATATAGAGCTTATGGAGAAGTAGGGAGATTTCTTCTTTATACAATTTATACCATTTGGCAGGTATTCCAACTTGGGCCAGGGGTTGTACTGCGGAATAGGGGAATACAGCTGTTGATAATACTCTAGGAATACCTGAAGAAATGTATCAGGAATGGATAGGATCATCCCAGCAAAGTTTCTAACATAGGGAACTACAGTACCAGAGAATTTATCTGAAGATAAATTAGCAAGCAATTTTCCATTTTTATCACCGCCTTCAAAGAGTATCTCACCTAGTGCTCTTTGAGGGCAGTGAAAAAAAGTTACAGGGAACCTGATCAGTTCTATGAATTAATACGCGTCTGTGCATGTGATTAAATTCAGATTCATGCCCCATGGATGGCTTGTCTGCAAATAACTGTTCCGCCACCCACAGTTCTCCAGGCCTGGAAGAGCATTATTATATTCACACCTAAGATGTTTGATCAAGAAAATATATTGACCTCTAAGCAAGGCTTTAAAGGTATCGTACTCAAGGACTGGTGGTCAGAAATTCCATCAGGCAGGTAGGTGACTGCGGTAAATTGGATAAGAACAAGGGAACAACCCAGAGCCAGATCAATTCTTGAAAAATGTGAATAAGTTTTAGCAGTAGGATGTTTTCATCGCCAAAGGTCAGTAAGATTCGGTGCTTCCGCCAAGGCACGGAGACCCCGATTGGCGAGGCGGTTAGGATTAGTGGCATCAGTCGAAGGCATTAACGACTCCATTATCTGCAGATAATTGTTCTATAGGGGTGAAATGCCAACACTTTGTCAAAAGTTCTGATCAAAAGGAGGAGGAATATAAATATTGACAAACAGGTAGGTAATGCCCTGAATTACCAAAACCACATACCAGTGTTTTACTGATGAGTATAGCAACACCTCTTGTATATACAGAATAGGAAGCATGAATAACCCACTGGATCCAAGGTTTGTGCATTGCAAGAACTTTGCCGCTGGTGAGGTGAGTTTCTTTATAAAAATATTTGGGATTTATGCTGTTTCAGATATTGAAAGACTATAGCCCTCCTTCATTTTTGAGTTTAACCACTTAAGCCCCGGACCAATTTGCAGCCAAAGGACCAGGCCCCTTTTTGCGATTCGGCACTGCGTCGCTTTAACTGACAATTGCGTGGTCGTGCGACGTGGCTCCCAAACAAAATTGGCACGTTTTTTTCCCCACAAATAGAGCTTTCTTTTGGTCGTATTTGATCCCCTCTGCGTTTTTTATTTTTTGCGCTATAAACCAAAATAGAGTGCCAATTTTGGCACTTTTACCTTCACTACAACTTCTCCTTGTAGTTCTTCAGCACACTGAGCTCACGGTCTCACACTAGACCCTATGATTCACTGCCACTGAATCCATTGAGCTCCTCCAATCTTCACGGCGGTATCATCTTCAAGCCTCACCCTCGCCTCTCTGCTGGGTCCCTAGCTTGGCACTCCCGATACTTCTCAAGCTTCACCCCTGCTGGCCTGCCCGGTCCCTGGCTTGACACACAAAGCTGCTCTGCAAGCGTCACCTCCACTGGCTGGGTCCCTGACTTAATCACCATATGAAGTTTCCTGATTCTCCACCGTGCCCATTCGGTGAGAATACTATCCCCGGAATTGCTTCAGTTACTCACTGTGGTCCCTGGTAATAAGGTGGTTGGTCCCTTAGTGGCGACAGCTTCCCCTCTACCTCTGACCATGACAGGTTCTCTGGCTGGCAAAACCGTCACTTCTGGTTGGACTGCAAGACGCAATCCCAACCCTGCACTGCTCTCTCTTGCTTCTGGATAGGCCCTCAGACAGCCTAGCAGCCAGATGCCCACAGGATAGGCCCAATCTCCTGCCTAGCAGCCCGGGGCAACACAACACACATCCACCCAGACAGCTGTCCAGGTGGCACAGAACATAGATCACCTGACTCCACCCGAATATATAGGCTCTCCCAGCAGGCCAAGAGATTCAAGAAAACCCCTGCCCATAGGCTGAGATACCCCATATACCCATAACCTGACCTTGTGTTGCCCTTCTCATATCTACTACCACCAAGCACCCAGCCACCTAGTGATAGAAGAGAAAATAGCAACAAGGCCAAGCTTTCATATGTAGTACCACCAAGCACCCAGCCACCTAGTGATAGAAGAGAAAACAGCAACAAGGCCAAGCTTAGGAAGAAATCAATAGATCTCTAACAATTGACCAGGGTAACTACTCCTGGAAAGTAAATTTGTGAGGAGCTCCCTGCCTAAACCCCAGGAAGCTACATTTAACATTAATACTATTAATACTATCAAATGATGTTGATGGGAATTGTTGGTGCAGGGTCTGTACTTCTGAACCCAGGGAAGTCTGAGCAGTTTTCAGACTTAATACCATCTCTGATTGAGTACATTTTGTTGACAAAGTAACAAACAAACTCTTCACATCTTTCCTGTGAGAGGCTCTGACCTAAGCTTTCATACCATCCAGCCACTGTAATAATAATAATAACAATAATAATAATAATATCATCATTACAATATTTCTATAGTGCTTCCTTCCATGGGTACTCAAGCACTTATAAAATTATTTTTAAAGCATTAGTCAGGTGCTGCTATAAGCCAGGGTAAAAAGATGTGTCTTGAGTGTACTTTTAAAAACATCCAGAGAGGGTGCTTCCCAGACAATGGATGGCATTTTGTAGGTGCTGCATGACAGAATGCTTGAGATCCTAAATATTTTAAGATGACTCTGGGCACATGTCATTTTCTCTATGGAGTAAGGGGGCATGGGTAACCAGAAGTTCTGTCAGATAGGTGGACCCCAAGTTATTTAAGGCTTTTTTAAGCTGGACAATATTATAGCATATTCTTCACCTAATTGGAAACCAGCAAAGGGAGTGAATAATTAGACTGATGTGGGGTTGAACAACTTGACTGCTGCATTCTGTACCAGCTGCATGCAATGTAGTTTTTCTCAGGAAGACCATAGTAGAGGGAGTTGCAGTAATCCAAGCTCAATGATACAAAAGCATGGATTAATATTTGGGCTGGGTTGCACAATTGTTTTCAGTGTGGAGTACTTAAGCAGCTCTGCTATTGCTGTGGCAATTTTGTGTTCAGTATATATTTATCACTACTGCCTTTCCAGTTTACATCACTTCTGTTTTATTTGCCTCATAGTCTTATCTTACCAAGCTGCATGGCAGTCTGAGCGGAGAGGTTTGATCATGACAGGAGCAATGGAGTCAAAAGCAGAAGTGGCATTTTGTAGCATAGATAGACCAGGAGGTCGGGGTCCTGCTTTGCCCCCAGTCTCCTTAAAGTGATGTTAATTTTATGTGATATATTTTTTTAACATAAAATAACAAACATGTCATATTTGACCTGCTCTGTGCAGTGGTTTTGCAGAGAGCAGCCCTAAATCTCCTCTTTTTGGGTCCCTAACTGGCACTTTTGGCCCCTCCCTCCTGCCTGCCATGTGCCCCCAGAGCAAGCAGTTGGCAATGGGGGCACCCATGAAGGTTCATTCATGAACCGTGGCTCTGCATGTCCATTCACACACAGAGCAATAGCTCAGCCCCACCCCCCTCTCTCTCCCCATTGGCTCACTGGTTGTGATTGACAGCTGCTGTCAAATGCCAATGGCTCCTGCTGCTGCCTCACCCAAAGAGGAGGGGGAGCTCCCAGAGAGCTGAGGCTCTCATGCCCATCACTGGAGGAAGATTGGGCACAGGTACTGCAAGTATTGGGGGGGGGGGGGGGCTGGGGAGGCTGCTGCACAGGGGAGGTTTTTTACCTATGCAGGAAGGTAAAAAACTACTTTAAGACACACTTCAATAATGACCCTTTGTAAAGGCAGCTGTTTTAAAGGAATTATTAAAATATTGTGCATTAACGTTTTGTTTCAAATGGAAGAACAGTGCTGGTAATCTGACCATACAACTGAGTTTGTATTTAGATTAGTTATTTTAATATCCAAAGGGAAAATAAAGTCAAGTGTATAACTTTTTGAGTGAGTAACATATTTCCAGTGCTGTCCCAGTAAGAAGGGCTTCGTGTCCAAATGTATGATTGCTTCTCATCAATCTAAGCACTGAAATCTGCAAGAATGAGCATTTTTTTTTTTTGGGGGGGGGGGGGGTCTGTGGTTAGTAATGACATTTTATAATATATAATGTGAAACATAATTTGCTTTCAAAACCATTAATCAATGGTTACTATTGTTGCATGGAATCCCCATTCACTTTTCTTATAAACAGAACAAGGTGGTTGGAAGCTGGTATTTTGTTGGCAAGTAAAACACACAATTTTTTATTTTTTGTAAATGTCATTGTTGCTATATAGGTTGTATACATGGCACAGATTCCAAACTTTCCAGGTACATTGAGATCATCCTACAGGCATGTTATGTACACAAATTTATCATTTTTAGTTTTGCCCCTAAAGTATTATAAAAATCAATGGAATTTGTTTTGCGGTACATGTTTCCCAGGGCAGTGCTCAGCTCCCCATGTTATTTGTTTGACAATCCCTTGCCTGGTAGCTTAGAAAATGGTCATAACAATGTTTTTTAACTATCAACTCCTATTGACTTTAATGAGGTTCAGAGTTCACACCAAAACATTTGTTTCTTTCTTGATGGTGTCTCTAGTCCTCCTGGAGTGTTCAAGTCCATGACGGAAATCCAACTAGCAATATTTTGTTTGATATATTGCTGAATTTGATGAAAATTAAATTTTTATAAGGAGGATCAGGAGCAGAAAATATCTGAGGCAATTATCTCTACAATATGTGTGACTAATGTCTTAAATATTACATTCATTTTTAATTCAGGATAAAGCCTGCCTCATCTCCTTCTCTTACATAGTCAAATTACCAAACTGCTTACATATTGTCCAGCCACTATACAATGTTTGTGGTTATGGTTTCTGAAATAACACACACTGATTTTTGTTTCAAGATAAAATCTGCCTTATCCCTCCCCCTTACCTTGCAGAATTATTTAGCTTCTGGCATGCTGTCCAACCACTGAAAAATATTTGTGGCTATTGTTTATTGCAAGATAAAACCTGGTTTGTCTCTTTCTATTTGTTGCCTATTCATGTGCTTGTGCACTGTATTGTACTGATGCTAGCTGATTTTACATTGTGGCCCAACCAAGCTGCTTACATACTGTCTAACTCTTGTAAAATATTTGTGGCCATTGTCTCATTCAAATGTTTCTGTTTAAATTATTATTACATTTTTTAAGCAGAAAGTTCAATTTAATTTGCATATGAAAGGTGATTACATTCTCCAATAAAGACTTTTTAAAGCAAATAGCATGTGGCTCATTTAGGTTTAATGTATTACAACTTATTATGTGTGTCTCCATAGTTGAATTTCATAACTAAAGTAAATTGAAGGTGGAGGAGCTTCAAGGGTAAAATTCCCTAGCTCTTCCATTAATGAAACGCAGAAATTCAGTATTCCACTTTGATCGTATAGAATTAAGAAGATTACAAGAATAGGTAGGTAGGTTAATCAATATATTTATACTGTATGAACCATTGCTCAGGGAAATAATGCTCCAAACAGTAGATAAACTTTTCCTGCAGCTTAAATAATCGTGTCCCCTTAGACAATTAGAACTCAATCGATAGAAAGACCAACACTGAAGAAAATATAAATCCCCAAAGATTAGAACATTTTAAGTAGTCCTTGTGTCCTCAAAATTATAATAAAAACTCAAAAGTTCATAACTCAGTTCATATGTGTCCTATTACCAATTTACGAATCCTTCATACAGTCGGCCAAAAATGGTTAAACTCTCCCTGGATAAGTCCCCTTTAATTGTTGTTCTAACCTTATAGTCTTTCTTAAAAAAAAAAAATGATCCAACCCAGATATTCAAGGATTCACTGTAGCTGATAGAGAACACAAGGTAGTGGCCTTCGTGGATGACCTTATGCTATTCCTCCAAAGACCTCAAATATCACTACCCAACCTGCTTCAGGACCTAGAACAGTTTGGAAATATGTCAAACCTGAAAATGATCTATTCTAAATCCCATGCACTTACAGTAACGCACAGTAAAGTTAATTTTCCATTTTGCTGGCAACCAGAGTCTATAACATATTTAGGAATACAAATACCAACATCTCTAGCTGACCTATTTATTAAAAATGTCTCGGCCACTTGCAAAATTCAGGAAAACTTTAAGGAATGGTCACATCTTAATCTATCTTGGTTTGGGAGCTTGGCGCTTATTAAAATTAATATACTTCCTAGATTGCTCTATCTCTTCCAAAACATATCTATAGATTTTCCCGCTTCCTTCTTTGCCACATACAAGAGTGCACGCACATGATTCCTATGGAAGGATTCTAAACCATGAATAAATTATTTGTGCCTTACGCTTCCCAAATAAAATGAAGGGGTGGGTCTACCAGACCTGTATAAGTATCAATTAGCCTGCCACCTGGTCTGTATGGCAGACTGGCATATTCATGCCCAGGAGAAGTCTTGGGTAGATTTAGAAATGACTGTTTCTCACCACCTATCAGATAAATGGTACTCACCGAGGCCAAGATGTCGAGAGCGGTCCCTGTTGTGACTCAGCGCACGCCAACCCCTGAAAGTTGCACAGAGG
Source organism: Lithobates sylvaticus (assembly GCA_028564925.1). Taxonomy (NCBI): domain Eukaryota; kingdom Metazoa; phylum Chordata; class Amphibia; order Anura; family Ranidae; genus Lithobates; species Lithobates sylvaticus. Next base: position 245,271,332 of record CM053028.1, on the reverse strand, counting down.
ATGGCTGGCACCAAGAGGCACAAGTTACCGGGGGTCCGGGACTTGCTAGAAGGCAGCTGGAGTGTAGTTACAGGAACCACAAGGAACTGCTGTAAACAGGACAATCCGGGAAGCAGGCCGAGGGTCAAACACAGTCCAGATCAGGATGGGGTTCAAACACAGTCTAAATAACTGCCTTCACAGGAACAGGATCTGTGCAACAAGGGAAGTCCAGAGGTGAGCCAGGGTCAAGCGTTGGAGACAGAAGAATCCAGGTACAGGCCGAGGGTCAAACACAGTCCAGAGAGCAGCAATCCAGGGGCAAGCCAGAGGTCAGTACAGGAGAAAGACAGCAAGGTCAAAAGGGCAATCCGGGTCAAAACAGCAGCAGAAGACAGAAGCAGGTGCAGGAGATACCATGAGCTGAAGACAAACCAGCGATTTTGTTTTGGTAGCCATGCTTCCTTTTATAGGTCAGCAGGAGGTCACGCTAGTGCGCTTGTGGGGAATTACTATTGCGCCCAAATGTGTGCCAGGACGCCGTCCCCATGCGCATGCGCACTGGGAAGCGTCGCTGGTGAGAACTGTTACCATGACAGTGCCCCCTCCCGAGGGGCGGCCTCCGGACGCCTAAACTTGCCATTAGTTCTGGGTGCTGTTGGTGAAAAATTTTAATAAGCCTTGGGGCATGAAGATTCTGGAATGGTTCCCAGGAATTGTCTTCAGGGGGATACCCCTTCCATTTTACTAAGTACTGAAGTTGCCTCCCAATTTTCCAGCATCCTAGTAGGGCCTCAACCTCAAACTTATCCTCGCCCTCTATCCTGATGGGTGGAGGTGGAGGCTCTTCTCTCCCAAGAAAGGGGCTGGGAACCAACGGTTTTAAGAGGGAGGCATGAAAAACCGGATGGATCTTGTATGACCCAGGGAGGGCCAACTCGAAGGCTACAGGGTTAATCATCTTCTTGACCATGAACGGTCCAATGAATTTAGGGCCCAACTTGCGTGCAGGATACGGGAGTTTGAGGTTAGTGGAGGACAACCAAACCTTTTCACTAACCTTAAAAGCGGGGTTCTCTTTCCTTCCCTTATCATGGAACCTCTTGTAGTCATCCTGGGTTTTCTGCATGGCTTCCTGGACTCTCTGGAAATTGGTTTGGATGGAGATTATTCGGTCCTGAACAGCTGGAACAGCGGATTCCGGGATGGAGCTGGGAAGAAAAGAGGGGTGGTACCCAAAGTTAGTCCAAAATGGGGTCTGGTTGGAGGTGGTATGTATAGAATTATTGTAGGCAAATTCCGCATAGGGTAAGAGGGATGACCAATCGTCTTGGGAACTTAAGCAGAAACAGCGGAGATACTGCTCCAGGGTCAGATTAGCGCGTTCCGCTTGTCCGTTACTCTGGGGATGGTAGGCAGATGACAGACAGATCCGGATCTCCAGTGCCTTGCAAAGCTCTTTCCAGAACCTGGAGGTAAACTGAAGACCCCTGTCAGTAGCGACACTATTGGGAACTCCGTGGTGCTTGATGACTTCCTTGATAAAGGTGTTGGCCGTTTCTACGGCAGAGGGGGTACCGACCATGGGCAGAAAGTGGGCCATTTTAGAGAAACGGTCGACCACTACCAAGATCGTGGTGAACCCTTCAGAGGGTGGTAACTCTACTATAAAGTCCATAGAAACATCTGCCCAGGGGCGGTCAGGAATAGGTAAAGGCCTCAATAGGCCTCAGGGCCTAGTCTTTGGACCTTTGTTGCGTTGGCAGGGAATACAAGAGGACACATAGGCTTGACAGTCCTGTCTCCAGCCTGGCCACCAGAAAGAACGGGAGATGAGCTCAGATGTCTTTTGTGTTCCAAAATGTCCGGCCAGTTTGTGGTCATGACAAGTCTTTAGCACTACAGTTCTCATCTCTTGGGGAATAAAGATCTTGTTTTGAGCCCAAAACAAATCGTCATGATTCTCAAAGGAGGACAGGACTAGGTCTTCACAACGGGCAGAGGCTGTCTTGAGAGCCGTGATTAAGTCAGTCTGTGGAAGGAGGAGGACGTTTTGGGGAGACAGGATGGTACTAGGCTGGGAAGATTCTGCAAACATATGGGAAAGTGCGTCTGCCTTATTATTCTTAGATCCAGGTCGATAAGAAATGTGGAAGTGGAATATTGAGAAGAGCAGTGCCCAACGGGCCTGGCGGGGGTTTAGACGTTTGGCATTTCTGAGGTGTTCAAGATTCTTGTGATCTGTGAATATTGCAATGGGATGACTGGCCCCTTCCAGGAGGTACCTCCACTCTTCCAGAGCAACCTTGATAGCCAGCAACTCACGGTCGCCGACATCATAGTTTCTCTCGGGGGCGGTTAACTTTCGGGATGCGAAGGCTACCGGGTGTAACAGAGCTTTGGCCCCCTGGCGTTGAGACAGAATGGCCCCTGTGGCTGTCTCAGAGGCATCAACCTTTAATATAAAGGGTAGTGATGGGTCAGGGTGCTGCAGGATAGAGGCTGTGGTGAACAAGGTCTTCAGCTTGTGCAAGAATGGTAGAGAGGGTCCAAAATGTTATACAGCACCTCATCCCTATATAATAATATGTGTATATGGGAAGAATGGACCAGAGGGATTATGACAGTGCCAATTGTCACTGTCATGGCACTGAGACCACTGGAATCGAGTGTGTCGGTGGGTTAATTGTGTGATGGGGCTTACTATGGAGGAGAATCCGCCAATGAACCTCCGATAAAAGTTGGCAAAGCCAATGAACCGTTGTACAGCCCTCTTATCCCCTGGGACTGGCCACTCTAAAACAGCTTTGACCTTTTGGGGGTCCATGGAAATAACTTGAGTAGAGATGATGAATCCCAGAAACTGTACTGTGGTTGTCTCGAACTCACATTTCGCCGCCTTGAGATATAACCGGTGTTGCCGGAGGATGGTGAGGACCTTCCGCACGTGGACCCTGTGGAGTTCGAGAGAGGCAGAAAAGATAAGAATATCATCTAAATATACCACTAAGAAGTCATCAAGATAATTTCTGAAGATGTCATTGACTAGGTGCTGAAAGGTGGCCGGAGCATTACATAGTCCAAAGGGCATCACTATATATTTATAATGTCCAAATCTAGACCTGAAAGCTGTCTAACATTCGTCTACGTGGCGGAATCGAATGAGATTATATGCCCCCCGTAGATCTAGTTTAGAGAAGACCCTTGCGGTCCGGAACCGCTGGAAGAGTTCAGAGATGAGAGGAAGTGGGTAACGATTCTTTATTGTTATTTTGTTGAGTTGTAGTCGATGCATGGTCTGAGAGAGCCATCTTTCTTGCCAACGAAGAAGATGCCTGCCCCTGCTGGTGAGGAAGATGGGCGGATGAAGCCTTTCTCCAGGTTCTCATCAATATAGGCTTTGAGAGTCTTAAGTTCAACCTCAGAGAGGGGGAATATTCGCCCAAAGGGGATCTCAGACCCGGGCAGCAGCTCAATTGGGCAGTCATATGATCAGTGTGGTGGTAACTGATCTGCTTTCTTTTTGTCAAACACGTCTTTGAAGTCCAGGTAAGCCGGAGGGATGTGCTGCAGGTTCTCAGCTGCCAGGGCCAGGGGCATGCAAGGAGTTGGGGTTGCTTTTAGGCAGTGCTGGGTGCAATAAGATGATGTGAAGCGTACCTCCTTCTTGTCCCAGCTGATCTGAGGGTCATGGGCCTGCAGCCAAGGGAGTCCCAGAATGATGGGGAACATGGGCGAGGTGATCAAGTCGAAGCGTAGAAGTTCCTGGTGGCCGGAGTCAGTAGAGGTAAGTATGGGCTGAGTCTCTTGCGTTACTTGACCGGACTGTGGAAGTGACCCATTGGCAAGGTGAACCAGGAGGTGAGTCTTCTTGTTCTGGCAGGGGATGCGTAGCTGCTGAGCAATAGAAATGTCCAGGAAGCAGCTACATGCCCCCAAATCAATCACGGCTGGGAGTGGGAACTTCCCTTCCGCCAACTGTAGAGAAACAGAGAGGGTCACATAAGTCTGTGCAAAGCCTGAGGTCTGGAAATTCATCACACACCGAGGAGGTAACTTACGGGGCCTCACGGGGTAGTTGCGTAGAAGATGTCCGGGATCCCTGCAGTACAGACACAGGTTGGCCTGGCATCTGCGTTGTCGTTCCTCTTGGGTGAGGCTAGGATGGACCACCCCTAGCTGCATCGGTTCACCTTCTGGTGTTGAAGAATGTGGAGGAGTCGGGACGGAAGGAACAGAAGCTGTGGCCTTGGGGGGCACCCAACTGGGTCGGGGAGTCTGGAGGCGTTCGGCACGCCGTTCATGCATTGTCCAATTTGGTGGTTACCTGGATCAGCTCTTCCAAGGAGGTGGGTGTCTCCACACGGGCCAACTCATCCTTTAAATTTTCTGAAAGTCCTTGCCGGTATTGGTAGAGTAAAGCCGCCGCGTTCCAGTCAGTGTCTGCTGACCACTTGCGGAACTCAGCAGTAAAGTCCTCTACCGGTCTCTTCCCCTGTGCAAGGACATGCAGGGTAGCCTTAGCGGTGGTGGAGCGCTGAGGGTCATCATAAAGTTGTCTCATAGCTTCAAGGAAAGTGTCCATAGAGTTCAAGAGAGGACTTCTCTGCTCCATCAGACTATGGGCCCAGACCTGAGGTTCCTCTGCCAAAAGAGAGGTAGTGAATCCAACTTTAACGATCTCAGAAGCAAAAGTCCTGGGCTGCAGAGCCAAGTATAGAGAGCAGGCATTTTTAAAGGCCCTGAACTTCCTTCGATCGCCCGAGAACCGTTCGGGCTCGGGTACAGCCATCATCATGGTGGGTGGATGCTGAATAGGAGGTGCGTTGCTACCGGAGGGTTGCGTAGGATTGATGGGTGCAGAGGCGGCAGTTAGCTGCTGAAGCCGGCTATCAAACTGAGTATAGCCGTCATGAAGCTTCTGTACTACTTTGGTGAGGGCCGAGACCTGCTGGCACAGGATTTCCAGTGGGGAACCCGCTCTGTTGGCCTCTGTCATGGCTGGTTTGTACTATCAGATAAATGGTACTCACCGAGGCCAAGATGCTGAGAGCGGTCCCTGTTGCGACTCAGCGCACGCCAACCCCTGAAAGTGGCACAGAGGATGGCTGGCACCAAGAGGCACAAGTTACCCGGGGTCCGGGACTTGCTAGAAGGCAGCTGGAGTGTAGGTACAGGAACCACAAGGAACTGCTGGAAACAGGACAATCCGGGAAGCAGGCCGAGGGTCAAACACAGTCCAGATCAGGATGGGGTTCAAACACAGTCTGAATAACTGCCTTCACAGGAACAGGATCTGTGCAGCAAGGGAAGTCCAGAGGTGAGCCAGGGTCAAGCATTGGAGAAGACAGAACAATCCAGGTACAGGCCGAGGGTCAAACACAATCCAGAGAGCAGCAATCCAGGGGCAAGCCAGAGGTCGTTACAGGAGAAAGTCAGCAAGGTCAAAAGGGCAATCCGGGTCAAAACAGCAGCAGAAGACAGAAGCGGGTGCAGGAGATACCATGAGCTGAAGACAAACCAGCGATTTGTTTTGGTAGCCATGCTTCCTTTTATAGGTCAGCAGGAGGTCATGCTAGTGCGTGCGCTTGTGCGCAAGCGCACAGTGGGAAATTACTATTGCGCCCAAATGTGCGCCAGGACGCCGTCCCCTTGTGCATGCGCACTGGGAAGCGTCGCTGGTGAGAGTATCAATTCTTCCTCCGGGGCAAGTTTGTCTTTCTGCAATACCTATCATCTATATCTGCCATTAGGACCCCCCCCCCCCCCCCCCCGGACATATAGACAAATTAAACACTACCTGCAGTCATTGAGTAAGGACTCCTTGTGGGCGAGACCCCTTACATCTTTTGAGTCTTTATGCTTGAGAAAGACTCCCCAGCAACATCTGATCTCAGCTATCTACTTAAAGCGGGACTGTAACTGAATTTTTTTTTTAAAAGCCAGCAGCTACAAAGACTTTTAGGACTTTTAATAAATGGACACTTACCTGTCACAGATTCCAGCGATGTCGGCAGCAGAGGCCGATCAATCGATTGGCTCTCTGCTGCTGCCGGCGCCATTCTCGGTGAGGGAATCAGGAAGTGTCGCCTTTGCGGCTTCACTTCCTGGTTCCCTACTGCGCATGCGCGAGTCGCGCAGTGCAATGAGAATCGTCAGCGCTGTCTGCCCGGAAGTGGGTGCAGATACCTGTCGTCTTAGACAAGTATCTGCACCCCCCTCCCCCCTGAAAGATGCCAAATGTGACACCGGAGGGGGGGAGGGTTTCCGAAAAGCGGAAGTTCCACTTTGGGGTGGAATCCCGCTTTAATGTTATAGAGGGATCAACCTGCTAATTCTAATAAATCACAAATGGCCTGGGAAAGGGACCTGCAAAGTTCTTTCCCAGAGGAGGAATGAGAACAAATCAACCAGTTTATCCACAGAGGCTCATTAAATGTAGCAGTCCAGGAGAACTGCTACAAAGTAAGGACTAGATGGTATAGGACTCCTTCTCTTCTTCATAAATTCTATTCTTCAGCCTCCAAGCTATGCTGGAGATGTGACAGAGAGGAAGGTACCCTGTTGCACATTTGGTGGAGCTGTGACTACCTGACCTTATTTTGGACTGAGGTCCACAAAATTATTACGAAGGTTACCTCCCTTTCTCTGAACTTTTCCCCGGCTCAGTATTTGCTTCATTATACTAATCTCTCTAGGAGAGAATACTTCCGATCTTTAGCTATGCATATGGTAAATGCAGCTAGGATGTGTATTCTAGTTCACTGGCGCTCCTCCAAAGCACCAACGATACAGGAATGGTATGTGAGATTAAATAAAATTGAGGAAATTGAGGAGCTTATTCACATAGCTCATGAACATGTTTACAACCACCTGGTTCAATTGGATCCACTTTATGTCAACTGAGAGGTTTGAGAGCTATGGGTGATAATCTTGAAAAAGATTTTCGGCTTATTTCTGTCAGAATGGTCATTCCAACTGTAACTGCTGGGAGGCTCCTAAGTATCCCCTCAGCCACTTGAGATCACACAACGCCAATTAAGTCTGATAAGGAAGAGTGGAATGCTCGCTGATCTGGAGCTGGCTTCCTACCTCTCCCCTCCCCTTTTTTTCTTTTTCCTTTCTTATCCCTTTTACTCTCTAACACCTCATCTTTAGACTTTAGTTATCTTCCAAATGTATGATAATAATAGTCCCCTGTTGTATAAAGCAACGATCCTTACTTCAGAGTGTAGGCCTGACATCGCTATATCCCACCTATTGTATGCCATTTACATACCCCGTTTAAGGCTGTTGATCTATGGTGATGCTGTTTTAAGTATGCTCTTCAACTGTTACTGGCTGCTATTATACAGGCATCGTAACTTTTACCATGTGTTATCAATAAACATTTATGAAAAAAAAACTCTCACCAGATGATAAGACCCTTAAACTTCATAGAGTCACAGTAAACATGAAGTAAAGAAAAAAAAAGCCTCCAAATGTTGCTCTAGCTCTTCAACATCACCTTTATAGATGTTCATTCATGCCATGAATCCTCAAAAAGTATTAAAGGGAAAATCACAACCACAGTGTAGTAATATATATACCCTGAAATTATAAAAATTACCGTATTAACCACTTCACATCCGGCCGTAGCCGAATGACGGCCTTGGCGCGGATGTCAATTCCCGGGAGGCCGTCATATGACGGCCTCCCCTTTCCTCGTTCCCTGTGCGTGCTCACGAGTGCGCAGCAGGGAAATTCTGTGTTGGCCGTGTCCCTCGGACACAGCCAATCACAGATCGCTGTTAACGGCCAATCACAGCGGCCGTTTACAGCGCGATCGGCGTGTCCAATGGGAGATGATCTCATATGTAAACAATGCCATCTGTCCCCAATGCCATCTGCCAGTGCCATCTGTGCCCAGTGCCATCCCCAGTGCCATCTGCCAGTGCCATCTGTAGTCAGTGCCATCTGCCAGTGCCATCTGTAGTCAGTGCCATCTGTAATCAGTGCCATCTGTCAGTGCCATCTGTAGTCAGTGCCATATGTCAGTGCCACCTGTCATCAGTGCCACATGTCATCGGTGCCACATAGTGCCATCTGTCATCAGTGCCATATCAGTGTCACGTGTCATCAGTGCCACATATTAGTGCCATCTGTCATCACTGTCACGTATTAGTGCCACCTGTCAGTGTCACGTGCCATCTGTTATCAGTGTCACCTGTCATCAATGCCACGTATCAGTGCCATCTGTCATCAGTGTCATGTGTTATCAGTGCCACGTATTAGTGCCATCTGTCATCAGTGCCACGTATTAGTGCCATCTCTCATCAGTGCCACATATTAGTGCCACGTGATATCAGTGCCATGTATAAGTACCATCTTTCATCAGTGCCACATATTAGTGCCATCTGTCATCAGTGTCACCAGTGCCCCGTATTAGTACCATCTGTCATCAGTGCCACATCAGTGTCACGTGTCATCAGTGCCACATCAGTGTCACGTGTAATCAGTGCCACGTCAGTGTCACATGTCATCAGTGCCACGTCAGTGTCACGTGTCATTGTCCTGGTGCTCTAGGGCCTTCAAAAGTGTAATAGGTAGTCAACAAGTTAGATGTGTAATTTATGCTCCTAGAACACGTGATTGCCCCCCCTTCATGTTGGGCCTCTCTAAGTGGCCAGGCTGTGAAAAAGTCCCACACATGTGGTATCGTAATACTCAGGAGGAGTAGCAGAATTTATTTTGGGGTGTCATTTGTGGTATACACATGCCATGTGAGAGAAATAACCTATTACAATGACAATTTTGTAGAAAAAAAAATAAAAAATAAAAAGATAATTCATTTTGCTAAGAATTGTGGGAAAAAATGACAACATCAAAAACCTCACCATGCCTCTTACTAAATACCTTGGAATGTCTACTTTCAAAAAATGGGTAATTTGGGGGGTATTTGTACTTTCCTGGCTTGTTCGGGTCACAAGAAATGAGATAGGCCACCAGTACATCAGATGTGATCAATTTTGTATAATATGCACCACAGCTTTTAGAGTCTGTAACTTTCACAAAGACCAAATAATATCCACTAATTTGGGTTATTTTTTTACCAAAGATATGTAGCAGTATAAATTGTGGCCAAAATTATGAAGAAAAATTAATAATTTCCTAAATTGTATCACAGAAACAAAGAAAAATGCGTTCAAAATTGTCGGTCTTTTTTAATTTATAGCGCAAAAAATAAAAAAACCCAGAGGTGATCAAATACCACCAAAAGAAAGCTCTATTTGTGGGAAAAAAAGGACAAAAAATTCATTTGGGTACAATGTTGCATGACTGAGTAATTGTCAGTCAAATCATTAGAGCACCGAAAGCTGAAAATTGGTCTGGATAGGAGGGGGGTTTAAGTGCCTGGTAAGCAAGTGGTTAATTATGCTATATAGATATTATAGTATTTAAACTCCCTGTCACTCCAAACCATCACGAGTGTATGAAATGGACTCTCACCAAACTTACAACTCCTGGGTTTTATAGGGTCATACAGGGTATTAACAGCATATCAAGTCATTAGGTATACCCCTCTCTGTTCTCCACCTCCACTGGTCCAACCACCATCGGCACCTTGAATCACTCCACGGGGGTAATATAGGGAAGGCATTGCTCTTGTGTAATATAATCTTAAAAACACTTAATTCTTAAAAAGATTGTGCTTATAAGAGTAAAAAATTATTTGATATTAAAAAAAGATGGTGGATACCACACTTTCGGTTCCAGCGCCGTGTGACATTACTTCCTTGACATGTTTAGTCAGAGATTACTTTGTCAAGGTAAAACCTGCCTCTTCTTTCCCTCTCATAGTGTGGCCTAATCAAGCTGATTATATAATATCAGCCACGGTACAATACTGTAATTGCAACCATTCTCTCTGGAAAATACACTCAAATGTTTATTTCAAAATAAAGCCTGCCATGTCACTTTCTATTTGCTACTTGATTATGTGATTGTGTACTGTAATGATGCTAGCCAATTTCTACCAAACGTATACTTAAATTTTACAGTTTGTATTTTTGTAATTATTTGGGGTTTCAAAGACAGGATGGGCTTTAGGGAATGTGCAGTTGTGGTTTTGAAGTGTTTTGTACACTCTGTTTTGTAATTTTACTACATTTTTAAGACAATGCAGTGTGGTACTGTAAAAAAAAGAAAAACTATATAATGCAACTGTTTTGTCTTTAGACAATTTGTACATAATTGAAGGATTTAGCTTTACTTTTAAGAGTAAACCTTTAGTTTTTAGATGTTGCTGTTGCTGTGGCTGCTATTGCCACTAGGCGATTCAGGTATATTACTGCTGAATGAAAGATCAGGTATTGCAGTCAAAGCTACCTAAAAAGAAAAAAAAAAAAAAGCCTTTTTCTTTAATTGCTGCTGTAAAAGTAAAAAAAGAATACATCAAAATTTGCTGACACTATCCTGAAAAAAGTCATAACCAAAGTCTGTAACACCACATATGGCTTAACCAGTTGCCTACCAGGCACTTACACCCCATCCCCATCCTGCCCAAGCCATTTTTCAGCTTTCAGCACTTTGAATGACAATTGCACTACACTGTCGTGCTACACTGTACCCAAACAAATGTTTTATAATTTTCTTTACACAAATAGAGCTTTCTTTTGGTGGTATTTAATCACCACTGGGCTTTTTCCCCCCAAAAAAAGACCAAAAACTTGTAAAAAAAATGTTTTTTTTACTTTTTTCTGTCAGTAAATTAAGTAAACTAAGTAATTTTCACCTTTACTGATGTGGGCTGATGAGGCGGCACTGATGGGCACTGATAGGCTGAACTGGTGGGCATTGATGAGGTGGCACTTATGGGCACTAATATGCTGCACTTATGGGCACTGATAGGTGGCACTGATATGTGGCACTGATGAGCACTGTTAGGTGGCACTGGTGGGCACTAATAGGCGGTACTGGTGGGCACTGATAGACGGCACTGGTGGGCACTGATAGGCTGCACAGATAGGCGGTACTGATGAGCACTGATGGGCGGCACTGATGGGTGACAGTGATGGGCATTGATTGACAGCAGTGATGTGCATTGATGGGCAGCACTGATAGGTGGCACTGATTATCAGCACTGACTGGCATCGCTAATGGGCACTGATTGTGGGCAGTGGTGGGCACTGATTGCTGCCACCGGTGGGCACTGATAGTTGGCATTGGTGGGCAATGGTGGGCACTGATTGGTGACACTTTTTTTCTTTTTTGTAATCAGGGCACTGATGATCAGTGCCCTGATTACATTCCTACATGTCACCCTGTGAGGAGATGCCACTGATCGATTCTTCTCTCCTCACATTCTGTCAGTGTGAGACGAGGAGAGCCAATTATCAGCACTTCCTTGTTTACATGTGATCGGCTGTGATTGGACACAGCCGATCACATGGTTAAAGAGCCGCGGACGCAGCTCTTTACAGAGATCGTGCCGTGTCCTAGCAACACGGCATGACCACGATCGCCACGCTGCACACCACTGCGGGCGCGCAAGAGTGGCCGTTCTAGGACGCCATCATATGACAGCGTCCCAGAACGAGAGCTACACCGCCCTGCCATCATTTGACGGTAGATGGGCAGCAAGCAGTTAAAGGCATCTCCCAAGCATGTACTTGAAAGGATTCATGATTTTCCCATTTCACCCTTAGAATTGCAAAAAACAAGGCCCTTCTCCCCATGCCTTTTTTTATGACTCCTTGCCTTCTAGTCTTTAAAATGTGATCATCAAGATTCAGAATTGATTATCAAGATGCATGATCCATAGATTTCAATGGCATTCCAAATACGTTTATGTTCTTTTGATTTTACACTCAGCAAATCAAACCTGGGAACATTTGCTTATCTCCAATTGCTAATATTTTTCTCAGTAGAGGCATAATAGAGGACATTCTGGAATACCAAGGCTGCGGTGCCAATAAGATAAATTCTGCAGCCAATGTTCAGTATAAGGGAATACACAATAAACATAAATGCTCTGATGTGTGTTCTTGCGCATCACAGGTGGCCTGAATACACGCTACTAGTTTCAGGGCACAGGCAACAGTTGGGAATGACATTACCAAAATAGTTTTCACCATAAAATTGCAGATTTTGCCTTTGGCTAAGATATTATTCATTCAAAGTGATAATTGTCATACAGACTGCTTAGGCTAAATTTGTTTAAAAAAAAAATCACACGGCTGTTTTCTCTAACAAATGGAAGCTATGGAAATAATATGTCAGCGCTGAAATGGTGAACAATGGCTTTACTGATAAATAAAGCCATTTCAATGACAGTTGATATTACATTTCTTTCTAGGTGCACTTGACATCCAAGATAACAAAGCTTAAAATGCAAAGGAAGCCTTAAAAATGTAAAAGTTTTTTTGAAAAAAAAAAAAATTTAAAAGTTAAAAAAGCAAAACAAAAAGCTAAAAGGGGCTTCCCTAACCCTTATGTTGCGTACACACGATTCGGCCAGCAAAAGACCGATAAGAGCTTTTCATCGGAAAATGCGACCGTGTGTAGGCTCCATCGGACTTTTGCTGGCGGAATTTCGGCCAGCAAAAGATTGAGATCATGTTCTCAATTTTTCCGATGGAAAAAGTTTCTATAGGAAATTCCAATCGTCTGTGGCAATTCCAACGCGCAAAATTCCGTTGCATACTCTGAAACAATTTGACGCATGCTCGGAAGCATTGAACTTCATTTTCGCAGCTCGTCGTAGTGTTGTACGTCACTGCGTTCTTGACGGTCCGAATTTGATGTGACCGCGTGTAGGCAACACAAGCTTGAGCGGAATTCCATCCGAATTCTGTTGAAAAAAAATATCCAAGGCTTTTCCGATGAGAATTCCGATCGTGTGTACGCAGCATTAGAGTAGTGAACTCATTCTGCTAGCCCAACCTCTCATAATACATCTACACAGGTGAGGATGCCTGAACAGCATCAAAGGCACAGCTCTGGTGTGAACGGGCCTGTGTTCACACCAGAGACAACACGTCTGTGTACTCCACGGAGAGGGAGACAGGTGATATCAATAAAAAAGGCCCTTCTTCTTTGTAGATCATTCTTGGGAACAAGGGGAGGGGTTATTGTCCCCCTCTAGATCTCAGCTTGTACAATACCCAGAGGCACAGGATAAAAAAACAACAAACTCTGTGGGACTCGGGTGACTATGTCAAGCCAAATAATACAGTGCTAGATTTCTTTTTCTTTTTTTAATATATATATATATATATATATATATATATATATATATATATTTTTTTTTAAAGTAGAGACGTCCAACTTTACAATCCTAATTATAACCTTACAAAAAAACCAAGGTAGAAACCACTCTGGTGTGGATGATGACAATATAAACAGCTGCTGGCAACCAATAGTAAGACAAGCTATATAGCAATTTATAACACGTGTATTGCCATGCTAAAACAAAGATAACATACAAAAGGTGCTGAATTCAAAAGCCCATATCAAGTGGATCCCCGTTCTGGCTCTCTGGCGACGCGCCCCAGGCCTCCTATAGCTGTTAAAGGGACTGACATACAGCTACGGCGATTTGCGCAGCCGAGCCAACCTGCAGTAGTATAACGACGGCGGCTGGTCGGCAAGTGGTTAAAAAGAGGATTGAAAATTAAAATAAAATGATTAAACTATTGTTGTTCTTACTATAATATTTCTTTTAGTAAAAAAAAAAATCCTTATGTAGTTGTAATGAATAGATGCCTATCTTTACTGACAATTTGCTGTAAGAGAATTAAGATATCTCTGCAGTCAGCTTCAGCAGGCAGTACATTTTCTGGATGGGTAACCAACTCATCATGCTTCACTCACATTATGACTGAACACTAATCCCTATTTGATCTTTAGATGGAGAGAAAACAAATGTTAAGTTCCCACTGGCCTCAAAGCAAAAGCATCAGTAAGCGGCATTCTTGCTGCATTGATCAACAGGGAAACCACGCACAATTTGTTGTTCCTACATGAAGGTCAGCACGATAAGTCTTAAGTAGCCTTGACATGACCCTATTACATGAATGCAGATTAATCTATGCTCAAACTATAAACAGCATACTGAATATTAGATCAATTGCCAGTCTGATCATGATGGAAATCCAGCAAAAAAAGCTAACAACAGGTTATCTACAGAATTTGCAGAGCAAATGTGCACTGGCAGCTAGATCTTTTTCTCACAATGTATGCAGGATTGTATCTGATGCTTGTGTTTATTTACGTATGCATTAATAATGCACCTATTCATAAACTTTCACCCTTTTTTTCTCTAAAAATGTTATTTGATTACAATCATGACATTAAAAATCAGAATGTGCCACAGCTCACCACTGCAGACCTTGCAGCTGAAGAGTTAATGTTACTTATGTATAAAGTTTTGTGGCTCATTTGTGAGATGCTTGCACTCCTTTTAATTCTGCATCTGGATTAAACTATGAGTCCCCATAAGTAACCACTCAAATTAAAAAACCCAAAAGAGTAAACACTATCGGAAGGATTCAATAGAATTTAGCTTTTTTACATTGCTGTCTATCACTATTTTGCAAGATACACTACAGTTCTGCCTTTGCCTACAAAATATTTAGAAGCAGAAAAATGTCAAAAGTAAAACAATAAAGTAACTGGAGCTCTTTTAAGCAAGGGCACGGTGAAAAACAACCTAAACAAGAATGTCATTGGATGCTGCCATCCATTATCCCCCTCACCAAAAGTTACAGATTTTTTTAGGTAGAAAAGAGTCTGATTGTACATATACTGTACATATTATTGCCACCAGTGTCACTTGTAGACATGTGCACAATAGAAAAATTTGTTTATTTTCGTTTAGTTTTTTTTTGCTTCCGTTGATTCGTAACAATTCTTAAATTCGTAAGTCGTCGGTGTTCGTATTCCTAACGATTCGTACATTCGTAAGTCGTCGGTGTTCGTATTCGTAATGATTCGTATTTTTGTAAGAGTTATTTTTTCGTTGATTCGTTTTTCCTTTAGTTTAATTTTCAAATTTTCGAAATTCGGACGCATTCGTATTTTCGTAGATTTAGTTACATTCGTACTTTCGTTAGATTTATTTATTCGTACTTTCGTAACATTGTTTTCGTAGATTCGTAAGCGGAGCATAATTCATAATTTTATGTAATGTATATGCTATTATAACATTTTAAGAGACACGAAAATTACAAATCGAAAAAAAAAGTTACGAATGTACGAATTTTTTCGTTCAATCCATTCGAAGCACATTAAGCAGCGCCATTGTAAGAGACACGGAAAATTACGAATCGAAAAAAAAAAAAAAAAGTTACGAATGTACGAATTTTTTCGTTCAATCCATTCAAAGCACGTTAAGCAGCGCCATTGTAAGGGACACGGAAAATTACCAATTCAACAAAAAAAAAAAGTTACGAGTGTACGAATTTTTTCGTTCAATCCATTCGAAGCACGTTAACCACTTGCCGACCGGCGCACGACGATATACTTCGACAGAATGGCACGTACAGGCAGGAGGGCGTATATATAAGTCCCTCCTTTAGCCTGTCCGTGCCATCGGGAGCGCGCCGGGAGCGGCGCGCTCCCACGCCGGTCGGGACCCCCGTGAGTCCGATCGCGGTCCCCGCGGACTCGATCGCCGCGGGGACCCCCGCGATCGTCTCACGGAGCGGCTGAACGGGGAGATGCCGAGATAAACAGCATCTCCCCGTTCTGCCTAGCAACTAGTGACGCCGATCTCTGCTCCCTGTGATTGGAGCAGAGATCAGCATTCACTAGCTGACAGCCACGCCCCCCCACAGTAAAAAACACACCACTAGGCATACTTAACTCTTACACTGCCCCCTTCTGGTTAACCCCTTCACTGCCAGTGTCATTTATACAGAAATCAATGCATTTAAATACATTAATTGCTGTAAAAAATTACAATGGTCCCAAAAATGTGTCAAAAATGTCCGATGTGTCCACCATAATGTCGCAGTCACAAAAAAAATCGCAGATCTCCGCCATTACTAATAAAAAAAAATATTAATAAAAATGCTATAAAACTATCCCCTATCTTGTAAACGCTATAACTTCTGCGCAAACCGATCAATAATCGCATATTGCGATTTTTTTTACCAAAAATATGTAGAAGAATACGTATCGGCCTAAACTGAGGAAAAAAAAAGTTTTTTTATATATTTTTTGGGATATTTATTATAGCAAAAAATAAAAAATAATGCATTTTTTTCAAAATTGTTAGGAGTTACGAATGTACGAATTTTTTCGCTCAATCCATTCGAAGCACGTTAAGCAGCGCCATTGTAAGGGACACGGAAAATTACCAATTCAACAAAAAAAAAAAAAAAGTTACGAATGTACGAATTTTTTCGTTCATTTTGATTTTCGTTGTTCCTGTTTCTTAGCAGCCAAAACGTACAAGACATTCTTGAATCTTCTCAAAGAATGGCTTTTTGACTTAAGTGCATCGTCTCTATGTACCTAAATCAGTCCGGGTAGAAGCCCTCAGGTTTTGAAAGAATCTAAACTTGCTGAGTATTTTTGCTGGATTTTATAAGACAGAAAAACTTTTATCACGTTTCTTTTGGTGGCCTGGTTACAAGAAAGATGTCAAAAGTTATGTGGCTTTGTATCTGACCTGTACACGCACATGTACAAGACATCCCAATCTTCTCCTTTGGGGTTACTCTGACCACTCCTTGTTTCATCAAGACCTTGGAGGGTCAATTTCTATGAACTTTGTAGTGGATCTTCCTCCCTCAAAAGTGATGACCATTATCTTGATAGTTTTCTCGTCGACTGTCCCATAAGGATGGCAAATTTTTTTACCAGTTAAGGGGGTACACACTGCTGAGCAAACTGCGGAGTTGATGGTTTGAGAAGTCTTTAAACTACATGGAATTTTTGATGATGATGTGATGTCTGACAGAGAAGTACAGTTTACTTTGAAATTTTGGACAAGCTTTTCCTGAGCTTTAGGTGTAACAATTAATCTGTCCTCTGCTTTTCATCCTCAGTCTAATGGTCAGACTAATGCCGCGTACACACGAAGGGACAATCCCGCAGGATTATCCTCTGGACTCAAGTCCAGCGGACAATCCCCTCGTGTGTGGGCGTCGGCGGACTTTTTGGCGCCAAAGTCCGGCGGACCAAAGTTTTAAGTTTGGTTTTAAAATTATCCGCTGGACTTGGCAGTCCGGCGGACAATCCCGCCGTTAGTAGGCTAGTCCGCCGGACTTTTTAAATGAACGGACTTGCCGCTCATCAGACGGAAGAAGACCCCCGGAGCAGTGCAATAAAATATTTTTTCAAAAGTGTGTGTGTTTTTTTACTTTACATTTTACACCTTAGGTGAATGGGTAGGGGTACATCGTACCCCATACTCATTCACATAGGGTGGGGGGCCGGGATCTGAGGGCCCCCTTATAAAAGGGGGCTCCCAGATTCCGATAAGCCCCCGCCCACAGACCCCGACAACCAACGGCCAGGGTTGTCGGGAAGAGGCCCTTGTCCTCATCAACATGGGGACAAGGTGCTTTGGGGTGGGGGGGGGGCGCACGGCCCCCCTTTCCCCAGGGCACCCCCCATGTTGAGGGCACGCGGCCTGGTATGGCATAGGAGGGGGGGCGCTTGCTCGTCCCCACCCCTTTCCTGGCCTGCCGGGCTGCGTGCTCGGATAAGGGTCTGAGATGGATTTGGGGATTCCCTTTAAATCCATGCCAGGTGACGGAGCTAGCGCGCCGGCATTTACTGCCTACGCTAGCTACGTATCCTGAAGTTACGTTCAAAATGAACGGACTGCTCCGTGTGTGGGCAAGTCCGTTCATTTTCAAAAGTCCCGCAGACTTTGTCCAGCGGACTGTCCGCCGGAGAAGTCCGGGCGTGTGTGGGCAAGTCCACACGCTCGGAAAGTCCGGCGAAGCCAGCTGGAAAGTCCGGCGGATTGTCCGCTGGACTAGGTCCGCCGGGAAAAGTCTGCACGTGTGTACGCGGCATAAGAGAACCAATCAAACTTTGGAACAGTTCCTTCAATGTTTTGTTCATTATCTTCAGAATGACTAATGCCACGTACACACGGTCGGAATTCTCGTCGGAAAAAGTTCTGATGGTTTTCCCGTCGTAATTCCGACGGAATTTCGCTCAAACTGTCTTGCCTACACACGGTCACACCAAATTCCGACGGTCAATAACACCACGGCATACAACACGTTCGACTGCACTATAAAAGGGAAGTTTATTGCTTCTGAGCATGCGTCAAATAGTTTCCGAGCATGCGTCAGAATTTTGCGTGTCGGAATTGTATACACACGATCGGAAAATCCGATAGAAAGGTTTTCCGTCGGAAAAATTAAGAACAGGTTCTCAATCCAAAGTCCGTCGGAAATTCCGACAGAAAAAGACCGATGGGACTGTTTCCATCTGAAATTCCGACCGTGTGTACGCGGCATTAGTGTTCTATCTTCCTAAGGCAGAGTCTGCTTAAAAATTCTAAACATAGCTTCACTTCCCAAAGCCCCTTTTTTTTTAAATACTGGGTATTGTCCAGTTTTTATTCCTGTCCTCCCACAACTCCAATTCTTGCTGTTACAAACAGATTAACCACTTAAGGACAGAGCCTCATTTTAAGATTTGGTGTTTACAAGTTAAAATGTGTTTTTTATTGCTAGAAAATTACTTAGAAACCCCAAACATTATATATATTTTTTCTAACACCCTAGGATAAAATGGCAGTCGTTGCAATACTTTCTGTCATACCGTATTTGCGCAGCGGTCTTACAAGCACACTTTTTTTGGAAATAATACACTTTTTAAATAAAAAAATAAGACAACAGTAAAGTTAGCCCAATTCTTTTTATATTGTGAAAGATAATGATACACCAAGTAAATTGATAGCCAACATGTCACGCTTCAAAATTACACCCGCTCGTGGAATGGCGACAAAATTTTATTCGTGCAACGTTATACCCAAACAAAATTGACGTCCTTTTTTTCCCACAAATAGAGCTTTCTTTTGGTGGTATTTGATCACCTCTGCGGCTTTTTATTTTTTGCGCTATAAACAAAAGAAGAGCAACAATTTTGAAAAAAAACACAATATTTTTAACTTTTTGCTATAATAAATATCCCATTTTTAAAAAAAAAAAACGATTTTTTTACTCAGTTTAGGCCGATACGTATTCTTCTACATATTTTTGGTAAAAAAAATCGCAATAAGCGTATATTGATCGGTTTGCGCAAAAGTTATAGCGTCTACAAAATAGGGGATAGATTTATTGAATTTTTTAAATTTTTTTTTACTAGTAATAGGGGCGATTTGCGATTTTTTTTTTCGTGACTGCGACATTGCGGCGGACACTTTGGACACTTTTGACACATTTTTGGGACCATTCACATTTACACAGCGATCATTGCTATAAAATTACATTGATTACTGTGTAAATGTGACTGGCAGGGAAGGGGTTAACACTAGGGGGCGCTGCAGGGGTTAAAATGTTCCCTAAGGTAGTGATTCTAACTGTGGGGGGGGGACTCACAAGGGGAGGAGACCGATCGGTGGGACTGGGAACACATGATCGGTCTCCTCGCCACTGACAGGACGTGGAGCTGTGTGTTTACACACACAGCTCCACGGTCCCGCTGTTTTAACGGGCAATCGCGGGGCCCGGCGGACATCGCGGCCGCCGGGCACGCGCACCGGGTCCCGAGCGACGCCGCGGGCGCGCGCCCCCTAGGCGGCCGGGAATGGGAGGACGTCATATGACGCCCACGCAGGATGGGAAATCCACCTGCTGGGCGTAATATGTACATGATCGGGATGTAAAGGGGTTAAGAAATTCTACAGGTTGAATGTTTTGAGTTACAGAGGAGGGCGCTGCTCATGTATGCATTCGCTTCTGCACACAAGCTCTGCGGGATGGGGGGCGCATTTCTTTCTTATTTATTTTACTTTTTATTTTTTATTTTTACACTATTCTTCAAAAAAAATTGAGTCACCTTTATTCCTATTACAAGGAATGTAAAAATCCCTTATAATAGAAAAAAAATCATGATAGGAGCTCTTAAATAGGAAATCTGGGGTCAAAAAGACCTCAGATCTCATATTTACACAAAAAAATGCAATAAAAAGCAAAAAAAAAATAAAAGTCCCTTTTAGGAGCTATGGGCGGAAGTGACGTTTTGACATTGCTTTTGTCCTGCAATGGTATGGAGCCAAGTGGGGGCTATCTTCCCCTCAGTCTGCTCCATACCACAGACCGAGAAGGATTTGATCGCTTCCGCCACTACTGACAGCTCCAGTAAGCAATGGAGGGCACCAGACCACTGCGGGAGGGGGTGCCCTCTCCCGCCACCAATAAAAGTGATCTTGCGGTGAAGCTGCTGCAGAGACCACTTTTATCTGAAAGTCGACCGCCCCCTGAAGATAAAGGATACTGGAGTTATGGCAGCTAGCTGCTGCCATAACAACGATATTCCTCTTCAAACAGCCGACGTATAACAATGTCGGGCGGTCAGCAAGTGGTTAACTACATTACAAGAAATTCAAGAGAAATTGATGAGATACTTTTGT
The DNA here is from genome assembly GCA_028564925.1 of Lithobates sylvaticus. Classification (NCBI taxonomy): domain Eukaryota; kingdom Metazoa; phylum Chordata; class Amphibia; order Anura; family Ranidae; genus Lithobates; species Lithobates sylvaticus. The sequence goes on along the minus strand of CM053028.1, from coordinate 245,250,766 downwards.
AAGACACCCCTGTAGGGACTGCTGATGAACTTGGATCCCCTACTCCTGCCCAGCTAGGCACACCAAATATTCACAAACACCCAGAGTCAGAGAACAGTCAGTGACTTTGTTTTTTTTTTAGAGGGTTAATAACTTGGATAGGGATGGGAGGTTATGGGATGCCCACTTGCCTTCATCAAAACCTCCAGCAAAACTCCAGGGACATCTTCATGTATGATCTGACAGGCTTTCAGTCAGATTAGCAATAGCCCATCACAGGCAAGAACTCGTAGTCCCTCTTTGTGTAGCACAGACGGGGTGAAACAACTTGCAACTTCTCCTCTGTGGCCATTGATCCCAGCACCACCTCTTTAGGCACTGCCAACTGACCTGGCTGCAACTGCCCCTTTCACTACCCCTCCAGGCTAACTCTCCACACCAGTCCACCAGTTCATCAGGCCACCCGGCTGAATCTTCACCAGCCCACCTGGCTGACTCTCAGGAGATCTCTAGGAAAAGGCTAAAGACTCAAGCACACCACTGCCTTTAATGGAGACTGGCTACATGTGGCAGTCTCCCCCTTTGTTAGTCCCCACAGTGTTGAATACTCACTTGTCATCTCTCTTGCTCCCCTGCCTCCAGGAAATACTCTTTCTGTGTGTTTTAGCAGTATCCTTTCAGCACTCGAGCCCCGGCCCAAGGCAGGACATGCCCCCAGGCTAGGGGGCACCCCTGAGGGCCTCCACCAGCCTCCTCAACACTGTATCTCCATATTACACCCGACTGCCCCTGCTGGAATGGCCCATGTCTATTTATGGAGTGGACTCAGCCCCCTGCCAGCCTACCTCTGAAGATTGGCTGAAGCTCCATAAATATTCAAAGCAGCTCCTCCTAACCTCCACCCTTTAATTCTAGAAGATTCTCCAACCTTCTAGACAAGGGGGAGTCACCACAGAGCTACCAGGATGAGTCACTCAGCCCTGAGATTTAGAAAACCTTGACCCAGATTCCATAGCTCAGGCTTAGCCCTGAGATGAACTATATTTTTCCTGCTTTCACTTACAGCACACACTAGAGGGTGCTACACTTTGAAGGAGCCTCAGAAATATTATAAGAAGGCTATTGACAGACATCTCAGATCACACCATACGTTTCATGTGAGTGACAAAGTTTGGTTAGCTACCAAAAAATTGAAGGTTCATGTTCTTTCTGCTAAGCTGTGTTTAGTGAGTTTGTGAGACCTTTCCAGATTTCTGTTGAAAACAAACCAATCACATTTTGCTTAAAACTTCTGAACAGTATGACAATTTACCACAGTTTTCACTATTAAAACCATTTCATTATAATTTTTTCTGGAAGAATTTTCTTACCTCATCTACCTGTTGAGGTACAGGGTGAAAACAAACTTATGGTTAAAATAATTATTGATTTCAGGCTCTTTAGGAGCAATTTGCAATATCTTGTTCAATGGGTAGGTGAGGGAGCAGAATTTTTTTTTGGGGAACCTGAGAAGATCTTTTATGCTCCAAGATTGACAAAAGAGTTCCATCAGAAATGTCCTCACAAACCCGGCCTGAAGACATCCAGGGGCCATCTTGGTAGGAGGGGAGTACTGCCATGGTCTGGATCTGACCTGCTTGTATATTTATCCTGTTAGTGGGAACCTCTCTACTGCTATGGCTATTGGTCTCTGAGCCTTATCCCTGACCGCAACACTGCTAGTTCACTATCTGCTTCATCTGCTACTTGACCCCCTCTTGCTCTCTTACTGGTGTTCATATAAATCACTTGATCAGTCTATGTGCAAATCATATGGTCAAAGAGTCCATATCCAGTAAATGCATAACAAAGCATAAAAATGTCCAAATACCTTCAAAGTGCCCTGTGCTCAAAAATATAAAAGGGCTCCAGTGCAAAAAGGGTTCTCTTCAGACAAGGGTAGATGGCCTCTTACAGACAGGGAATAACTTAAATTATAGAGATCAAGTGCGCTAAAAATCTCCTGGATAGATGACACTCTTACCATCAAGCATCGGAGTAGCGCAGTGACCCCGTCAGTAAGATGTAGCCATAGTGTCTCCACAGCAGGAATACACGCCTGGAACTTTACTCCACACCTGAGCATTAAGCAACCATATGCATTAAGCACAGAAAAGGAGAAGCCACATAGCGTAATATTGCAAAGGAATTTTCATTCATTATAAAAATAAAATGCGCCTACATGTATCAAGAAAAACATATGCAGTATACAAAAGCATGGCTGCAGAAGCTTCCAATCCCAGAAGATGCCAGTTGTGGTGAAATGCGTCTGGAGTATGACGTCATCACGCATGTGCACACCGGATGGCCCCGAGGCAATGCTTTTGTATACTGCATATGTTTTTCCTGATACATGCAAGAACATTTTATTCTTATAATAAATGAAAATTCCTTTGCAATATTACGCTATGTGGCTTCTCCTTTTCTGTGCTTAATGCATATGGTTGCTAAATACTCGGGTGTGGAGTAAGGTTCCAGGCATGTATTTCTGCTGTGCAGACACTATGGCTACATCTTACTGACTGGGTCACTGAGCTACCCATGTGCTTGATGGTGAGAGCATCGGCTATCTAGCAGATTTTTAGTGTACTTGATCTCTATAATTTGAGATCTCCCCTATCTGGTAAGAGGCCATCTATACTTGTCTGAAGAGCATCCTTTTTGCACTGGAGAATTTTTATATTTCTGAGCACTGGACACTTTGAAGGCACTTGAACATTTCATATTTTATCATGAATTTATTGACTCTTTGACTATATGATTTGCACATGCATTAAGTGATTTTTATGAATTTATGAACTTTTATATTGAATTTTTATATGTATAATTTAATGCACTGATATTTTTTTGCACTGGTTTATGAATTTTTACTTAAAGGGCTAGTGCACTTTTTATTTAGTGTGTTTATTTTCCTGCCGGTTGATTATACACACTTAACCTTCTATTTAACAATTTGTACCTAAATCATGTTTATGTCCACTATCTACAGAATATTAGAGTATAATCTTCCTTCTTGTTAATGACCCTTGCTGGTATATTTATTACAGGTACTTGTATAGCACCTTCAGTTTACGCAGCGCTTTACATATATACATACAGTATCTCACAAAAGTGAGTACACCCCTCACATTTTTGAAAATATTTTATTATATCTTTTCATGTGACACTGAAGAAATTACACTTTGCTACAATGTAAAGTAGTGAGTATATAGCTTGTATAACAGTGTAAATTTGCTGTCCCCTCAATATAACTCAACACACAGCCATTATTGTCTAAACCACTGGCAACAAAAGTGAGTACACCCCTAAGTGAATATGTCCAAATTGGGCCCAAAGTGTAAATATTTTGTGTGGCCACCATTATTTTCCAGCACTGCTTTAACCCTATTGGGCATGGAGTTCACCAGAGCTTCACAGGTTACCACTGGAATCCTCTTCCACTCCTCCATGACGACATCACGGAGCTGGTGGATGTTAGAGACCTTGCGCTCCTCAAGCTTCCATTTGAGGATGAACCATAGATGCTCAATAGGGTTTAGGTCTGGAGACATGCTTGGCCAGTCCATCACCTTTACCCTCAGTTTCTTTAGCAAGGCAGTGGTTGTCTTGGAGGTGTGTTTGGGGTCATTATGTTGGAATACTGTCCTGCGGCCCAGAATCCGAAGGGAGGGGATCATGCTCTGCTTCAGTATATCACAGTACATTTTGGCATTCATGGTTCCCTCAATGAATTGTAGCTCCCCAGTGCCGGCAGCACTCATGCAGCCCCAGAACATGACACTCCCACCACCATGCTTGACTGTAGGGAAGACACACTTGTCTTTGTACTCCTCACCTGGTTGCCGCCACACACGCTTGACACCATCTGAACCAAATAAGTTTATCTTGGTCTCATCAGACCATAGGACAGTAATCCATGTTCTTAGTCTGCTTGTCTTCAGCAAACTGTTTGCAGGCTTTATTGTGCATCATCTTTAGAAGAGGCTTGCTTTTGGGACGACAGCCATGCAGACCAATTTGATGCAATGTTCGGCGTATGGTCTGAGCACTGACAGGCTGAACGCCCCCACCCCTTAAACCTCTGCAGCAATGCTGGCAGCACTCATATGTCTATTTCCCAAAGACAACCTCTGGATATGACGCTGAGCATGTGCACTCAACTTCTTTGGTCGACAATGGTGAGGCCTGTTCTGAGTGGAACCTGTCCTGTTAAGCTGCTGTATGGCCTTGGCCACTGTGCTGCAGCTCAGTTTCAGGGTCTTGGCAATCTTCTTATAGCCTAGGCCATCTTTATGTAGAACAACAATTCTTTTTTTTAGATCCTCAGAGAGTTCTTTGCCATGGGGTGCCATGTTGAACTTCCAGTGACCAGTATGAGAGAGTGAGAGCGATAACACCAAATTTAGCACACCTGCTATTTTGAGGGGACAGAAAATTTACACTGTTATACAAGCTGTACACTCACTAGTTTACATTGCAGCAAAGTGTAATTTCTTCAGTGTTGTCACATGAAAAGATATAATAATAATGTTATCGTGACGTAGGAGGATTACTGTGCCCTTACTGTGAATAGGGATGAGCCGAACACCCCCCCGTTCGGCTCGCACCAGAACCCGCGAACGGACATAAAGTCCGTGCGAGCTTTAGAACCCTATTAGTTATAATGGATGCGAACGTTCGAAATTAAAAGTGCTAATTTTAAAGGCTAATATGCATGTTAATGTCATAAAAAGTGTTTGGGGACCTGGGTCCTGCCCCAGGGGACATGTATCAATGCAAACATTTTTTTTAAAAACGGCCGTTTTTTTCAGGAGCAGTGATTTTAATAATGCTTAAATTGAAACAATAAAAGTGTAATATTCCTTTAAATTTCGTACCTGGGGGGTGTCTATAGTATGCCTGTAAAGGGGCGCATGTTTCCCGTGTTTAGAACTGTCTCTGCGCAAAGTGTCATTTTTGAAAGTAAAAAAGCTATTTAAAATCACTTGCGGCTAATGTTAATTCACGGCTCCCGTAACACAGAGAACAGTGATTCATTGAAACTCATTCATAAAAAAAAGTCATTGATAAAAAAAAAAAAAAATGAAAAAAAAAAAGCGTAGGGGTCCCCCCAAATTCAATAACCAGTCCCAGGTCTGGGATGGATATTAAGGGAAACCCCAGCCAAAAAAAAAAAAAAAAAATGGCGTAGGGTCCCCCTCAAAATCCATACCAGACCCTTGAGGTCTGGTATGGATTTTAAGGGGAACCCTAGCCAAAAAAAATGGCGTGGGGTCCCCCTCAAAATCCATACCAGACCCTTATCCGAGCACGCAACCTGGCAGGCCGCAGGAAAAGAGGGGGGGACGAGAGCGCCCCCCCCCTCTCGCCTGAACCGTACCAGGCCACATGCCCTCAACATTGGGAGGATGCTTTGGGGGTCTAAGACCCCTAAAGCACCTTGTCCCCATGTTGATGAGGACAAGGGCCTCTTCCCCACAACCGTGCCCGGTGGTTGTGGGGGTCTGCGGGCGGGGGGCTTATCGGAATCTGGAAGCCCCCTTTAACAAGGGGACCCCCAGATCCCGGCCCCCAACTGTGTGAAATGGTAAGGGGGTACAAAAGTACCCCTACCATTTCACCAAAAAAGTGGCAAAAATTGTAAAAATGACAGGAGACAGTCTTTGACAATTCCTTTATTAAAATCTTCTTTCTTCTTTCTTCATCCTTCGGTTTCTTCATCTTCTCCTTCCTTCATCTTTTTCCATCTTCTTCTTCCATTTTCTTCTTCCTCCGATCCGCTTCTTCTTGCGCTGGTCTTCTCGTCCTTCTCGTCCGGCATCTTCTTCCGTCGGCGTCGGTGTCGGTGTCTTCTTGGGCCGCTCCGCGCAATGGGAGGCTCCCACTGTGTGAGGCTCCGCTCCATCTGACAGGTCTTTTAAAACGGAGGGCACCTGGTGACCCCGCCCCCCTCTGACGTCATGGGGAAAGCCATCATGGAATTCCCCATGACGTCCCTGTGCGTCAGAGGGGGCGGGGTTACCAGGTGCCCTCCATTATAAAAGACCTGTCAGACGGAGCGGAGCCTCACACAGCGGGAGCCTCCCATTGCGCGGAGCGGCCCAAGAAGAGACAGAGACACCGACGCCGACGGAAGAAGATGCCGGACGAGAAGGACGAGAAGACCAGCGCAAGAAGAAGCGGATCGGAGGAAGAAGAAAATGGAAGAAGAAGATGGAAGAAGATGAAGGAAGGAGAAGATGAAGAAACCGAAGGATGAAGAAAGAAGAAAGAAGATTTTAATACAGGAATTGTCAAAGACTGTCTCCTGTCATTTTTACCATTTTTGCCACTTTTTTGGTGAAATGGTAGGGGTACTTTTGTACCCCCTTACCATTTCACACAGGGGGGGGGGGATCTGGGGGTCCCCTTGTTAAAGGGGGCTTCCAGATTCCGATAAGCCCCCCGCCCGCAGACCCCCACAACCATCGGGCACGGTTGTGGGGAAGAGGCCCTTGTCCTCATCAACATGGGGACAAGGTGCTTTAGGGGTCTTAGACCCCCAAAGCATCCTCCCAATGTTGAGGGCATGTGGCCTGGTACGGTTCAGGCGAGAGGGGGGGCCGCTCTCATCCCCCCCTCTTTTCCTGCGGCCTGCCAGGTTGCATGCTCGGATAAGGGTCTGGTATGGATTTTGAGGGGGACCCCACGCCATTTTTTTTGGCTAGGGTTCTCCTTAAAATCCATACCAGACCTCAAGGGTCTGGTATGGATTTTGAGGGGGACCCTACGCCATTTTTTTTTTTTTTTTTTGGCTGGGGTTCCCCTTAATATCCATCCCAGACCTGAAGGGCCTGGTTATTGAATTTGGGGGACCCCTACGCTTTTTTTTTTTGTTTTTTATTAATGAATGACAGTTCTCTGTGTTACAGGAGCCATCAATTCATTAGCCGCGAGTGATTTTAAATAGCTTTTTTCCTGCAAAAATTACACTTTTTTGCAGGGAAAGTTCTAAGCACAGGAAACCTGCCCCCTTCACAGGCCACCTATAGACACCCCCCAGATGTGATACTGCAATGCTGTTCTAACAGCATGCACACACATATCCCCGGAAATAAAGCACATATTGTCAGCAGCACACTAACACGCTGACACTGACTGAAACATAATATGCGAGGCCGCCGGCGCGGCGGCCTCTTATACCGTGGGGCGTGTACTAAAGCCCCTGAGCTATAATTGGCTACAGGCATCCTGCCTGTAGCCAATTATGGCTCTCCTCGCTGCCGGCGCTGTGATTGGCCAAGCATGCGGGGTCACAGTGCATGCTTGGCCAATCATCAGCCAGCATTGCACTGCGCAGGCCGCAATGCATTGCGGGGCCGCTCGCATCACACGAATTTGATGCGAGCAGCCCCAATAGTTCTGGGCTCGCCGAGCGAGCGAACACCCGGTCCTCGATTCGAACATGGGTTTGAATCGAACACCGGGCTCATCCTTAACTGTGAACACCTTAATACCAATGTAAGTTGGAAACTGCAGACAGAGAGTTATTCATGTATAAGTTTATTAGAAAAAGGAAGGGAACCTCCTACATGTTGTGGTGAGGCTCACCCTGTGTCTTACTAGTTAAATATGTTGCCAATGGTTATATATCATATATGTGTTTTGGGTTTGCTCACTTGGTTACCTTCTGACCCCAGACCCTGCACTGGCTCCCTAACGCCAGACTGCTCCACTTCCAGCACTGAAACCTTTTTGCGGTCTCCGGACTGCAGGACCACCTATGGTTCTTTCGTCTATACTTACGTCTCCACACAGCGAGTCCCCTTTATTTTCTTTTTTTTGGGAGACTCTCGCTGACCCCCCCAGCCTTCTCCTTTTTAGGTGGATTAGTACTTCTATTTCCACCTCTGGTAGATCCTTAGACCCGATCCCTCTCTCCCCTAACCCCATCTGTATTCCCCGGCATTCTCTATCCAGCCCTTCTTCCCCACCCTACTCAAAGTCTTCCCTCTTTATTCTCTGCCCTTCTGTTCTATCCTTTTCTGTCTTGCTTGTTGGGAGTGGCCCGCTCCCCCCCACTGTAAATCCCCCCCCCTCGCGGCCCGCGCGGACCTCACGCCATCTAACAACTACTTGATACCCCCAGCCCAGACACTTCCTGCCACTACCATGAGGCAGAACAAGGCTCCCGCCTTACCCCTCACGTTGAAATGCGTGTCATTGAACGTGAAGGGACTTAACCTCCCTGAAAAAAGATCGCAAATTATGTCCTCCCTTTCCAAGTACAAAGCGCACTTCCTCTTCCTTCAAGAAACACACTTCCGCTCTGATGCGGTGCCCAAGCTATCTAACCACATTTATCGCACTGCAATACATGCCACCAACCCGGAAGCTAAGACGAAAGGTGTCTCCATACTAATTTCCAGACATGCCAACTTCCACCAGACGGACTCGCTCATAGATCCAGAGGGCAGGTTTGTCTTTATCAAAGGCACATATGCTTCAAAACCCATAACATTAGCCAACATCTATTGTTTCAACGAACGCCATGTCTCTTTCTTCAGGAAAATAGGTGACCTGCTCTCATCGTTTCAATCTGGACTGGTCCTTTTAGGTGGGGACTTCAATGCCCCACTGAACCCTGTACTGGACACCTCGTCGGGAACCTCCACCCTGCCATACCGAGCCCTCAGACAAATAAAATTACAGCTCCAAAACCTGACACTTCATGACACCTGGCGCACGATGCACCCCTCCGAGAAAGACTATACCTTTTATTCTGCACCCCACAGTAAATACTCGAGAATAGATTATTTCTTCATCTCCCAGACAGACTTGCCCTTACTTCAACAAACCACCATAGAACCGATGTTCCTTTCCGATCATCACCCCATCACGATCACCCTCACCTACCCTGTTCTGAACACCAGCACCAAAACATGGAGACTGAACCCCTCCCTACTCAATGACCCTACGGCTTTAGAGCATTTAAAAAAGTGTATTGATTTTTACTTTAAAGAAAACACTACCCCAGACATCTCGCCCGTGTCCCTTTGGGAAGCACACAAGTGCGTCATTCGAGGGGAACTCATTTCATTAGCGGGGAAGGCCAAAAAGGCACACCAGGAAAATATCTCTGCCCTCATAAGAAAAATTAAAAATCTAGAAGCCACTCACAAGCAGACGCAGGCCCAATCCACCCTACATGACCTACTACACTCACGCACACTCCTCTTAGAGGAATTAGGCAAGCAGTCTAGACGACGCTACGTTCTGGGCCAAAGAGTCTTCTACGAGCATGGGAACAAGAGTGGCCGCCTTTTGGCCCGCACGATCCAAGCTTCTAAAACTTCTTCCACAATTCACCATCTGACAAATGCTCGGGGAACACTCTTATCCAGGAACGACGAGATAGCGAAGGAATTCGAAAATTTCTACTCCAAACTGTACAACCTTCACCAGACCCACACAGGAACACTCCCACCGGATATACGATTAGAGCGCATTCGGGAATTCTTATTGCGTCACTCCCCGACTCCGATCTCCTCCCAACAAGCGCAAGACATGGAGACACCACTGACTATGGTAGAACTGGAATCGGCCATTAAACAGATGAAAACCGGCAAAAGTCCGGGCCCAGACGGCTTCACGCTCCATTATTACAAATCCTTCTTAGACCTCCTTGCCCCCAAACTTCTCACAACCTTAAATACACTCTCAGATCCCCAAGTGCTGCCAAAGGGAATGCTTATGGCACACATAGCTGTGATCCCAAAGGAAGGTAAAGATCCCGCCCAAGTCTCAAACTACAGACCCATATCGCTCCTGAACGTGGACATAAAAATTTTCGCAAAAATTCTAGCAAACAGACTGCTTCCCTTGATCCCTGGCATTATTTACCCTGACCAGGTGGGTTTCGTCCCTGGTAGGGAGGCAAGGGATAACACGATCCGTACCCTAAATCTCCACCACTGGCTTACATCCTCTGCTTCGCAGGGGTTCCTCCTGTCACTCGATGCTGAGAAGGCATTCGACAGGGTGGCATGGGACTACATGCGGGAGGTTCTAGTGGCGGTGGGCCTGGCGCCCCGCATGCTTGGTTATGTGTTGTCCCTATACTCAAACCCCTCCGCTAAAGTAAGGGTTAACGGCCACCTGTCGGATGCCTTTTCCATCAGTAATGGCACACGCCAGGGGTGCCCCTTATCCCCTCTAATCTACATTTTGACTCTGGAGCCCCTTCTCAACAGAATAAGAACTAATCCTGACATTGGGGGACTGACGGTAGGCGAAAGGGAATGCAAAGTTGCCGCCTTTGCGGACGACATACTACTGTCCTTAAAATCGCCTCGTATCACATTACCCAACTTATTGAAAGATTTAGAGTACTTTGGCAGTATATCCAATCTTAAGATCAACTACGCCAAATCACGGGCTTTGAACGTAACTCTCCCCGCCCAGGAAGTCTCTCATTGGCAGGACGCATTCCCATTTCTGTCGGAGAAGGAGGCGATCACGTATTTAGGAATTAGAATTACTTCCCAACTCTCAGACCTTTATATGTCCAATTTTCATACAGCCCTAACTAAAACCCAAGCCCACTTCAAGTAATGGATGAACCTGAACGTATCCTGGTTCGGACGCTCCGCTCTAGTCAAAATGATCATTCTGCCAAGAATACTCTACCTAATGCAAACCATCCCTATCCACCTTTCCCCAGCTTTCTTCTTGGCATACCAGAAAGCTTGCTCTGCCTTTATATGGAGGAACTCACCACCCCGTATAAAATATACCAGACTCACACTGCAGAAGAAGAAGGGGGGTATTGGTCTCCCAGACCTATACAGATACTACCTGGCATGTCACCTAACGAGGATAGTAGACTGGAACGCTCACACGTCCAGGAAAACCTGGGTAGCCTTAGAAAAATCTGTCATAAACGGGCCCTCTACACCTACTCCCCTGGATAGCCCCGAACCATTGGCCACAAGAGACCCTCGCACACCCCTTTATACGTTCCTCTCTCCACGCCTTTGGGAGAGCGACAAAAAATGGTTTGTCCGTTTCGGTACCTGGACCTCTAACCTCTTTAAGAGGAAACCCAGCTTTTCCCCCGGGTGACTCTCGCTCCTTCCTGCTCCGCGAATGGCCACATGATGAAGTTCTAGCCTCTCAATTTTTCTCGAGGGGTGCCCCTCTTCCCTTCGAGAACTTGGTAGGCATATCCAAAACTGCCTCATTCTCCCATTGGCTCTTCAGACAAATTCGCCACTTCCTATCGACCCATGCACATCAGACCTGTTGGACCAGACAACTCACCCCTTTTGAAGCACTGTGTCACGGCAGAACAACACAGAGACACCTTATATCCACCTTGTACGCGCTTCTTACATCTACACCAGCCCCCTCCCCAGCACCCTCACAGACTTCTTGGGACAGGGACATTCAAACGCCCCTCACAACAGATCAATGGGACACGGTTTATGAATATGCCCACAAATGCTCCCTGAATGTCGCCATTCAGGAAAACGCATACAAAATCGCCACAAGATGGTACAGAACCCCAGACCGGCTCCACAAATTTTCCCCCTCCATTCCCAACACATGCTGGAGATGCGGAAAGCATGAAGGCACCATGCTCCACATCTGGTGGGACTGCGAGCTCATCCAACCCTTCTGGAGGGAAGTCAGCGACATCATCTCACACGTTACGACATACACTCTGAATTATACCCCCGCGCAATTTCTCCTACACCACACTTCTCTATCAAGGAAAGCTTACTATAAATCATTGGCCATGCACATGGTAAATGCTGCCAGATTATGTATCCCAATCCACTGGCGCTCCACGCACACCCCAACAATAGGAGAATGGTTCAGCAAAATCTCTAAAATCAAAGAAATGGTAGAGTTGATCCATATCTCACAGGAAAGAACACCCAAATTCATAAACACCTGGGCATGCTGGATCCACTTTACGACTACTGAACGTTATCGCCAACCCTCATCATAAAGGCTGATATTGGAATACAGAACCCATTAGTAGAAACATCCCGATTGGCGCCGCGGGGATTAGGAGCGAGCCCCTCCCCAACAACTTCCATCCTGGGCCTCCCCCCTCCTCTCCCCCCTAAACTCAAATCTTCCTTCACTATCCTCTACGTCCTTCTGAACCCCCAACTTTATCTGTTCTACCCCATCCTTTCTTTTCTATTCCTTACCTCCCCCCGGCCACCCTGTGCCCTCACCTCCCCACACCCTGTTAGTTTACCCATCGTATGCTCACATTTAACAGGTCAAAACAAGGCCCTGCCCCCATATCCTTCATGACAGCGCTCATACAATGTTGGAACCAGAAACCAACCGCCCGATAACTTCTCTTCTGGGTCAGATCCTAATGCCTGGGAGGGGGGGATACTAGACTAGGAACCCCCGCCTCAACGAAGCTACATGATGTATATTAGGACGGATGTCCGGACCCTAAAATAAATACACTCCGTATGTTTGTAAACCCGGCTTGTTGAATACCTTACCATGTCTGTTGATGAGAAATGTTTCCTGTTTTCTATATGCTTAATAAAAACTTTTGGGAAAAAAATAAAAAAAGATATAATAATATATAATAATTTACAAAAATGTGAGGGGTGTACTCACTTTTGTGAGATACTGTGTATGTATATGTATATATATATATATATATATATATATATATATATATATATATTCACACATTCACATCTGCCCCTGCCCTCAAGAAGCTTACGATCTAAGGTCCCTAGCTCACATACATACACATACTGGGCCAATTTAGATAGTTGCCAATTAACCTACCAGCATGTATTTGAAGCATGGGAGGAAACTGAAGGAAATGCAGGCAGGCACAGGGAGAACATGCAAACAGGTAGTGCTGTAGTTGGGATTCAAATTGACAACCCTGGTACTGCTAGGCGGACGTGCTAACCACTTAGCCACTGCACTACATATCTGGTGTATACTGTATGTCCTAGTGAATTTCCAAAACTATCACTTGAATTTTTAGGCTGGGCTGGAAAATAAAATTGGATTTAGTTTAGTACCTGTTGATGGTTAGCTTAAACAACGTAGTTTTTAAAAATATTTTTTTTTACTTTCAGGCAGATGGTAACCTCTAATATCATGCTGTTGTAACAACAATGCCGACAGATGCTCAGCTTTCTTTAGTGTACTGCAGTCTTACTTTGGAAACCTGTTGCTTTTAAATGGATCTCTGAAGTAAGGCTGGGTCTGCAATGAACAGCTTGACTCTTTAAGGCTAAATTCACACTATGCCGGTTTCCCAGAGGCAGCGTGTGTGTGGGCACTGCAGCCCAATCATTTTGAATAGGCTGCTGTACCCATGGAAATTGCAGGAAAAAGGTCCCTGCAACTGGTCCAAAAATGCAGCAGCAGGGACACCGCACAGTGCTGTTTAGTTCCCAGCATGGGAAACCACGATGTGTTTTCCAGTGTGTGGGGATGATATTAGGATTAATGGCAACCCCATTCAGCAGTGTGTTTTTTTTTTTTACTGTGGGTGCAGGAAGGCGTGCAATTACATGTCTTCCCACACCCGCTCATATATGAATCTAAGGTTAGGCTGGGCTGTATGTCCCTGATGAAAGTTGATGTGCTAACCTCTGAACTGATCAGCTGCGCTGTTAAAACCATTGACTGATAGGGGTCCAATTAGAGAGCCCGTCAAGAGTGGGGGGCATTTCTGTTTTATTTTTAAATCCAAGTTTTAACATTCCCCTTTATCTGCAAATATTTGCTTTATTAAAAGACTTTGAAACATAAGATCAGACATAACTCTTTCAATGGTAAATCATTTGAATTCTTCAGTTTAGATGTCCACCCCTGCAAGATTGCGTATGCTTGGGATAATGCATAGATTAATCAGTATTTGAAAGACAATATAAGCCTACGTTACCATTTTGCACATTATTGTTGAATACCAGGGAAATTATTAATGGTACTTTTTAGAACTGCTCTTTTTTACCCTGCTGTCCTAGAAGCCAAACAATGAGCACTTTGTGCCAAATATTGCTCTAGGAGCGCTAGAAAATACATAGACAGATGCAGTGATCTGATCTTACTTACTCACTCTGATTTATAACACCATACATCTTTGAATCGGGATGTATGGCAACAGCAATAGTACATAAATTCAGAAAACTACGTACAAAGAAAATCTCATAATAAATAACTCACTTCATGGCTATACCATAAACAATGTATATAGTAAACATTTTCAGAGTGTTTAAGCTTTCTATGACAAGAAATTGAACATTTATGCACATCATAAGAGGCAGGGGAAGAAAGCTATCTTGCTAGTGATGCCACTCAAAAATATATACAGCCAGTTTTCTGTTTACAGTTTGATATCTGTAAAGACAACAAAATTGAATATGCCAGACACAACTGTGATTTGCTGTCGTCTGAAGCTTTACCAGGCAATCTTGGGTACAAAACAGAAGCTTCAAGGTGAATAGCAGTCAAATTACAGGCAATTACTTGGCAAGGCCTATTATGTGCATATATATTTTGCAGCCCTTTTGCATCCTTTTCTCAGCGAAATAAGATTTAAGTTTCGCTCACCTTTTTTTAACAGCCATAAACACTTATTTAAAAAATATTTCAGCATATACAAAAAAGGTGCAGCTTACAACATATTTTTACAACAACCGAAGGGGTTAACAGACCGTACAATTTAGAGTTTAAATAGGATCAGCAGCACAAGGTTAACTTAAATCATGGACAGAAATGTATGAGGTGGCAACCAATGTCTATGGATCATTGGTAGACCATACAAAAACAGGTAGAAACAAATAGTAAGGTAATAACACATCAATCCCTGAGAATTATAGAAGGGAAAAAAAGATCCATATGACAAGAGGGGGGGGGGGGGATAGGGGTGGCGGGAAAAAAGCCAGCAAAGGGGGAGGGGAAGGAGGAGGGGAAAAACTAAGGAAGAAAGGACCAAAGGAAGACGCAATGGGGAAGCGGCCCAGTCAAGTGTAGTTTATTTTTATTTTTAGTCAATTGTCACATTTTTGGGGCAGTTTAGGCTTTAATATGTTAATTTGTAAAGGGGCAAAACATTATTGGTGGCAGATCACCAGGAAGATACAGTAGGAGGTAGGGGATATTTCCATATTATGCTTATGAGAAGGGACGCTGTTAGAAATTGTGAGGCCTAATATAGCCCTCCTGTTGCCCCCCCCCCGTACCCCACCTTTCCCCCCTTCTCTGCTTCCACCTCCTGAGTCTCCCTGTTTAACTGATCAAGCCTGGGCTCAGTACAACAGCAACAGTTGTATTGCCTTATCAGCGGTCCTGCTTATGAGCATAAATGGTGTAAAAGACAAACAATTTCACATAGCTAATTAGTTCTGCACCATCCAGGACATCCAGTAGCAATACATTAGGCTTCAAACTTAAGGCTAGATCACAAGTAACATTAATAACCTCAAGTACGGCTTTCCAAAAAAGACAAATCTTTGGGCAGGTCCTGACTACATGAAAAAGTGTGCTTTTGGTGAGCTGACATAAAGTACATAAAGGACAAACTGAAGGGTAGATGGCGCCTACACAATGAGGGGTATAGTACACCTTATGGAGGAATTGTATTTGTATGAACTAGTGTTTGGCAGAAAACATATTAAAAGTGCAATGGTGTAAACAAAAAGAGGAAATGGGGTTGGGACTTTATATGAGGCAATAGCTATGATTTACCTCCATCCCCGATAATTTGGAATAAGAAGAGAGATTTGGGACTTTATATGAGGCACACTGCTACATAACATAATTAGAGCCAATCAATGTAAACATTATTTAATTAGTACACATGGCATACATAACATTGTAACATGTAAACAAGATTGTGATAGTAACATATGAATATATAAACAATGATGAATTGGTTCATAATAGTATTGTGATGGTAATTAGGTAAGATGGTAAAACATGGGAAACTGTGACGTTGCATCATAGGAAAGCTCTATGCGTTTCGTGGTTATTATACCACTCGTCAGGAGCAGATGCAGGGTTTTGGGAATGTCTAGAAAAAATTACCAAAAATGATGTAGTAAGAAACAAAATATAAAACATAAAAGGAAGAGGGGAGAGAAAAAGAATCTCAACCACTCTTACCTAGTTGTAGTATATGGGTAAAAATATTGTAAATGGTGACCATAATACAATGATTTGACGTTTTAATTATGTTTTTATTTTTACCCATATACTACAACTAGGTAAGAGTGGTTGGGATTCTTATTGCTCCCCCTCTTCCTTTTGTGTTTTATATTTTGTGTACTAATTAAATAATCTTTACATTGGCTCTAATTATGTTATGTAGCAGTGTGCCTCATATAAAGTCCCAAATCTCTCTTCTTATTCCAATGGTGGACTTTTGAAATGAACGGACTTACACACGATCGGACTTTCCTGCGGGATTGTCCGCCGGATTGTCCGCCGGACTTTTTCCTCCCAAAAGTCCAGCAAACTAAGTTTTAAGTTTAGACTTAAAATTGTCCTCTGGACAATCCAGCCGTCTGTGTGCTAGTCCGTGGGACTTTTGAAATGAATGGACTTGCCGACACACGATCGGAAAGTCAGTTCATTTAGAATGTGACTCCAGGTAGACGGTACTAGGGAAGGCAGTCAATGCCGCCGTGCTAGCCCCGTCACCTGGTAAGGATTTAAAGGGGAATCCCTACACTGAAAAAACAGCGTGGGGTCCCCCCCAAATCCATCTCAGACCCTTATCCGAGCACGCAGCCCGGCCGGTCAGGAAAGGGGGTGGGGACGAGCGAGCGCCCTTTCCCTCCTGAGCCGTACCAGGCCGCGTGCCCTCAACATGGGGGGTGCCCTGGGAAAAGGGGGGCCCTGCGGCCCCCCCACCCCAAAGCACCTTGTCCCCATGTTGATGAGGACAAGGGTCTCTTCCCGACAACCCTGGCCGTTGGTTGATGGGGTCTGCGGGCGGGGGGCTTATCGGAATCCGGGAGCCCCCTTTAATAAGGGGGCCCCCAGATACCGGCCCCCCACCCTATGTGAATGAATATGGGGTACGATGTACAACTACCCATTCACTTAAGGAATTAAGTGTAAATAAAAAAAACGACATATTTTTTTAAAAATATTTTATTGCACTGCTCCGGGGGTCTTCTCGCCGGTCTCCTCTGCTATCTTCTGCTCTTTTACTAGCTCTTTCACTAGGGGAGGAGCCCGGCTTTCTTCTTAGTCGCCGCTGCCGTCTGGGGGTCTTGTTCCGTCTACGGGGGTCTCTTCTGTTCTTCTTGCCGGGCCTCCGCTTTCTTCTTCCAGCTCTTTTACCAGCAGTGGCCCGGTCTGTGTTGCCGTCGCCGTCGCCGCCTTCTGCTTCTCCTTCTTCTGCTTCTTGTTCTTCTTTCTTCTTCCTATGTTGACTCGTCGCCATCTCCCCTTGTAATGGCTCCGACGTGTTGCGCTTCCAGTTATATAGGGACAAGGGGCAGGTCACCTGCTCATGTCACATGGTGACCCCGCCCCCTTATGATGTCACAGTCCCAGCATCCTCCGGGACTGTGGATCCCCGCCCGCAAACCCCGACAACCAAAGACCAGGGTTGTCGGGAAGAGGCCCCTGTCCTCATCAACATGGGGACAAGGTGCTTTGGGGTGGGGGGACCGCAGGACCCCCCTTTTCCCAGGGCACCCCCTATGTTGAGGGCACGTGGCCTGGTACGGCACTCGCTCGTCCCCACCTCCTTTCCTGACTGGCCGGGCTGTGTGCTCGGATAAGGGTCAGAGATGGATTTGGGGGGACCCCCACGCCGTTTTTTTTCGGCGTAGGGATTCCCCTTTAAATCCATACCAGGTGGCGGGGCTAGCGCGGCGGCATTGACTGCCTTCGCTAATCCTGCCTACCTGGATTCACGTTCTAAATGAACGGACTTTCCGATCGCGTGTCGGCAAGTCCGTTCATTTCAAAAGTCCCGCGGACTTCCGTCAAAACTCCGCCGGAAAAGTCCAGGCGTGTGTGGGCACGTCCATACGTTCGGAAAGTCCGGCGGACCTCCGCTGGAAAGTTTGGCGGTTTGTCCGCTGGACAATCCCACCGGAAAGTCCGAGCGTGTGTACACTGCATAAGGAGAGTCTGGGATAAATAGAGGACAAGGGTTTCCCCATTGCTCTTGAAGTGAGTAACCTCTCCAGCTGGTCAGATTAAAGGGTGATGAGGGAAGAAAACTATGATTGCACTGCATGTTTAAGTATCAGATATCTAAACAAGATTCAGTTGGGGAGATAATATTCCATTTTAGGCTCAGCAAAACTCTTCAACCTGCCCTCAGACATATTGTATTTCAATGTTGCAATACCTTGGGTAGCTAACATTTGGGGATCAGACAGAGCTTGCAAATGGGGAAGAATGGGATAACTTTTTCTCATGTTACTTGAATTTCAAATGCTGTTTATTCTTTTTTTTTTGCCCTGTAAGAATGTTGCTATGTTTTTTTTTCCACAAAAATATTTTTTATTGGAAGCATTACTGTAGAATCAACAGTACAAAAATCACATTGATTTGTATGTGAACCATGACAGACTAATACAACACAAAGCATAGATTGTAAATGAGTCATGGGGTGTAACAATGAGAACGGACAAGACATTGCTCAAAACTGGAGCTAATAAGGGCTTTTAAATATGACATGAACAGTCACCATAAAGGGACAACTAGTAACCAGGTTCTTTTTTGAGTAGAGCATTAATAGTAGCAATAATAATAACACCAATATCAATATTACTACTAATAATATTACTAATAATAATGATATCGATAATATCCCCACCATGTATATTTTCAGGGGGGGTTTAGGACTGTAGTGGGGTGTATGGACTGATAAAGACTGTAGAAAGAAAAGGGGGTCGAGAGCATATAGAAAAAGAGGGGGGAGGGGAGCAAGGTAAGAAAGGGTATGTGGGGAGTACGGAAAGAGCAAAATATATGGTGAGAGTAGGGGTAGGGTTAGGGACCCCTCCCCATCCCGGCATCTCCGTTTGGAGTGGGTATGACTATGGCCTTTTTTATGGCAAACTTAGAATTTCAATTTTAGTTACCATCTGGAAGTTACAGTCATGGCCGAAATTGTTGGCACCCCAGAAATTTTTCCAGAAAATCAAGTATTTCGCACAGAAAAGTATTGCAGTAACACATGTTTTGCTATGCACATGTTTATTCCATTTGTGTGTATTGGAACAAAACAAAAAAAGGGAGGAAAAAAAGCAAATTGGACGTAATGTCACACAAAACTACAAAAATGGGCTGGTCAAAATTCTTGGCACCCTTAACTTAATATTTGATTGTACACCCTTTGGAACAAATAACTGAAATCAGTTGCTTCCTATAACCATCAATAAGCTTCTTACACCTCTCACCCGGAATTTTGGACCACTCTTCCTTCGCAAACTGCTCCAGGTCTCTCTTATTGTAAGGGTGCCTTTTCCCAACAGCAATTTTAAGATCTCTCCACAGGTGTTCAATGGGATTTAGATCTGGACTCATTGCTGGCCACTTTAGAACTCTCCAGCGTATTGTTGCCATCCATTTCTGGGTGCTTTTTGACATATGTTTGGGGTTATTGTCCTGCTGGAAGACCCAAGATCTCGGATGCAAACCCAGCTTTCTGACACTGGGCTCTACAGTGCGACCCACAATCCTTTGGTAATCCTCAGATTTCATTATGCCTTGCACACATTTAAGGCACCCAGTGCCAGAGGCAGCAAAACAACCCCAAAACATCATTGAACCTCCACCATATTTTATTGTAGGTACTGTGTTCTTTTCTTTGTAGACCTCATTCTGTTTTCGGTAAACAGTAGAATGGTGTGCTTTACCAAAAAGCTCTATCTTGGTCTCATATGTCCACAAGATGTTTTCCCAGAAGGATTTTGGCTTACTCAAGTACATTTTGGCAAACTGTAGTCTTGCTTTTTTATGTCTCTGTGTCAGCAGTGGGGTCCTCCTGGGTCTCCTGCCATAGCGTTTCATTTCATTTAAATGTCGATGGATAGTTTGCGCTGACACTGATGCTCCCTTAGCCTGCAGGACAGCTTGAATTTCTTTAGAACTTGTTTGGGGCTGCTTATACACCATCCAGACTATCCTGCATTGCAACCTTTCATCAATTTTTCTCTTCTTTCCACGCCCAGAGAGATTAGCTACAGTACCATGGGTTGCGAACTTCTTGATAATGTTGCGCACTGTGGACAAAGGCAAATCTAAATCTCTGGAGATGGACTTGTAACCTTGAGATTGTTGATATTTTTCCACAATTTTGGTTCTCTTCTCCTCTTTCTGTTGTCCATGCTTAGTGTGGCACACACAGACACACAATGCAAAGACTAAGTAAACTTCTCTCCTTTTTATCTGCTTTCAGGTGTGATTTTTATATTGCCCATGCCTGTTACTTGCCCCAGGTGAGTTTCAGGAGCGATCCGGGATGAGGGGACGGCCAGTGGTTTCTGGCCACCCCCTTGCGATCGCTCCTGGCGAATCAGATGCTTCCTCTGTCTGTGTCAATCAAAACACAGGCAGAGGAAGTGATGTCACGCTCGGTGCGCCGGTCTATGTGACCGGAACGCCGAGCTGTGAACGTCTAAAGGTTAGTGCACCAACAGTACACTGACACCAGTACACATAGGCACACAAAACACCCCCCTGTCACCCCCAGATCACCCCCCAGATCACCCCCGCCCCCCCCAGTCACAGTGTCACTAATTGCAGTGATCATTTTTTTACTGATCACTGCATTTAGTGTCAGTGTGACTGTAATAACTGTCAGTGCAGTTAGTTTTAGGTCCAAGGTAGCCCCCTACCCCCCCCTAATAAAGGTTTAACCCCTTGATTGCCCCCCAGGTAACCCTTTCACCCCCTTTTGCCAGTGTCACTAAGCGATCGTTTTTCTGATCGCTGTATTAGTGTCACTGCTGTCGCTAGGTAACCATTTTTTTTTTTTAGGTAACCGCCATGTTTATATAGGTTCATAAATAGGTTTATAGGTCAGGTACCCCCATATTACAACCTAAATAAAGGTTTTAACCCTTGATTGCCCCTAGAGTTAACCCTTTCACCAGTGATCACTGTATAACTGTCACTGGTGACACTGGTTAGCCAGTTAGTTATTTCGTTATTTAGGTTCCCCGTCAGGTTTTTATATAGCGTCAGGTACCCCCATATATTACCTAATAAAGGTTTTAACCCCTGATTGCCCCTAGTTAACCCTTTCACCCCCTTTTGCCAGTGTCACTAAGCGATCGTTTTTCTGATCGCTGCATTAGTGTCGCTAGGTAACCATTTTTTTTTTTTAGGTAACCGCCATGTTTATATAGGTTCATAAATAGGTTTATAGGTCAGGTACCCCCATATTACAACCTAAATAAAGGTTTTAACCCCCTGATTGCCCCTAGAGTTAACCCTTTCACCAGTGATCACTGTATAACTGTCACTGGTGATGCTGGTTAGCCAGTTAGTTATTTCGTTATTTAGGTTCCCCGTCAGGTTTTTATATAGCGTCAGGTACCCCCATATATTACCTAATAAAGGTTTTAACCCCCTGATTGCCCCTAGTTAACCCTTTCACCCCCTTTTGCCAGTGTCACTAAGCGATCGTTTTTTCTGATCGCTGCATTAGTGTCGCTAGGTAACCAGTTTTTTTTTGTATTACTGTTACGGGTGACGCTGGTTAGTTAGCTTTATTTTTTATACTGTCAGGGCACCCGCCATTTATTACCCAATAACGGTTTAACCCCCTGATCGCCCGGCGGGTGATATGAATTAGGTTTTAGGGTCAAATAAGGTCTGCGTCGCCCCAGGTTAGTGCCAGTACCGCAAACACCCACGCGCAAAGCATACACCTCCCTTAGTGGTACAGTATCTGAACAGATCAATATCTGATCTGATCAGATCTATACTAGCGTCCCAGCAGTTTAGGGTTCCAAAAAAAAAAACGCATTGTTAGCGGGATCAGCCCAGATACCTGCTAGCACCTGCGTTTTCCCCCTCCGCCCAGCCCACCCAAGTGCAGTATCGATCGATCACTGTCACTTACAAAACACTAAGCACACATAACTGCAGCGTTCGCAGAGTCAGGCCTGATCCCTGCGATCGCTAACATTTTTTTGTGGTAGCGTTTTGATTCAGTCGCTTCAGTCAGGAGCTTTTTTACCTGTGAATCTCAAAAAAATAAAAAAAATAAAAATAGTTGTCGTTTTATTGTTCTCTCTCTCACTCTATTCTCTCTCTATTGTTGCTCTTTTTTTTACTCCATTCTATTCTGCAATGTTTTATTATGTTTTATCATGTTTTATCATGCTTGCTTTTCAGGTATGTAATTTTGTTTACTGTGTTTTAGTGTTAAGCATTTTTTTTTTTTCAGGTGCGCCATTCAGTTGCAACGCGGATTTATTTATCTTGACAGCAACAGCGTTTGCTCCCACGATACATAAAGCCGCGACTCCAACGCTGTAGGAGGTGATTTCACCACCACAGTTAAAAAAAAGAGCATATATGCCGAAGCATGGGGGCAGCAGGGGGGGGAGGAGCGATTGGCTCCTAATGCCACGTACATACGGTCGAAATTCCGACCGTGTGTACACGGCATAACTTTTGCGGGAGGATGCCCCATGCATCGGCATATATAAATGGTGCATGTATGCCCATCATTAGAAGTGGTGGATGAAGGGAGGTATTCTAATGGTGGGCATACCCACCAATCAATCTCTTTTTTTCGTTCAGCCAAGAGGCTGCATGAAAAAAAAAAGATACAATATATGTCCAGTATGTTGCTGGACTTTGAATGGTTATACCAGAATGATGCCTGCAGGTTTAGGTATCATCTTGGTATCATTCTTTTCAGCCAGTGATCGGCTTTCATGTAAAAGCAATTCTAGCGGGTAATTAGCCTCTAGACTGCTTTTACAAGCAGTGGGAGGGAATGTCCCCCTCCCGGATATAAACCGCGCCATTGGGAAATTGGGAAAGCATTTTATCACACCAATCTTGGTGTGGTCAGATGCTTTGAGGGCAGAGGAAAGATCTAGGGTCTAATAGACCCCATTTTTTTCAAAAAAAGAGTACCTGTCACTGCCTATTGCTATCATAGGGGATATTTACATTCCCTGAGATAACAATAAAAATCATAACAAAGAAAAAAAATGGAAGGAACAGTTTAAAAATAAAATAAAAAAGCTAAATAAATAAAAAAAAAAACAAAAAAAAAAAAAAAAAAGCACCCCTGCCCCCCCTTCTCTTGCGCAAAGGCGTACACAAGCGTTGGTCTGGCGTCATATGTAAACAGCAATTGCACCATGCATGTGAGGTATCACCGCGAAGGTCAGATCGAGGGCAGTAATTTTAGCAGTAGACCTCCTCCGTGAATCTAATGTGGTATCATGTAAAGGCTTTTAAAGGCTTTTAAAAATGTATGTAGTTTGTCGCCACTGCGTGTTTGTGCGCAATTTTAAAGCATGTCGTGTTTGGTATCCATGTACTCGGCCTAAGATCATATTTTTTATTTCATCAAAAATTTGAGCAATATAGTGTGTTTTAGTGCATTAAAATAAAAAAAATGTATTTTTTCCACAAAAAATGCGTTTGAAAAATCGCTGCGCAAATACTGTGTGGAAAAAAAAAATTCAACACCCACCATTTTAATCTGTAGGGCCTTTGCTTTAACATTATATATAGTGTTTGGGGGTTCAACGTAATTTTCTTGCAAAAAAAAAAAAATGTTTTCATGTAAACAAAAAGTGTTAGAAAGGGCTTTGTCTACAAGTGGTTAGAAGAGTGGGGTGACGTGTGACATAGGCTTCTAAATGTTGTGCATAAAATGCCAGGACAGTTCAAACCCCCCCCAAATGACCCATTTTGGAAAGTAGACACCCCAAGCTATTTGATGAGAGCAATGTTGAGCCCATTAAATATTTTTTTTTTTTGTCCCAAGAGATTGAATAATGAAAAAAAAAAAATATATATATATTTTTTTTACAAAAAGTTGTCACTAAATGATATATTGCTCAAACATGTCATGGGCATATGTGGAAATACACCCCAAAATACATTCTGTTGCTTCTCCTGAGTACGGGGATACCACATGTGTGGGACTTTTTGGAGCCTAGCTGCGTACGGAACCCCAAAAACCAATCACCGCCTTCAGGCTTTCTAAGGGTGTAATTTTTTTATTTCACTTCTCACTGCCAATCACAGTTTCGGAGGGCATTGAATGCCCAGATGGCATAAAACCCCCCAAAATGACCCCATTTTGGAAAGTAGACACCCCAAGCTATTTGCTGAGAGGTATGGTGAGTATTTTGCAGATCTCGCTTTTTGTCACAAAGTTTTGAAAATTGAAAAAAAGAAAAAAAAAAATTTTTTTCTTTACTTTCTTCATTTTCAAAAACAAATGAGAGCTGTAAAATACTCACCATGCCTCTCAACAAATAGCTTGGGGTGTCTACTTTCCAAAATGGGGTCATTTGGGGGGTTTTGTGCTATTTTGGCATTTTATGGCCTTCGAAACGGTGATAGGTAGTGAGGAGTGAAATCAAAAATTTGCACCCTTAGAAATCCTGAAGGCGGTGCTTGGGTTTCGGGGCCCCGTACGCGGCTAGGCTCCCAAAAAGTCCCACACATGTGAAAAAAAAAAAAATCTTTTTTATTTTTGTCCGGGGCTGAAGTGGTTAAAGGAGCATCACATGCTTGAAACAATCTTATTTATCCACAATTTTGAAAAGGTGCCCAGCCCATTTTTGGAATTTTGTGTGACATTATGTCCAATTTGCTTTTTTTCTTCCCTTTTTTTGTTTTGTTCCAATAGACACAAAGGGAAGAAACATGTGTTACTGCAATAGTTTTCTGTGAGAAATACTTGATTTTTCTGGAAAAATTTCTGGGGTGCCAACAATTTCGGCCATGATTTTAAACCATTAATGGTGTTACCACCAGCAGCTGGACTTTCTCTATTTAAATACTCATTTATTTGTCTAACTGGTTCAAAAAGGCTTGTTAAACAGGAAGTGATGTTACCAGGAAATGGATGGGGGCAGGAAGTTAGAGCCATGTGGTATAGAAGAATGCACAGAGCTGCATGATTAAAAGGAAGAGCAGGCAGGCAAATTGTGTGTTCCCTGGCCAAACAAGAACTCAATTTGTACAAGAAGCATACATCAGTCCTCAAAATTGATTACAGTCCCTGATTTAAAGTAACAATTCATTGTATATAGTATTGCTATATGAGTCAACCCAGGTAAATAGATAGTTTAGGGTTGACTGCATGTAAATGTATGCCCTATATTCACTGGATTCCTCTGGGTCATTTACCCTATTTAGCAGTATGATTCATATATTACTCCAGTAAAGATACCTCATACAACTAATTTTGTATAAATGCATGTACTTAGAAATTGCAAAGATTTGTATCTGCAAATAATATTTAAAGAACACACATCAAAGACTTGTAATTAAAGTGGTAATAAACCCAAACACAAAAATGTATTACCTTGCAGCTTACCAATTCTTATATGTGGTGGTTGCATACATTTTTTTTTCCTTTATTTTACCTGGTGATAAAGCCAGTAAATCTATCATTTTTCATCTTACTTTAACAGAAAAACTGTCCAAAGTAATAATTGTGAGGTTAAGACAAACCCTTTACCAGTGACGGGGGTGCTTGCAATGATTCGATTTTATTCATTTATGTCAAACGGAAAAATCAGTTTGCTGTATCTACTTAATAAATGTTAGCTGGAGTTTAACTTTAATTCCCTGGTCAAGTCCATTTGCTAGTCTAATGCTGCGTACACACGACCGGACTTTCTGGCAGACTAGGTCTGACGGTCTTCCCGAAGGACTTTCGGCGGAGTTCTGACGGACTTTTTGAACGAACGGACTTGCCCACACGAACGGACTAAAGCCCCATACACACGCGCGGATTATCCGAGGACCAGGTCCGTCAGACCATGTCCGTCATACTTTGTCTGATGTTGGTTTTGCGTACACACGGTCGGACAAAGTTGTCGGAAAATCCGATCATTCTGAACGTGGTGACGTTTGTTGCCTACGACGGGACTACGTAGAGGCTAGTAGCCAATAGCTTTGGTCTTGTAATGTGATCTGAGCATGCGTAGCACTTTGTCCGGTCGGACTACCATACACACGATCGGAATTGGTGTGATCGGACCGTGTTGTCGGAAAATCTATCCAGCAGGAGATAGGACTTTGTCCGTCGGACAATCCGATGGAAACTGTCCGATGGTGCATACACACGGTCTGATTTTTCAACCGTGTGTATGGGGCTTAAGTCTGTTCGAAGGTCCGCTAGTTTTGAATGTGATGACGTAAACGTGTCTAAAAAAGGAAGTTCAATAGCCAGTAGCCAATAGCTTCCCTCGCCTCGTATTTGGTCCTTTGGACCAGCACACAGACGAACAGTTTTCCCAATTTCAGTCCGTCGGAATTGAGTGGGTCGGATAGATTCGAAACATGTTCTATTTTAGGCCTGTCTGATTTTTTCCTAAAAAACGATCGGATTAGCCCACACACGATTGCATTGTCCGACGGACTAATCCCTTCAGACCTAGTCTGCCGGAAAGTCCGGTCGTGTGTATGCCTTTACTACTTCATCAAGAATGCAGACACCCTAAGACTGGAAGTGTGTTACTGGCCAGATCACCAGGTGAAATATAGGAACAAAAGCCTAATAAGAGTAAATTATTGCAGCAATGGCATCTAAGGATTGGTAAGCTGCAATATATTTCATTGTATTGCAGCCTACCAAATGGTAGAGCAGTGTTGTCACCCTAGGCTGCTTCCCTTATTTAGACTACAAACACTTCCCCATCCTTTCAGCAGGAGGTGTTCTGTAGTTTATTGTAGGGCCAAAAATATTGATTGATATTTTAAAAATCCAGTGCAAGGGAAGCAAGTTGCATGCGTACTAGCAGAATAAACATGTTGCATGTTTCTTTAGAAAAATGCAGTAACCCTTAGAAAAAGAAAACAAATATAGTCACCACATCTAAGGAATATATATATATATATATATATATATATATATATGTTTATTTTGAGGTTTAGATATACTTTACCTACTTTAAAACTTGTTAAATCTGTCTCCTTTTCAGTGTACTTTAGGCATACATTCAAGAATTAGTCTAGATGTTACCCTACAGTTTATAAAGCTGCTAGGAAATCAGCATTGCAGTAAAAGTGAGAAGCCCACTCCCAGCTCAACCACAGTGAAAGGTTTCTGCCTGCTTCAATCTTACTGGGGCTGATGTATTATCAAGGAATCAGTATTACGATTTGTAAGTATTGTTCCAAAAGCAAATCTCATTCAGAATTCCACTCTCCAGCTTCATAGTATAGCTTTGTTTCTGTCTGTGCCAATTCTTAATACTGTCACAATTCTACTTTAGAGTCACTCTCTCTAGCAGATATTATAGAGCAGGAAAAAGAATAAGACAATCAAACTTCTGCAGACATCCATCCCATACTTAATAATTCTGTCACGCAGTTAGATGTATAATGGCAACATAAAAAGTTAAAGGCAGGCACAAAGAAGTCTATACAAAAATATGAAAAAAAGAGGCTTGTTCTAGGTACTGAAATGGGTCTTCACATTACTAATAAACTCACTGTTCAACCCCTAAACATGTATAAATAAAAAAGTATCCCCAATAGATGGAGACAGAATAGTGGGGCTTATTGGACAGTGGTGTCAATTAAGTAGAAGTCAGGAGACCGTATCTAAAATATATGTGAATACATTTATTATAGATATTTATATCATTTACATGTACCAAATTTTTTTTAAGATTGATTTGACAAAATACCAGAACTAAGACTATACTAAATATAAGTTACCCTACTGATTCTTTGGACCAGACCGGGTGACTAAGGACAACGGGGGGACAAACAACATATAACAGCACATAACAAAAATCCGTACGGATACCAGAGGAAATTTGCGACAGCCTTGCCTGTTGCTGAAATCAGCTTTTACTTAAAATTGGCTGAAAGTAAAGGTGGGAAATTACTAAATTAGTAAGTTCCCAATATTGTGTGGCTAGTTGTCACGAATGCCCCCTAGGGGCTCGAGCCTGTGGGGAGGGAAGAGGGAGGGAAACAAATGGGAAAAGGTATAAACACTGTCTAACCAATGCAACAGTTACCCTGTTTATATCATGTATCAATATTTTTCCTTTCAAAGGAGAGTACTGTGTTTCTATTGGTAACCACTTCTCAAATACATGTCATTATACAGGTATTGTATTACCAACACATAAGTGTCCTTCTGGTGTATATCAAGAAAAATTTCTTTCATCTGAGAGTGCTGATTGCTTACTGAAACATCACAGTTTATATTGTTGGTTTACATTAGTAATGGGTACTGTCACCATACTTTACCAGTCCGGTGTGGGTAAATGGTTGTCAGTCGGGGGCTATAAATAGCCTATGGGGCTCCTCCAAGATCCTTGTGCAGCCTATTAACCTCCGTATACAGGATTACATATGTTGTTTCCGTGCTTGTTTTCAGGACCGGGTTGTTTGGTTGGCCATTTGCGGAGTGCTTCTGGGGGTTTGAGGAGACCGTCAGGTTTTTGGCGCCTGGAGATTTAAATTCTTGCGATCGCTTGTGCATTGAGTGTCCGTGGCGGTTGTAGCCATTCCCTCCTCACTCCAATAGCATTCCGGCTCATGCGCTCACGTGGGGGGTTGCGTCATGTCCTCAGGGCATGGCGTTCGTACAGAGATGATGTCTACGCGTTTCACAACAGGGGGAGTGTGTGTAGCTTCTTCTGGACGTAACAAAGAAGTCTATGCATACATATAATTATTGTCTGCTTGCTATTGTTTGTTTTTTAATAGGTCAGTAGGTCAGATGTCTTATGTACAGTGGTGTGAAAAAGTGTTTGCCCCCTTCCTCATTTCCTGTTCCTTTGCATGTTTGTCACAAGTGTTTCGGAACATCAAACCAATTTAAACAATAGTCAAGGACAACACAAGTAAACACAAAATGCAATTTGTAAATGAAGGTGTTTATTATTAAAGGTGAAAAAAAATCCAAACCATCATGGCCCTGTGTGAAAAAGTGATTGCCCCCTAAACCTAATAACTGGTTGGGCCACCCTTAGCAGCAACAACTGCAACCAAGCGTTTGCGATAACGTGCAATGAGGCTTTTACAGCGTCCTGGAGGAATTTTGGCCCACTCATCTTTGCAGAATTGTCCTAATTCAGTTACATTAGAGGGTTTTCGAGCATGAACGGCCTTTTTAAGGTCATACCACAACATCTCAATAGGATTCAGGTCAGGACTTTGGCTAGGCCACTCCAAAGTCTTCATTTTGTTTTTCTTCAGCCATTCGGTGGTGGACTTGCTGGTGTGTTTAGGATCATTGTCCTGCTGCCGAACCCAAGTTCGTTTCAGCTTGAGTACACGAACAGATGGTCGGACATTCTCCTTCAGGATCTCTTGGTAGACAGCAGAATTCATAGTTCCTTTTATCACGGCAAGTCTTCCAGGTCCTGAAGCAGCAAAACAGCCCCAGACCATCACACTACCACCACCATATTTTACTGTTGGTATAATGTTCTTTTTCTGAAATGCAGTGTTCCTTCTACGCCAGATATACTTGGACACACACCTTCCAAAGAGTTCCACTTTTGTCTCATCGGTCCACAGAATGTTGTCCCAAAAGTCTTGGGGATCATCAAGATGTGTTGTGGAGAAATTGAGACGAGCTTTGATGTTCTTTTTGCTCAGCAGTGGTTTTCTCCTTGGAACTCTGCCATGCAGGCCATTTTTGCCCAGTCTTTTCCTGATGGTGGAGGCATGAACGCTGACCTTAACTGAGGCAAGTGAGGCCTGCAGTTCCTTGGACGTTGTTGTGGGGTCTTTTGTGACCTCTTGGATGAGTCGTTGCTGCGCTCTTGGGGTAATTTTGGGCGGCCGGCCACTCCTGGGAAGGTTCACCACTGTTCCATGTCTTCGCCATTTGTGGATAATGGCTCTCACTGTGGTTCGCTGGATTCCCAAAGCTTTGGAAATGGCTTTATAACCCTTTCCAGACTGATAGATCTCAATTACTTTCTTTCTCAATTGTTCCTGAATTTCTTTGGGTCTCGGCATGATGTGTAGCTTTTAAGGATCTTCTGGTGGACCTTACTGTGTCAAGCAGCTCCTATTTAAGTGATGCCTTGATTGTGAACAGGTGTGGCAATAATCAGGCCTGGGTGTGGCTAGAGAAATTGAACTCAGGTGTGGACAACCACAGTTATAGTATGTTTTAACAAGGGGGGCAATCACTTTTTCACACAGGGCCATGATGGTTTGGATTTTTTTTCACCTTTAATAATAAACACCTTCATTTACAAATTGCATTTTGTGTTTACTTGTGTTGTCCTTGACTATTGTTTAAATTGGTTTGATGTTCCGAAACACTTAAGTGTGACAAACATGCAAAGGAACAGGAAATGAGGAAGGGGGCAAACACTTTTTCACACCACTGTATGTAGGGACATAATGCTAAAGCTCTGACTTGGCACTTAAATGTTTCATTTACATATAGAATGCTCAAGATTTAAAGAGTATTTAGAGTACAAAAAATGTATGTTAAGGCACCTATTGATGCCTTATAAAGCTGAACTCTTGCTCAATAAGTTTTCTTAAGAGCTATAACCTCTATCAGGTTTCGTTATTGATGGCAATGCAAGCATCTTTAAATACAATTTAATTATACCAAATCCTCAAGTGCAAAATTCCTTTACAAAATCCATAAATGATTACCAGTGCATCCACTATTAATTTGTGCTAATATTATAGTGAAATGTCCTTTAATGAAGTAAAATCTCCATGACACAAAATTGGGAACGTTTCAATCTACTTCACTTCCTCGTAGATCTACTCTGTGATAGCGTCACCTAAAGAAAGCACACTTCAGCCCCTTTTGGAGGCATGTTATAGTATCAACTACAATGGAGCAAGCACTAAATATGGCATAGCAGAAAAGGGAGATCAACAGTGTTGTTACTAATAAATGTATTTGGGGGAGACTAAAATGGAGCAATAAGACAAGTTCATGTAAATAAGTTCATGTAAGCAAAGCAATTATGCTGTCCTCTGGTGGCTGCCAGTTCAAACGTTTAGCGGGGGGAACTCTGGAATATAGAATAGACAAAGAACAGTGCCCTCTATGTGCCGCGGGTAAACAGTTTTAATAGTAAAACTTTAGACATGGATACACTCACAAACGAGTAGTATATTCAGGCATGGTTTGTAGTTCATCCGCTCTGACTCCAGGTGATCCCTTGCATCACTGGCTTTGTTGGGGGCACGCGATCTGGCCATCCTCCAGCCGCACTGTTGGTTCACATCGCTTACGGATGGCTGGAACGATGATCGGCGGTGCACACAGACAACGTCTGGTATCAGGTCAGCGGGTGGTGCTTCATGTTCAGAGCATGCGTGCTCCTTCTTCAGGCTTCACTGGTGGCCATCTTTGAGTGGGGTTGTTATATACACACACGCACTATGCTAAATAGGCTTACGCAATGGGTAACCATGGTGACATAAAGACAATAACAATACTACGATGTCTCGGCCAAAACACTGGATTAACTAATAAAAGCCTACTTTTGGACAACCAGTAGAATCATGACTTATCTGGCAATGGTATATCTATGGAAAAATAGTGGTGATACTTTTAAAATTAATTGGTTGATAGAAGATGTATGTAAACTAATTAAAATCAATAAATAAATAATTGATCACTAGATTTAATTATTATTATTAATCAGTACCAAAGCTGCATTTCTCAAAAACGATTTTTATAAAAAGGCAATATTTAAATCACCTCCCCAAGATACATATGTACCCAGTAAATCCCCCTGGCAGGCCAATCGTTGCAGCCATGCAAAGCATTACTAGCTACTTTTCAATATACATAGATCAGTTTCTGCAACCTATAGTACAAAATCTCCCTTTATCTACTTGATATGTTACAGCATTATTCTTGGGAGCCGACATATCATGCCTCTCATTAGATGTAGTTTCCCTATATACCTCAATTCCACACACCGTTGGACCATTCAGTATTATCTTAATGAGGATCCACTACTCAATCCATGACAAATACGCTTTTGTTGGAAATTCTAGAATACTATCTAACACACAATTATTCTGAGACTAATGGCGACTTATCCAGAACCAGGGCACAGTTATGGGGGGCAAATTTAGCCTAGCCCCCAGCTATGCAAACCTTACTATGGGTTACTGGGAACATCACCACATTTTGCAAAATAAACCATAAGTTTCTCACTTAGTTTACTCTGGACGTTACATTGATGATGTGGTCATCATCTGGGATGGTCCAGAATCATCCATTCCTGCTTTTGTACAACATTGCAACACCAATATCATGGGACTGTCATTCACCACTGTATCTGATAGCAATAAGCTTGCCTTTTTGGATTTGGAATTATTCTATCAAAAACAATATCATCTGTGCACAGAATTACATAAAGCCCCCCTCTGGCAACTCCTATTTACATTTTAAGAGTTGTTATCATCCCCGTTGGGTAAACAACATTCCTAGAAGTCAGTTTTGTAGACTTAAACATAACTGTATTCGTATACAAGATTATAACACCCATGGTCATTTACTCAAGACAAAATTTTAAGAATAGTATTACCCGGATGAAATTGTTGAAGATGCTTTTCAACATTATCTCCACAAAGACATTAGGGGTGGTAGAGATGCCAAACTGGTTGACAGTTTTCAATCTGTTCGATTTGTTACACAATTCCATAACAAATTTAGAAAGATGGAAAAGATCTTTGTAAGGCACTGGCCTATTTTGAGGGAGGATTGCCATCTTAAAGTTATAGTCAGCGACCTCTCAACACATACAGATGAGCTAAAAACATCAAAACCCAAATAGCCCCCACAAAATGGAAACACTAAGCCCCACTACTAGTGCCCACTATTCCACACCACAAAACTGTCCTTTTTTTTAAAACACTGGTTTGGCTGTACTTCTCCTGTAGATCCCTGAAGATCCTGAAGCCACAGAGCTGGTCCAGGCATCAGAAAGATTGTGGCCATATGGTCAGGATCCACCCACATGTCTGGACCGGTACCCAGCTCAGCCTCTCAGCAAGCCACTGAGAGCCTGAACCAGCAGCTCCTTCTCCCTCCACAGCTCGAAGCTCCAGTGAGCGCTGGGGCAGAGGAGAGAGCTGGTGACTGACAGTCACCAGCTCTCTGCTCAGTGATCACTGGGAACAAAGCAATTGGAGGTGTTTGATTGTTCGGTTCTCAGCCTTAGAGCTGGCAGGGGACAGATGCAGCATCGGATCGATGCTGCATCCACCATACTTCTTTTAATGTTTCTCAATATGTTCTTCAAAGCTTTGTAGGGACCACATTTCTTATAGTTATTAAAAAAAAACTTTTCCCTAAAAGAATTTAACACTCTTTCTGAAAAGGTTATTAATAGTATGAACCAGATTTGTTCCTAAAGAGGGGAGCCCCTCTATACATCACCAAACCATGTCTTTATGGAGCTGGCTTCGTCAACGGGGGAAGAGTCATGTTTGAACAAAGAAGGACTTTCCCAAATTGTGGCCAGTTTGGATTGGAAATGCCCAAATATTTAAAATGTATTGTGTGCTAAAGCATTAACAGCACCCTTCACCGGAAACACGGGTCTATTTAAAATGTTTTCACACAAAATTCACACAACTTCCACCCAAGAATCACGCGTTTTCTATTTGGTTTCAATTGGAAAAATGTGTGAATCCTTTATTTTTTTTAATAGATCTCTTAGATGCAACAATTTAAAAGGTTGTTCATATACTTGAGTCTGCTAATGCAATGGTCCCGTTGTGATATATTCCTATGGATTAAATTAAAGGTATACTTTACAATGCTGCCCACTACCATAATATGTATGTAATTGTGCACTGTGAGATTGAAGTTGGGATTCAAAAAGCTAATTTTGATTAGTACTTGTGGGCAAAGTACTTATTACTTAAAACAGATGATAAATCAAGCATAGGATGTTTCTCTACATACTGTATGAGTTGATAATCAGCTATTTCTACATTTTTGAGAATATTTGGCAGGGTATCCATACAGTGTCTAATAAATAAGACATGAATCTGAACATCAAGTGTGTATCTGAATGTCTGCCTATAAAAATATCAGTTGTTTTCCTTTGTGAGTCAAAGGATGAATTGTGTTTCTGAGTGAGTTAGTCTCCCTTTGTTTACTTGCTGATGGGGTATTTAACTGCTAAGCTCTTTGAATAATTATTTTCTCTCCAAGGCTAAGTGGTCCTAAACAAAGGAATTCATAGATTCAAAGGAATTCAAGATGAATAACAAAATGTAACTTAGTACTTTGTGAAGGTTGGAATGAATTGATTTAGAAGGGAAGAAGAGGAAGCAGAGAAACACTTTGTCATAATAGCTGTGGCTTTCTGCATCCCCAGGCAAAAAGAGGCCCTATAAAATGCAGAGGTGCAGAATTCAAGAAACTGAGCCCCCAAAAAGGGTGCTTTACTTTGCTCTGCAATGGCTGCTAGGTTGAGGTCTCTGAACACACCTGGACCGGCGACAGCTTACAGAAACAAGACAAAGTATAGACTCAAGAGGCAAGATTGTGGTCAAAAGGAAACATAAGGTCAGGGTAAATAATAGACAGAAATATTAGTAAAAAAAAAACAGGCATAAGGTCAGGGCAGGCAGCAGACAGGAATTGTAAACAATAGCAAGCCAAGTCATCAACAGGAACCTGGAACTGGAATAAAGAGCAGGTTTGCAATAATTATAGCCTGGTAATATAGTAAGTCCTTTGCTTAGGCAATTCCATTGCGCTGAGAACATTTAAATAGGTTTCTCAGACATAACATTAAAAGAAGTAAGGGATAGTTCCTAGCTGCACTTTCTGTAATAACCAACAAGAGAGTGAAAGCACGGTTACACACATCAGGAAGTTTCAAGGTAGGAATTTGTTCAAATGAAGAGGAAGCAACAGCAGGCATGAGGCCCAGGTGATGAACAGGTTTATACTGCAGAGACACACCTGCAACAAGAAAATCCAAATCAGACGTTTGCAGACAAATCAGTTTCTGAAGTACCTAGTCATTGGCAGATTTGGAAGTCGAGAGGAAAAGAACATGGCTTGTTCGGTCGAAGAGTTAGAAGATCTTTTTCTTGGAATCCTGCATGAGCTGTTAACACTTTATTGGCAAAGTTTCTTGTAAAAAGAGAAGCTACAACCATATATAAATAAGTCAGCTATTAATACTGTAGTTTCAGACTTTTAAAACACACACTTACCAATCAAAGGACACAGTGCCAATCTTCACCCGGGCCAGTTCTTCACCAGTATTTAGGTCCCTCGCTTCACCATCTTGCTTGTGGCAAGCAGATTGTGACTTCCTGTTGCATCACAGCCAGTCCTAAGACCTGTGACATGTCTCAGGAGTAAGGATGGGCCCGGTGCTCGATGCGAACCCACGTGCGCATCGAGCACCGGGCGTTCGCTCGCGCGGCGAGCCCAGAACTATTTTGGCCGCGCGCATCACGTGCGTGTGATGCGCGCGGCCCCGCAATGCATTGCGGCCGGCGCGGCCGACGCAGTGCATTGCTGGCTGATGATTGGCCAAGCATGCACTGTGACCCCGCATGCTTGGCCAATCACAGCCCCGGAAACTCGAAGAGCCATAATTGGCTACAGGCAGGACGCCTGTAGCCAATTACAGCTCAGGGGCTGTAGT
The DNA here is from genome assembly GCA_028564925.1 of Lithobates sylvaticus. Classification (NCBI taxonomy): domain Eukaryota; kingdom Metazoa; phylum Chordata; class Amphibia; order Anura; family Ranidae; genus Lithobates; species Lithobates sylvaticus. The sequence goes on along the minus strand of CM053028.1, from coordinate 245,214,923 downwards.
ACACGCCCCCCCCTATAAAACGCCGCCACGCCGTCTGCGCCGGTCACATGCTGTTCCGGCGCAGATTGAGCAGGCTGTTTCTGTGACACTCTGTCTGCTGCATTTAGATAGATAGAGAGATTCACTTGCAGAGATTGAGTTAGATAGATTCAGTTACAAAGATTGATTGACAAAGAGGGGCTTGTAGTGTGCTCGTGGCAGGCAGGCAGAGCTCCTATATTTTGTTACCAGAAGCACCTATAGGACTTGTAGTGTGTTCGTGGCAGGCAGGCAGAGCTCCTATATTTTGTTACCAGAAGCACCTATAGAACTTGTAGTGTGTTCGTGGCAGGCAGGCAGAGCTCCTATATTTTGTTACCAGAAGCACCTATAGGACTTGTAGTGTGTTCGTGGCAGGCAGGCAGAGCTCCTATATTTTGTTACCAGAAGCACCTATAGGACTTGTAGTGTGTTAGTGGCAGGCAGGCAGAGCTCCTATATTTTGTTACCAGAAGCACCTATAGGACTTGTAGTGTGTTCGTGGCAGGCAGGCAGAGCTCCTATATTTTGTTACCAGAAGCACCTATAGGACTTGTAGTGTGTTAGTGGCAGGCAGGCAGAGCTCCTATATTTTGTTACCAGAAGCACCTATAGGACTTGTAGTGTGTTCGTGGCAGGCAGGCAGAGCTCCTATATTTTGTTCCCAGAGGCACCTATAGGACTTGAAGTGTGTTAGTCCCATTACACACACAGAGCTATATTTTCTTCCCAGAAGCACCTATAGGACTTGAAGTGTGTTAGTCCCATCACACACACAGAGCTATATTTTCTTCCCAGAAGCACCTATAGGACTTGAAGTGTGTTAGTCCCATCACACACACAGAGCTATATTTTCTTCCCAGAAGCACCTATAGGACTTGAAGTGTGTTAGTCCCATTACACACACAGAGCTATATTTTCTTCCCAGAAGCACCTATAGGACTTGAAGTGTGTTAGTCCCATCACACACACAGATCTATATTTTGTTCCCAGAAGCACCTATAGGACTTGAAGTGTGTTAGTCCCATTACACACACAGAGCTATATTTTCTTCCCAGAAGCACCTATAGGACTTGAAGTGTGTTAGTCCCATCACACACACAGAGCTATATTTTGTTCCCAGAAGCACCTATAGGACTTGAAGTGTGTTAGTCCCATCACACACACAGAGCTATATTTTGTTCCCAGAAGCACCTATAGGACTTGAAGTGTGTTAGTCCCATTACACACACAGAGCTATATTTTCTTCCCAGAAGGACCTATAGGACTTGAAGTGTGTTAGTGGCAGGCAGGCAGAGCTCCTATATTTTGTTACCAGAAGCACCTATAGGACTTGTAGTGTGTTCGTGGCAGGCAGGCAGAGCTCCTATATTTTGTTCCCAGAGGCACCTATAGGACTTGAAGTGTGTTAGTCCCATTACACACACAGAGCTATATTTTCTTCCCAGAAGCACCTATAGGACTTGAAGTGTGTTAGTCCCATCACACACACAGAGCTATATTTTGTTCCCAGAAGCACCTATAGGACTTGAAGTGTGTTAGTCCCATTACACACACAGAGCTATATTTTCTTCCCAGAAGCACCTATAGGACTTGAAGTGTGTTAGTCCCATCACACACACAGAGCTATATTTTCTTCCCAGAAGCACCTATAGGACTTGAAGTGTGTTAGTCCCATTACACACACAGAGCTATATTTTGTTCCCAGAAGCACCTATAGGACTTGAAGTGTGTTAGTCCCATTACACACACAGAGCTATATTTTGTTCCCAGAAGCACCTATAGGACTTGAAGTGTGTTAGTCCCATCACACACACAGAGCTATATTTTCTTCCCAGAAGCACCTATAGGACTTGAAGTGTGTTAGTCCCATCACACACACAGAGCTATATTTTCTTCCCAGAAGCACCTATAGGACTTGAAGTGTGTTAGTCCCATCACACACACAGAGCTATATTTTGTTCCCAGAAGCACCTATAGGACTTGAAGTGTGTTAGTCCCATTACACACACAGAGCTATATTTTCTTCCCAGAAGCACCTATAGGACTTGAAGTGTGTTAGTCCCATCACACACACAGAGCTATATTTTGTTCCCAGAAGCACCTATAGGACTTGAAGTGTGTTAGTCCCATCACACACACAGAGCTATATTTTGTTCCCAGAAGCACCTATAGGACTTGAAGTGTGTTAGTCCCATTACACACACAGAGCTATATTTTGTTCCCAGAAGCACCTATAGGACTTGAAGTGTGTTAGTCCCATCACACACACAGAGCTATATTTTGTTCCCAGAAGCACCTATAGGACTTGAAGTGTGTTAGTCCCATTACACACACAGAGCTATATTTTCTTCCCAGAAGCACCTATAGGACTTGAAGTGTGTTAGTCCCATCACACACACAGAGCTATATTTTCTTCCCAGAAGCACCTATAGGACTTGAAGTGTGTTAGTCCCATTACACACACAGAGCTATATTTTGTTCCCAGAAGCACCTATAGGACTTGAAGTGTGTTAGTCCCATTACACACACAGAGCTATATTTTGTTCCCAGAAGCACCTATAGGACTTGAAGTGTGTTAGTCCCATCACACACACAGAGCTATATTTTCTTCCCAGAAGCACCTATAGGACTTGAAGTGTGTTAGTCCCATCACACACACAGAGCTATATTTTCTTCCCAGAAGCACCTATAGGACTTGAAGTGTGTTAGTCCCATCACACACACAGAGCTATATTTTGTTCCCAGAAGCACCTATAGGACTTGAAGTGTGTTAGTCCCATTACACACACAGAGCTATATTTTCTTCCCAGAAGCACCTATAGGACTTGAAGTGTGTTAGTCCCATCACACACACAGAGCTATATTTTGTTCCCAGAAGCACCTATAGGACTTGAAGTGTGTTAGTCCCATCACACACACAGAGCTATATTTTGTTCCCAGAAGCACCTATAGGACTTGAAGTGTGTTAGTCCCATTACACACACAGAGCTATATTTTGTTCCCAGAAGCACCTATAGGACTTGAAGTGTGTTAGTCCCATCACACACACAGAGCTATATTTTGTTCCCAGAAGCACCTATAGGACTTGAAGTGTGTTAGTCCCATTACACACACAGAGCTATATTTTCTTCCCAGAAGCACCTATAGGACTTGAAGTGTGTTAGTCCCATTACACACACAGAGCTATATTTTGTTCCCAGAAGCACCTATAGGACTTGAAGTGTGTTAGTCCCATTACACACACAGAGCTATATTTTCTTCCCAGAAGCACCTATAGGACTTGAAGTGTGTTAGTCCCATCACACACACAGAGCTATATTTTCTTCCCAGAAGCACCTATAGGACTTGAAGTGTGTTAGTCCCATCACACACACAGAGCTATATTTTCTTCCCAGAAGCACCTATAGGACTTGAAGTGTGTTAGTCCCATCACACACACAGAGCTATATTTTGTTCCCAGAAGCACCTATAGGACTTGAAGTGTGTTAGTCCCATTACACACACAGAGCTATATTTTGTTCCCAGAAGCACCTATAGGACTTGAAGTGTGTTAGTCCCATCACACACACAGAGCTATATTTTGTTCCCAGAAGCACCTATAGGACTTGAAGTGTGTTAGTCCCATTACACACACAGAGCTATATTTTCTTCCCAGAAGCACCTATAGGACTTGAAGTGTGTTAGTCCCATTACACACACAGAGCTATATTTTCTTCCCAGAAGCACCTATAGGACTTGAAGTGTGTTAGTCCCATCACACACACAGAGCTATATTTTCTTCCCAGAAGCACCTATAGGACTTGAAGTGTGTTAGTCCCATCACACAGAGCTCCTCTATTTTCTTTGCATAAGCACCCACAGGACTTCTAGTGTGTTAGTGGCATCACACAGAGCTCCTCTATTTTCTTTGCATAAGCACCCACAGGACTTCTAGTGTGTTAGTGGCATCACACAGAGCTCCTCTATTTTCTTTGCAGAAGCACCCACAGGACTTCTAGTGTGTTAGTGGCATCACACAGAGCTCCTCTATTTTCTTTGCAGAAGCACCCATAGGACTTCTAGTGTGTTAGTGGCATCACACAGAGCTCCTATATATTCTTCTCAGCAGCACCCACAGGACTTCTAGTGTGTTAGTGGCATCACACAGAGCTCCTCTATTTTCTTTGCAGAAGCACCCATAGGACTTCTAGTGTGTTAGTGGCATCACACAGAGCTCCTATATATTCTTATCAGCAGCACCCACAGGACTTCTAGTGTGTTAGTGGCATCCCACAGAGCTCCCTATTTTCTTTGCATAAGCACCCACAGGACTTCTAGTGTGTTAGTGGCATCACACAGAGCTCCTCTATTTTCTTTGCATAAGCACCCACAGGACTTCTAGTGTGTTAGTGGCATCACACAGAGCTCCTCTATTTTCTTTGCAGAAGCACCCACAGGACTTCTAGTGTGTTAGTGGCATCACACAGAGCTCCTCTATTTTCTTTGCAGAAGCACCCATAGGACTTCTAGTGTGTTAGTGGCATCACACAGAGCTCCTATATATTCTTCTCAGCAGCACCCACAGGACTTCTAGTGTGTTAGTGGCATCACACAGAGCTCCTCTATTTTCTTTGCATAAGCACCCACAGGACTTCTAGTGTGTTAGTGGCATCACACAGAGCTCCTCTATTTTCTTTGCAGAAGCACCCACAGGACTTCTAGTGTGTTAGTGGCATCACACAGAGCTCCTCTATTTTCTTTGCAGAAGCACCCATAGGACTTCTAGTGTGTTAGTGGCATCACACAGAGCTCCTATATATTCTTCTCAGCAGCACCCACAGGACTTCTAGTGTGTTAGTGGCATCACACAGAGCTCCTCTATTTTCTTTGCAGAAGCACCCATAGGACTTCTAGTGTGTTAGTGGCATCACACAGAGCTCCTATATATTCTTCTCAGCAGCACCCACAGGACTTCTAGTGTGTTAGTGGCATCACACAGAGCTCCTCTATTTTCTTTGCAGAAGCACCCATAGGACTTCTAGTGTGTTAGTGGCATCACACAGAGCTCCTATATTTTCTTCTCAGCAGCACCCACAGGACTACCGACTACAATGGCTGGAAGACCGCCAAGGGGAGGCAGAGCGTGCAGAGCCAAGAACACAGGGCAGGCAGGCTCTGTTTCTAGTGGACGTGGCCGTGGACGTGGACGTGGTCGTGCATCGTCATCAGCACGTGGCCATGGGACACGCGCGTCTTTGTTTTCGGCAGCTGGACATGTGGAGCCGCATCATGCTGAAGGCTTGGTAGAATGGATGACCAAGCCCTCCTCATCCTCCTCATCCTCTCTCACCCAGGCTCAGGGTACTGACAGAGCATCATCAGCCACCCCTTCCCTAGACCCACCATGTCCTCCTGAGGAGTCCCCCGAACTCTTTGAGCACAGTGTTGGGTACATGCTCCAGGAGGATGCCCAACGATTCGAAGGCTCGGATGACGATACCCAGCTTGAGGAATCTGGCAGTACAGTTCCACCAGCTGCAGCTTACTGCCAGGTTTGCTCTAGTGGTGAAGAGGGAGGGGATGATGAGGTCACTGACTCCACGTGGGTGCCTCAAGGGAGAGAGGAGGACGAGGAGGAGGAGGATGCGGCGTCACATGTCCAACGAGGCAGGATGCCCCCTGGAGGCCAGGTAGAGGCCAGCACAGCAACTGTACAACACCGCAGAGCTCCGCCTGTGCAGGGCGCTGCCTCTGCACGTTATCAGAAAAGTTCTTTGGTGTGGGCCTTTTTTGAGACGAGTGCAGCAGATCGCACCACTGCTATTTGCAATATTTGTCTCAAGCGTATCTCACGTGGCCAAAACATCAGCCGCTTGGGCACGACAAGCATGACCAGACATATGGCGACCTGCCATGCAGCTCGTTGGCAGGCACACATAAAAGACCCACACCAAAGAACTAAGCGGACCTCTCCTTGCTCCTCCTCAGCTGGGATCTCCATCCCCACTACACCTTCAGTCCTCTCTGAAAGCTGCTCTGAGAGGACTGAAGGTGTAGAATTCGGTGTGTCACAACCAAGTACTTGCAGTACACCGACGTCCGAATGCAGCAGGCAAATTTCCCTGCCCCAGCTGCTGGACCGTAGAAAGAAGTACACTCCCAGCCATCCACATGCCCAGCGGTTGAATGCTAGCCTTGCTAAATTGCTAGCACTTCAACTGCTGCCTTTTCAGTTGGTAGACTCGGCCCCCTTCCGTGAGTTTGTTCAATGTGCGGTTCCTCAGTGGCAGGTTCCCAAACGCCACTTTTTCTCGCGGAAGGCGATTCCGTCTCTCTACCGGCATGTGGAGGGCAATGTCCATGCCTCGCTGGACAGGGCGGTCAGCGGTAAGGTGCATATTACCGCTGACTCATGGTCCAGCAGGCATGGACAGGGACGGTACCTTTCTTTCACGGCCCATTGGGTCACTCTATTGGCAGCTGGGAGGGATGCAGGACAAGGTGCAGTAGTGTTGGAGGTTGTTCCGCCACCACGCCTCCAAAACGCTACTACTGCTACTGGTTGTGACACACCTCTCTCCTCCACCCCCTCCTCTTCTTCTTCCTCCAGTGCTCTGTCCTTGGAACCAGCGGTGCTCCGTAGGCGTACAAGGGGCTACGCAAGTACGCAGGCAAAAAGATGCCATGCCGTGCTTGCGCTGGTGTGTTTGGGGGACAGGAGCCACACTGGGCCAGAGGTTCTGGCAGCTCTGCAGGGGCAGGCCGAGAGGTGGTTGACGCCACGTCAGCTTAAGCCAGGAATGGTCGTTTCTGACAATGGCACCAACCTCCTCTCCGCCCTGCGACAGGGGCAGCTCACCCATGTGCCCTGCATGGCTCACGTCCTCAACCTGGTGGTGCAGCGGTTCTTGGGCAGGTTCCCAGGCTTACAGGATGTCCTGAGGCAGGCCAGGAAAGTCTGTGTGCATTTCCGCCGATCTTATAATGCCAGTGCTCGGCTGACTGAGCTGCAAAAGGAGCTGAACCTGCCCAAGAACCGCCTAATATCTGACATGCCCACCAGGTGGAACTCAACGTTGGCCATGCTGCAGCGACTGCACACGCAGCAGAGGGCCATCAATGAGTACCTTTGCGACTACGGCACCAGGACAGGGTCAGGGGAGCTTGGTTTTTTTTCCCCACGTCAGTGGAGCATGATCAGGGATGCATGCACTGTCCTCTCACCATTTGAGGAGGCCACGAGGATGGTGAGCAGTGACAGTGCATGCATCAGTGACACTGTCCCTCTTGTCCACCTGTTGGAGCATACGCTGCGTGGGATAATGGACAGGGCACTTGAGGCAGAACAGAGGCAGGAAGAGGAGGACTTCCTTGCCTCTCAAGGCCCCCTTTATCCGGACAGTGTTCCTTCTGTCCCACCCATCACACAGGAAGAGGATGAGGAGGAGGAGGAGGAGGAGGAGGAGGAGGATTGTGTGAGCATGGAGGTGGAGCCTGGCACTCAGCATCAGCAGCAGCAGTCTTTTAGGGATGATGTACAGTCCCAACAAGCCAGTGGACTTGTACGTGGCTGGGAGGAGGTGGCTGGCGATCATGTCATCCTCAGTGACCCAGAAGACTCCGGACCGAATGCCTCAGCTAACCTACGCTGCATGGCCTCCCTGATCCTGCAAAGCCTGCGGAAGGATCCTCGTGTTCTTCGGATCAAGGAGAGGGACCATTACTGGCTGGCCACTCTCCTTGATCCGCGGTACAAGGGTAAGGTTGCGGACCTTATCTTGCCGTCGCAGAGGGAGCAGAGGATGAGACATCTCAGGGAGGCCTTGCAGAAAGGTCTGTGCAACGCGTTCCCAGAAACTGGGAGGCTACAAACTCCTGGTCCTGGGCGACGAGTTGCTGAGGCTTCGGTCAGTGGCAGAAGGAGCGGTGGGGAAGGTGGACGTCTGACCGATGCGTTTCAGACAATTTTTTAGTCCGCAGCCCCAAGGTATGATCGGTTCCAGCAACCATCGCCAGCGTCTGATATACATGGTGCAGGAATACCTTGGGGCAAGGTCAGACTTGGACACCTTTCCCACCGAAAATCCTCTGGCTTACTGGGTCCTGAGGATGGATCACTGGCCAGAGCTTGCACAGTATGCAATTGAGCTACTGGCCTGTCCTGCCTCCAGCGTTCTTTCCGAACGCACATTCAGTGCTGCTGGAGGATTTGTGACTGATCATAGGGTGCGCCTGTCCACCGCCTCGGTTGATCGACTGACATTCATCAAAATGAATCAGTCTTGGATCACCACCAGCTACCAGGCACCTGAGGCGGATATAACCGAATAATTTTTTAATGTCACATCCCTTCAAGACTGCCTATGCTGATGCTGAGTGACTGTCCTCTTATGTTCACTGACTATCCTCTTCCTCCTCCTCAATGATCCATGCCACAGCACCAGTGCCTAAGGCACAATTTTTCAGCCCCTGTTTAACAGGGGCGTGTACTTACAATTTTTTAAAAAAATGCTTCGCAACACGTGTGACTGCTGTGCTCCAAGTACAGTCTCTGTGAGGGCCGTGTTGCAGTGTTGTGGCACCAGCACCAGTGCCTAAGGCACAATTTTTCAGCCCCTGTTTAACAGGGGCGTGTACTTACAATTTTTTAAAAAAAAATGCTTTGCAACACGTGTGACTGCTGTGCTCCAAGTACAGTCTCTGTGAGGGCCGTGTTGCAGTGTTGTGGCACCAGCACCAGTGCCTAAGGCACAATTTTTCAGCCCCTGTTTAACAGGGGCGTGTACTTACAATTTTTTAAAAAAATGCTTCGCAACACGTGTGACTGCTGTGCTCCAAGTACAGTCTCTGTGAGGGCCGTGTTGCAGTGTTGTGGCACCAGCACCAGTGCCTAAGGCACAATTTTTCAGCCCCTGTTTAACAGGGGCGTGTACTTACAATTTTTAAAAAAAATGCTTCGCAACACGTGTGACTGCTGTGCTCCAAGTACAGTCTCTGTGAGGGCCGTGTTGCAGTGTTGTGGCACCAGCACCAGTGCCTAAGGCACAATTTTTCAGCCCCTGTTTAACAGGGGCGTGTACTTACAATTTTTTAAAAAAAAATGCTTCGCAACACGTGTGACTGCTGTGCTCCAAGTACAGTATCTGTGAGGGCCGGGTTGCAGTGTTGTGGCACCAGCACCAGTGCCTAAGGCACAATTTTTCAGCCCCTGTTTAACAGGGGCGTGTACTTACAATTTTTAAAAAAATGCTTCGCAACACGTGTGACTGCTGTGCTCCAAGTACAGTCTCTGTGAGGGGTTGCAGTGTTGGGCACCAGCACCAGTGCCTAAGGCACAATTTTTCAGCCCCTGTTTAACAGGGGCTGGTAATTACAAATCTTGATCTAATAGTTCACAGCAGGGCCCATTCCTGCACCCACCAAGAGTAACTATGAGGGCCTGCAGTCTTGTGGCAACACCGTCCACCACCACCGCCAAAGGCCCAATTTTTCTGCCCTGTTCATCAGGTGCTTGCAATTACAAATCTTGATCTAATAACTCACAGCAGGGCCCATTCCTGCGCCCACCAAGAGTAACTATGAGGGCCTACAGTCTTGTGGCAACACCGTCCACCACCACCGCCAAAGGCCCAATTTTTCTGCCCTGTTCATCAGGTGCTTGCAATTACAAATCTTGATCTAATAACTCACAGCAGGGCCCATTCCTGCGCCCACCAAGAGTAACTGTGAGAGCTTACAGTCTTGTGGCAAAACCGTCCACCACCACCACCACCACCACCCCCAATTTTTCTGCCCTGTTCAACAGGTGCATGCAATTACAAATCTTGATCTATTAACTCACAGCAGGGCCCATTCCTGTGCCCACCAGTCTTGTGGCTACACCAACATCTAATAGGGCAAATTTCTGCAGAGTATATACGCCAGGCCCCTACTTTCAAACATCCAACTTACAAACGACTCCTACTTGCAAATGGAAAGAGAAAACAGGAAGTGAGAGGAAATCTACCCCTAGGAAGGGAAATTCTATCCTGTTAGATTTAATTTGGGAAAAAGGTATCTCCTCTCTACTGATACTTTATCACCAATCCTTGTTTCAATTAAAACCCCACTTTTCCAAAAACATTTGTCATTGGGACGGAAAGTGAGGTGACATGTTCTGAACAGATGTGCAAAGACAGCAAATGTTACAGGGGTGATAACCCCTCCCTATGTTCTCCAAAAAGCTTAAAAATAGATTTTTTTGGGATGGAGCTACACTTCATAATGTACCTGTTCAGATTCTACTTAAGATCAAACCTAAAGCCGCAAGTGGTTTTAAATGGCTTCTTTTTTTCCTTTACAAATGTCATTTTGTGCAAGGACAGTTCTAAACACGGGAAACACATGCCACTTCACAGGCATACTTTGGACACCCCCCAGGTACCATATTTAAAGGAAAATGTCACTTTTTTTTTTTTCACTTTATGCATCATTAAAATGACTGCTCCCGAAAAAACGTTAGTTTTTAAAAGTTCTTTTTGCATTGATATATGTCCCCTGGGGCAGGACCCCGGGTCCCCAAACCTGTTTTATGACATTAACATGCATATTGGCCGTTGTAATTAGCACTTTTGATTTCGAACGTTCGCGTCCATTATAACGTATAGGGTTCGAAAATTCGCGCGAACTTTCGGTCCGTTCGAAGGTTCTGGTTCGAACCGAACCCGGGGGTGTTCGGCTCATCCCTACTCAGGAGGTTGTGGGAAAGGAGGGAGGGGGGAACAAACTTACGGTCAGATCGCCTAAGGAATCCAAATGGAAGTAAGAGTAGGTACTTGTAAAAAACAGGTACTGCTGCCAGAAGAAAAAAAAAATCCAAAAGTGGTAAGGAGGGGGGAGGGCTGTGGTGGGGGAGCAGAACTTCCCTTTTTAGGTGCAGTTCTGCTTTAAGTTAAAAATATTCCACCATTCAGGTAGATGGATGCATTGCTTTGTTAGATGGTAGCACAGTGTATAGTTCGTCCTGTCTAAGTATGTGTGTAGGATCACTGTTATATTTTTTATCTGTACAGTTCTATTCTTTTTTTCATCTTTGTATTTGTAATCAGCGACTTTTTTTTTTGGAAAAAAAAATAGTAAAGCAATGCTTACTCTCTTAAAATTATTAAAGAATTTTAGCATTCAGAGTCAGTGTAATAGCTGTTATCATTTATTTGATCACATTAGAAAAATAAAATAACAATGGTATTTAAACATTTAAATTAACATTTTGCTGTTCAAGCTGACACAGAACTGATATAAAATATGCAGAGGATACAAAACAAAATCACAACAAATTATAATTATTACAATAAATGCTTATTTCTGTCTACTTCATATAGATAATCATTATAGATTCAATATGTTTTTTTTCTTACTTAAAACTGATTTCACTTTAAAATTTTTGTAAACAATGTCTAGAAATATGACTTTTGAGATTTAAGCACATTTTTCCTTATACATGTTTTTATTATATGTCCTATATTGTATATGCTTAGATTTTGTTAAATGATAGCATTTCATACATATGATTTTTATTCCTATTATATGCAGTCCCATTTATATGTTTTTGTACTCTTCTACTGAACATTACTTACTACATTCTTTTGGTTGTTTTGTTTGATGTATTGTATTTTTCTAGTTTAATGTTTATAAAAACTAAAAGTAAAAATGTTTTTAACAAAGTATAGCCACTGAATCAGACAGTTTCTATTTCTCTGGGGGTGTTATATCTTATGACCTTGTTTTGTTGACCTGTTTACCCATGAGACCTCTGCAAGAAGAAACACTTTAGAGATGGCACATAGATCTTTAGGTTCTTGATCAGTGACAAGGTCTGCCTTGAGATGGTGCCATGACAAATGTTACATCATGGTTAGATGCCTGATCCTAATATCAAACTAGATAACTTTGGCACAAAATGATTTGCTCTAGGGCTGAGGAGCTGATGTGGAAAACTGCACAACACAAAGTCCATAGAGTCCAAATAACAAATCATTCTTGTCCAGTAATTCTCATATAATCATTCTTGTCCAATTTCAGAGAATTGAAAACAATTGTTGGCCTTTCAAGACACAATGAGCAGCCAAGCAGTAACAGTTAAATCAAATAGTGCCTAAACGATCACTTTTCCCCACCATGAAAAAAACAAGTCTGCAGTGCTGCTAAAGAAGATACTCATCTAGACCAAAGGCAACTTTCTGCATCTGATTATAGGTAATTTAAAAGAGCAGGACAACTGTCAGGCAATTTGACTAAGTAGATCAGGCTAGGCAAACAAACCTAATGACAGCACAAAAGTTTCTATGGTGGGCTAAACTTAATCCCCCCAATTTTGAATTTTTGTAGCAGCGCTATTAAGGTGAACTTTCTCAAATAAATGTGAAAGGATGATGAGATAAACACGCTAATCAAGGTGACCGTGAATGAAATAAATAAATAAATACATAAATATCAGAGTGACCATGAATGAATGTCTGAAATATATAGAAATATAAAAGTAAATAAATAAATAAATCATTCCATATGCGTGAAATCAATAAATCAATAAATCAAAAATAAATAAAAAATTCAAAGTGGATCACAAATAGTGAGTAAAAAAATCTGTGAAACCAATTCCTAATTTGGCAATTAGTATTTGTAGTCCGTGTGTAAACGGGGTTTGCTCATCAAATGAGCCAGTGGAAAAAAGTGACAGTTCAGAATTGACAGTTCTAAATATTTCTTGAGTGATCCGTCCACCAAAGCTTTCACCACGTGAGGGAATCGTCCCCTTCTGGGGGTACACTCACCATAAATCTACTTTAAATAAGCCTGTAGTATAAACCAATCTGGACCTTCTCCTCCAACATCACCAGATAATTACCATCCACCAGCGTGGTTATTGGACCAGAGTTTCAGACTTTGTATCCAGCATCCCTTGATCATGACTCCAGGCGTTCCACAGGAGAACAGGAAGAAAGGACGCCGCTCATGAGCGGAACTGAAGGATCCACTTCCCACTGACAGAAAGGAACACAGGCACAGTACCGTTCTATGTTTATCCAATGCTAACTATCTTACAAATTTTGGTACGCAGATATCGTTTGGGGGGGATCTTTTGCAATAAAGGGAAACTGTTTTAAATAAAAAGTTTTTAGCAATATCACACTATGTGGCCCTCCATCTATTTTTACACATGATACAACCGCGCTGGTGGAGTCATGATTAAGGGATGCTGGATACAAAGTCTGAAACTCTGGTCCAATAACCGCGCTGGTGGATGGTAATTATCTGGTGATGTTGGAGGAGAAGGTCCAGATTGGTTTATACTACAGGCTTATTTAAAGTAGATTTCTGGTGAGTGTACCCCCAGAAGGGGACGATTTCCTCACGTGGTGAAAGCTTTGGTGGACGGATCACTCAAGAAATATTTATTTAGAACTGTTGCTCACATCAATTCTGAACTGTCACTTTTTTCGTCTGGCTCATTTGATGAGCAAACCCCGTTTACACACGGACTACAAATACTAATTGCCAAATTAGGAATTGGTTTCACAGATTTTTTTACTCACGATTTTTTTACTCACTATTTGTGATCCACTTTGAATTTTTTTATTTATTTATCGATTTATTGATTTCACGCATATGGACTGATTTATTTATTTATTTATTTTTATATTTCTATATATTTCAGACATTCATTCATGGTCACTCTGATATTTATGTATTTATTTATTTATTTCATTCACGGTCACCTTGATTAGCGTGTTTATCTCATCAACCTTTCACATTTATTTGAGAAAGCTCACCGTAATAGCGCTGCTACAAAAATTCAAAATTGGGGGGATTAAGTTTAGCCCACCATAGAAACTTTTGTACATTTCACAGTTCGATATTCTTAAGCGGCAGCTATCATTATTGTTATATACCCACATTATATGAAGACAATAATAATTTTTGAACTTCACATCATGCACATATATTTATAATTTTATTATTTATATTGCATCTTGCACGTATATTTACTTATTTATTTATTTAAATAACTATTTTACACATCTGCCACTATCTATAGGCTTGGTCATTCCAGAATCATCCCATATATTGCAAGTAACATATCCCTGTAGCGCAGAGCAGTGTTTATTTTTAGGAGGGCGGCACTAGTAAACACTTACACACAGAATTTCATCAATGCTCTGCGTCAATATAATGTGAATGAAGAGCGCTATGATGATGCCCTCTCAGAGGGCTGTCCCATAACACCCTACATTAATAGCATCTACACAATCTTCCAGGCTGAGTGACACTGGCTGTCATTCAATCCAGAAGACTAATGAGATCTTGTTGGGAAAAAGAAATATGGGAGACAGCTCCAGACTGAATGATGAGTACTAAAGCCTGAGCTGATTTGTTTAGCTTGTACAATGACAGAGCCTTAAATTTGGCTTTAAACAATATGTCAAACTCATTATTGCTTCCTTTGTGTGACATACCTGGTGTTCCAGTGCCTCTGCTTCCCTATTAAAAACTGACCACGCTAGGCATGTAAGCACAATATGGTCAGTTTTCTAGCTGTGCTGGGACCTCAGCCTGCTCTTCTCCAATTATCAGACTTGCTCTGACATGCCCCCCTGCATAGCCATTCACTGGGAAAAACAATGTGCTGCTGTTTCTCCTTCCCCAGGTCCCTAAGATGTATGCAGCTGAGAACTGAGAGTATGTAATCACTTTAAAAAAGGAGAGAAAAGGCTGTTTATAATGTTCTTTATATGTATACATAGATGTTTTGCCTTTCATTTCTATTTTAAACTGAATGAGTTGTTTTACCAGGTGAGGGTAAAGTGAACCTATTGGTTTGCCCTGCATAAGGCACTCTAGATCTATTTTAGAGGGTCAATACAACATCACTGACTATTCATCCAATGAACTTTAAGGTGTCAGAATTTGTAAATACCTCTGTGTATTAACACAGTTTGAGAGCACAGGTAGGTTGTTTATGTAAATACAGTGAAGACAGATAGCTGTGAGAATAACACAGAACTGAATGCAAAGTTCATGAGTGCCATAGACTTTAGGGGCTTGTTTGTCCCTGAAAATGTTCCTAAATTTAAAGCAGGTGCACAGTACCATAAAATGCATATTATTCTACACGCTGTACTGATTTCCATTTTTAACCCTAGGTACATTAACCCTAAGTATAGGAAAAAAGTTTAGAGATGGGATAGGGATTATATTATAAGAACAGGTTCTCTTTTGCACTTAAAGCTGATCTCCGTTATAAAAGCAAACAATACACAGACCCATCGGTAACTCCACAGTATAGTTAATGTGCCATTAACGGTGCAAAAACATATAGCATGCTGATAGGAGGAAAAGGCAGAGTGATAAAGAGAAAAACTCACCACTGTGCTGCTTCTCTTAACTCTCTAACTGTTAAATTATACCTGATACTGTCAGACTAAGGACATCTAGTGGAAAAAAAAGGAAAGATGGGGGGAGGGGGAAGCCCTGGATTTAGGGTGAGGATTGCTACAAAAGTTTTTTTTTTTTTTTTTAACCTCCCTGGCGGTATTCCCGAGTCTGGCTCGGGGTGGAATTCCAGTACCATTAGCGGTAACCCTGAGCCAGACTTGGGATTGCATCGCAGTATCCAGGGAAAGTACAGGAAAAGTTACTTACCTTGTCCCCTGGATCCTGCGATGTCTCCCCGATGTGTGTGCGAGCCATCCTCCACTCGATTCACACAGTGCCAGGTGCCGCCGAGCTCCGTTCCCTGCGACGTTGCGACGCTCAGGCGCGGAGAACGGCACCAAATTCAAAAAAGTAAAAACACACAATACATATACAGTACTGTAATCTGTAAGTGCTGTACTGTATACAAAAAATACACATCCACTTTGTCCCTAGTGGTCTGTCCAGTGCCCTGCATGTAGTTTCATATTATAAATACAGTTTTTTCTGCCTGGAATTTGGAGATTGTCCATAGCAACCAAAAAGTGTCCCTTTATGTCAAAAGTGGTTTTATAATAAATTAGAATCACTTGCAGAATTGAGCGATAGCGATTTGTGGGGAAATTCGTCATCAAACACTAAATCTAATGACAGCGACAATTCTACAACTGAGCAAATTTCTGTGTTTTTGACTTGATTACATTATTGAATAATTTTTATTATATTATTATTTGTTATAATTATTTATAGTTATTTATTATATTATAATTTATGATTTTGTGTTTCAAACTTTATCATACCCGGGATGTCTACTAGACTCTGGTTTGGACAGATTTAAGTGAGTTATTCCTAAGAATTACAGGCCTACAATATAAAACGCCAAATTTCCATGCAAAATAATTGTACCGCTTTCAGCACCTAAAAATCAGAAATAATCATACCACCAGGGGGGTTAATGAGCGTTTCATTTTCTTCCTGTTATTTTGGATAGAGTGCTTCTTGCTAACTAGCATATAAACACAAATGTCTGCTGCAAACAAAAAAAAAAGATGAAACCTCACCTTTCCAGTGGAGGGCAAGGGAAATCTTTGCTCTCTTGAAAAACTCCGGGCACTGCTGCTATCTGACTATTCTGAGTGTGTCACCCACTGTGCTCTTCGGTGTTTCTTGCTGATTCTTACATCTCAAAAGTGTCACTTTACCAAAGATACTGTTTAATGCGCTGTTTACTTTAACGTTTCTGTATTCATTATAATATTAGCCTCTAAACATTGTTATAACTTATTTATATTCAAATGTACACTTTAAATGAATACGGATTATGCAGACTTTACTTGTCTACTTTTTTTATTTTCACATTTTTGCCTGGCTCTCTAAAAACCTTTTTTCCCCTTTTTCTTATTTTTTTCTAAGTGTTTTGCTGTTTGCAGTTTTTCATCACTCACTGTCATTCTCCCAAAGAAACAATTGTCATTTGCAAATCTATCCTCCTCCTTTGTGCCACGGAGAGATGACAGCGAGGGACCAAGCTTGTCCCAAAACCTTATCACATTTTCTCGAGATTTACAATAACCAGGATATAGTAGTGAATAATATAGAAATGTCAGTCCAAGACATTGTTTTTCTGTAATATAGAAATGGTACTGTTGTTGTGTGCAGAGGGGGCATGTTGGCTACCAACATGCTGTATCTTACACGCTATGTGTTCTCTATATATGGTAACAGCCCCGCTGACTCTTTACCAAGCTATCCTTTATTCTACAGATGGCACATAAATAAGAATAAACCTATAACATTCTTTACACAGAAAGTGGTAGTGTAGTGCAGGCAGATTAAGGTCAGTGTGCTACGGCATTGGGGATGCTGAAAGAGAATACTCAGAGTTGCAAGTCACATAGTCTAATGGATGAGGAAGAGGGGTGCAAAGTGTAGCATGGTGAAATGGGCTGACATGAGAAAGCCCATTTCAGTAAGGAGGTTGGAGTAGGTGGTATGCAAACAGAAGTTTCCAGGTCACTGTGGCTGCACATTAAGTATTTCTTTTTATTAATTTGGAGGATTAGTATGCACAATAGTTTTGTGCTGCTCCTGATGATGTCTGCATGACGAAGCATATAGTGCGGAGCTTAGAGCATCACTACGTCACTTCAGGTTTGGAGTTTCTGGTCTGTGGAATGCAAGGTGTCCCAGACAAACCGCTATACAGCTATATATTATCTTGTAGCACTATTGAGAGTGCTTTTTACTTACTTTTATCCTATAATTTTGATTATACAGAGTTACATGATGAGATGTCATTTCTCTTTACCCATTCCTATGTGATTGCACCCATTAACCGTTAATGAGGAGGAGGAAATACAGGGCAAAGAGTTGATTCCAGAGTGAGGCTTTTTACCCCTGCAGGGTTACATCTCTTTTGCGAGTGCGGACCTGAGTGGGGAGCATGCAGGAAGAAGAGTAACCAATTTTTATTTATTACAGTATTCAGTCAAGCACCAGCAACTTTTTTGAAGATGATCATTTTTTTGAAGATGATCATTTACATGAATTTGTGAATTATGACTTTTTGCTGATTTTTATTTTATTTTAAATTTTGCTTGAACATTTTTGCAAGAAATGGACTACAGGCATACCCCACTTTTAAGTACACAATGGTGTTTATTTACTAAAGCTGAAAAGTGCAAAATCAGGCTCACTTCTGCATAGAAACCAATGAGTTTCCAGGTTTTATTACCAAAGCTTAATTGAACACGCTGGGGTTAGAAGCTCATTGGTTTCTATGAAGAAGGGAGCCTGATTTTGCACTTTCCAGCTGTAGTAAATAAACCCCATTGTGTACTTAAAAGTGGGGTATGCCTGTATACTTTGGTGTTTTTGACTATTTGCACTTTGAGCACTTTTGATGTTAGTCAACAGGGTTGCGCCTGCACCTGTTCATTAGTGTGTTTTTGGTATTTAAAGAGACAGCACACCATTTATTTTGTTTTTCTATTCATTCATTTATATTGCACAATTAGCACATAGCAGCACCACTTTACCCCCTTAATTTCTTATTAGCTTAGTGAATGTGGTAAATGTATTCTGACTTCAATCACATGCAAGCAAAAAGCTTATTTTTTTCCTTATTTTTCTTGTACACAATTGGGTATTTATTAAAACATGAATTTCTACGTTGTATTACCTTGTTTACTAAGTTAAGTACAACTCCACTTTAGAAATGTTCTATTTCTGTAGTTAATAAACCACACAGTCTTGTGTAGCTATTATTTAACTAAATACTTTTTAAATTGCACGCATTTATAACTTTACCTTATTAAAGTAAATCTAAACACCGCCAATAAAATCTCATAAGAGTTGCATGTTTATGTCATTTCAAAAGTAAAAACAAAACAAAAACTGGGGATCCTGCCATGACAGTTCTTATTCAGGCATTTTTTGGTATAGGGTGACAACTGTCTCCCACTTATGCTCCTGTGTTGTAGCCATATCACAAACACTCCAATGGAGACTATGGGTTTTATTTACCAAAGTCAAATATACTGTGCACTGCAAGTGCACTTGCTCCAGAGGCCGGGAAATTAGGGAAAACTCCACTTTGCAAAGAATACTCAATCACATGAACAATCTCAAAAACAGCATTTTTGTTTGTACATGATTGAATAATAGAAACCAACAGAGCTTCCCCTCAGATCTAGAGCAAGTGCACTTGCAGTGAACATTATATTTCCCCTTAGTAAATAAACCTCCACGAGTAACCTTGCCCATGGTTGTAATGCAGGCAAATTCCGCTGTTGCCATAATCAGGTCAGGAAGCCCACTCTGAACAATACCATGCAGCAATTGAGAGAAGTGTTAGCAAAAAGGCTGCAGGACATTGGCAGGACTGAGAAACAAATAGGGATGACAAAATGCCAACAAAGTATTTTATAAAAAACACGCACACAAAACACACACAAAAATAGTTTATGATACACAGGGAGTTATTTACGAAAGGCAAATCCACTTAGCACTACAAGTGCAAACTACAAGTGCAAAGTGCACTTGAAATTGCACTAAAAGTGCAGTCGCTGTAGATCCGAGGGGGGACATGCAAGGAAAATAAACAGCATTTTAGCTTGCACATGATTGGATAATAAAATTAGCAGAGCTTCCCCTCATTTCAGATCTTCCCCTCTGATCTACAGCGACTGCACTTCCAGTGCAATTTCAAGTGTACTTTGCACACTTGTAGTGCGAAGTGGATTTGCATTTCGTAAATAACCCCCACTGTGTTTTAGCAAACTAAACGTCATTGAGTTATGCAGGCCATATAGGTTGAATTCCACACAAATTTTCTTTAGAAAATCAGAAATTTTATGCGTTTTGTGATCCGATGGTGCCACCATTGTTTTTAAAATTCGATCAACCAAGCCTTTAATTTCGCCTCATGTTGCTACAAAAAAGAATATTTGTGGCTGGGAAACTTCTTTTCTGTCTGGGAATTTTATGGCACTTAATGCACATTTCTTTTTCAATTATATTTCCCACATGATTCTCCCATCATTGATTAGAAAAGCGTTATTTTTTCCCAAAAATTCCAACATGTCTGATAACTCAAATTCAATTGCCGCACAAAAATCGACCGTTGCTGCAGCCCACTAATGGTGTGAAATTTAAATTAGAATTCTTAGTTAAGATTTTCAAAAGAAAATTCTTGCGACCCATGTATGGCCGGCCTTAATGTTTGGATCTTGTATTAGGAGGTGCAGAACTTAAACCTTTTCAGTCGAGCTTCGGAATGTGGTGTGGAACATGTCTGGTGGCTCTGCGGACTATTCCAGGCTGAGTCTGTATGGTTTCCCGGTTTCATATCCTTGGAGAAATTCAATCTCAAAGATACCTTATAAGGGAATTACTGCCCATATCCGGGATTCTGGTTGGATTTATCAGTGGAGAATTGGATTTGGAAGCGATGTTTAAAGGTCCGGCCATATCCTGATGATAATTGAGTTACAGGCTTATCCAAGCTTGCCCTCTGGTAAGCACATTATTAGAGCGGTGGTGGATCACGGGTTCCTGATTTTTTCACAGTCACTTTCTTTTGGATATCATATTGTCACAATTTTTTGTCACTCATCACTTCTAGTTTTATATGGACTTTAAGACTAATTAATATAGTTTTATTCAATATCTGATTTCTCACATGGACTACTTTACTATTAACAATTGAGTTTTTTTAACCCCTTGGTTAAATCAGATTATCACTTATTATTTAGCGCGGCTTTTTCTATTGTTCAGATCTTAAACCAGTTGCCGACCACCCGCCGCAGTTATACTGCAGCAAGGTGGCTCGGCTGCTCAGATCACAGTACCATTACGACGCTTGCACCCACGGCGATCGGAGTCATTACAGAACTGATCAGTCTACAGGTTGCTGCTGATTGGTTCTGGCGAAGGCAGACTGTCCTCTGCCTGTGTAATATAAACACTTGGGGAGTTCTTTTCGGTTCCAGCGCGAGGGGAGAAGACATCTCCTGTGAGTACACCAACACTTCACTGACATCAGTACACGTAGGTACACATTTAACCCTTTGATCACCTCACAATTGCCCCCCCCCCCCAGGTAACCTTTTTACTCCCTGTCACTTTGTCACCAAGTGCAGTGTTCCGATTTTTCACTGATCACAGTATTGGTGTCACCTGTGACACTAAGCAGCGTTAGGGTATTTAGTGGTAGGCCCAGATAGGTTTAGGGTACCCCCCATTAACCCCTAATAAAGGTTTAACCCTCTGATCACCCCTCCCCCCCAGTTAACCCTTTCACCCCCTGTCACCAGTGTTACTAGTATAGTGTACAGATATTTTTTTCTGATCACCATATTAGTGTCATGGGTTACGCTAGTTATCTAGTTAGCGTCACTGTCAGTCATTTATAGCATCAGGGTACCCACCATATATTACCTAATAAAGGTTTAACCCTATATTAAGAAGCAGGACGCATGCATGAGGATTTATTTTTATTTTTTGGTTGAATAATAATGATTTGACTTGTTATATTTTCTATATTTTTGGATGCATAGAATGCACTTTTTGGTTAAGTTCTATTGGTAGATATCATGTCTAATTTTATTTGTTTTCTTTTTTTAATGCACAATAAAATAAAAGTGTTGAATAATACTTGGCTATGTGTTTTACTTCAAATGATAGTTTGGGAGTAGGCAGTAACATTTTAAAAAATACAATGTAAAATTGACAAGGGACACCAACAGAGTTGTTTCTTTGATCTTAAAAAACTACGGGATAATGGTGTTGTGGTAACTTGCCCAAAAAAAAAAAAAAGCATAATAATATTATTCTTGATATTACTAGAAAAAAAAAACCTTTGAAAATTTGTTTGCAATAACTCCATCAGTATCACTAGCAAAGCAGCTTCATTATTATCTCATTAAAGAAGAAGAGAATTGTGCGCTGCATTTGGAGATTTCATAATTTACCATGTCACGAATGTTAATTCTCCATTACAAACTCTAGTTTACAAGACCGACAGCTTCTGGCCCGTCCTTGCCTTTGAGCATGCATATTTGTACTTTGAACTTTTGCCCAACAGACTTCTGTACACATGCTCGGAAAATCCGACAACACATATTTGTTTGCGGAAAATTCGACAACAATTTTCCGATGGAGCATACAAACGGACGGATTTTCCACAAACAGATTTCCTGTTAGAAAATCTGATCGTGTGTACGAGGCTTTACTCCATCTTTCTTTACTGATGCAACCATTTTTCAAACTGGCCTAGCCAAATACCTGTACACAAGATGCAAGTATTGGGCTATCAAGGTGTTTGGATAACATCACATATACCCTGGCTAAAGCCAAAATTGTTTAGTGACGAAAAATAAAGGATTTTGTATCCAGTGTTTATATTGTAACATTACATTTTATGTGTCTCGCTGGAGCTCAGTTCATGGCTTTTCAGGTATCTTCATTCCTTTGACATTAGGACACTCACTTAGCCCTCTTCTTACTTGAAGATGATCCAATTTCACTCTTAAAAATACTTCACACATCTGTAAGAATTCCAAATATCTGACCTGGCCTGGCAATACAGTTTCTTTCTCCATTCTCAATTTTTCCCCACAAAATAAATTACATTAAAATAATTATACCAATGACTTCTATACTTTTAGTATTCTCACATTTTTAGAGAGCTAAATTATCAACAAAAAGAACTGCATTATGTTTTCTTTACTTTGAAGTATGCTATCTTTGTAGACCTTCAAATCCATATCCTGGTCACACATACTGATTCTAGTATCCTGCTGCATGACATTTATTTAGGAATGTAATCCCTTTTTTAGAAAAATGGCTGCTTACAGAAAGCACACAGTCATTTTTCATTGTGGGTAGCAGTGTACATGGAGAGCCCACAGAGCCGATCCTGCAATGGAGAAACTATCAGTCAGTCCTTACAGCAGGAATTAAGTGGCAAAGCGCACTAATATGACACACCAAGGACAATTTAAGAAAAACTGTCTTGTGCTCTTTTCGTACGAGGTGTTCCTGAAAATGCCAGATGTAAAAAGATTTCTGTAGAGACCAATAAAAAAAGCTTCCTACTAAATATAACCAGAACACAAAGCAAGAGCCTCAAGCTAACAAACAGCTGTGCATTTTTTTTACACTGTTTCAACCTAAACTGTAGCACAATCTTGTAAAAAAAAAAAAAATCTAAATTATCTCTAAGATATTAAAAATGCAGGTGTAAAAGATCTGGCTTGGGGCACATTATCCATTATAAAGAAATTAACCATATGACAACATAAATCTGAGTAAAAAAACTATACTGCATATACAATATACTGCCCTGCATACTGCATTTTCATATAAAGCAGCATTAAAATATGAGATGTGTCATGCATTTAGTTGTTATATGAGGTTAGGTTTAAGGAATCCAAAAGTTCACAAATTATAGTAAATTACAAATATTATATCTTGTGTATTACCACCATCCCACATAAGAACATAAGGTTGAGAACTTGCAAATGATATGGAATATCACAACTATTTTCATAAAGCAGAATGTATGGGGGGGGGGGGAGGGTGCTAGCAATCATATGCAAGTATTTACAGCATGACAAATTCATTCCTCTGTCTAACAAATGACAGCTCTGCACTCTCACTAGACCATGGGTGCTCAATCTGTGGCCCTCCAGCTGTTACATAATTACAAGTCCCACAAGGTATTGCATGCCGCTGACAGTTACAAGCATGATGGAGCTTGTAGTTCCGCAACAGCTGGAAGCTTTTCCTCTTCCATAGGACAGCCAGTAATCATGTGACTTCCATGTCACTTCCAGGGCTGTGACAATAGTCACCAGGATGAATAGAAAAAGTGTCTGCCCCTAGTAGGGAAGTAGAAAGCAATAGAAAACCCAGACATGGATTCAACCTTACCCCACTCTATTGAAAACTACATAAAAGATTTGATTAATATAAGGCATGAAGCGAATGAGGTATACTAAGGTATTGCAGGTTAATGACTGATTAACCCCTTCCTGCCCGGCTTATTGTAAAGTGACAGCTGGGTAGGAGCACTGCTATACTGGATGGACATCATATGATGTCCTGCAGATTCGTGCCTGGACCAGCCCAGGTACCATGTGTTCGCTGTGACCAATCACAGCAACCCCATGTCAATTGTAAACAGTGGAGTTGATTTTGCACTCTCCGGTTGTAGTAAATCTGGTGCAGCTCTGCATAGAATGCAATCCGCTTCCAGATTTCTTGTTTGTCAAGGCTTCATTAAACAAGCTTAAGTTAGAAGCTGCTTGGCTACCATTTACAGCTGCACCAGATTTTTAATTCTCTAGTTTTAGTAAATCAACCCCAATGGCTTTAATTTACATCTATACATTGTGCACTATCATATGATACAGGGGCCAATCACAGCAACCTGTACCATGTGTTATCTGTGGCAAATAATACACACTGGCCCATGAAAAGATGTCATTCAAAAAAATGATTGTTTATAACTGATCACATCATCACTGTAAAAAGGAATCATGGTGAAAAAAATCCTAATCACCTCACCAGAGTACAGTGTCACACAACATGCCTCTTACTAAATACCTTGGACTGTTTACTTTCCAAAAAATGGGTAATTTAGGGGGTATTTTTACTGTCCTGGCATTTTAGTATCTCAAGAAATGAGATAGGCAGTCAGTACATCATGTATGATACATTATCAAATATACAGTTGTGCTCATAAGTTTACATACCCTGGCAGAATTTATGATTTCTTGGCCACTTTTCAGAGAATATGAATGATAATACAAAAATATTTCTTTCACTCATGGTTAGTGTTTGGCTGATGCCATTTATTATCAATCAACTTTGTTTACTATTTTTAAATCATAACGGCAACAGAAACTACCCAAATCAAAAGTTTACATACCCTGGTGATTTTGGCTTGATAACATGCACACAAGTTGACACAAAGGGGTTTGAATGGCTATTAAAGGTAATCATCCTCACCTGTGATCTGTTTGGTTGTAATTAGTGTGTGTGTATAAAAGGTCAATGAGTTTCTTGACTCCTGACAGACCTTTGCATCTTTCATCCAGTGCTGCACTGACATTTCTGGATTCTGAGTCATGGGGAAAGCAAAAGAAATGTCAAAGGATCTGCAGGAAAAGGTAGTTGAACTGTATAAAACAGGAAAGGGATATAAAAAGATATCCAAGGAATTAAGAAAGCCAATCAGCAGTGTTCAAACTTTAATCAAGAAGTGAATAATTACGGCTTCTGTTGAAACCAAACCAGGGTCAGGTAAATCAACTAAAATTTCAGCCACAACTGCCAGGAAAATTGTTTGGGATGCAAAGAAAAACCCACAAATAACTTCAGGTGAAATACAGGACTCTCTGAAAACATGTGGTGTGGCTGTTTCAAGATACACAATAAGGAGACACTTGAAGAAAGATGGGCTGCATGGTCGAGTCGCAAGAAAAAAGCCATTACTACGCAAATGCCACAAAGTATCCCACTTACAATACGCCAAACAGCACAGAGATAAGCCTCAAACCTTCTGGCACAAAGTCATTTGGAGTGATGAGACCAAAATGTAGTTTTTTGGCCACAACCACAAATGTTTAATTTGGAGAGGAGTCAACAAGGCCTATGATGAAATGTACACCATTCATACTGTGAAACACGGAGGTGAATTGCTGATGTTTTGGGGATTGTGAGCTACAAAGGCACAGGAAATTTAGTCAAAATTGATGGCAAGATGAATGCATTATGTTATAAAAAAATACTGGAGGAACATTCATCAGCCAGGAAGCTGCACATGGAACTTGGACATTCCCACATGACATTGATCCAAAACACAAGGCTAAGTCGACCTGTTATTGGCTACAGCAGAATAAAGTGAAGGTTCTGGAGTGGCCATCTCAGTCTCCTGACCTCAATATCATTGAGCCACTCTGGGGAGATCTCAAACTTGCAGTTCATGCAAGACTGTCCAAGAATTTCCAGGAACTGGAGGCTTTTTGCCAAGAGGAATGGGCATCTTTACCATCTGAGAAGATAAAGAGCCTCATCCACAAATACCACAAAAGACTTCCAGCTGTCATCGATGTTAAAGGGGGCACTACACAGTATTAATAACTGGGGTATGTAAACTTTTGATCAGGGTAATTTGGGTAGTTTCTGTTGCCATTATGATTTAACCACATGCCGACCGCCGCACGCCAATTTACAACAGCAGAATGGCATTCACCAAAAAAAGTGTCAAAAAAGTAAAAACGAAAGGGGACAGTTTTGGACAATTACTTTACTAAAAAAAAGTGTCCCACGATGTCCATCCATCTTCAATCACAGCGCAGACGGTCCCAAAAAAATGAAAAACTCTGCCTCCATTTTAGGCGTCCCGTTGACTGCTGTCTTTTTGCTTTGGCAGCCAAGGGCGGGGCCACCCACTAATATGGCTGAGTGATCCCACCCCCTACTGGTGTCATGTGACTTAATGTGCTGTCAGAGGTTGACGGGATAACCCATTTACATCAACAGGTGGCCCTGCCCTTGACTATATAAGAGCCGTCAAAGCAAAAAGAGGGCAGTCGACGAGACGCCTCTCATGGAGGCAGAGTTTTTCCATTTTTTTGGGGGACTGTCGCCGCCATGATTGAAGATGGATGGACATCGCGGGACACTTTTTTTTATAAAGGAATTGTCCAAAACTGTCTCTTGTCATTTTTACTTTTTTGACGCTTTTTGGTGAATGGGTAGGGGTACAATGTACCCCATACCCATTCACATAGTGGGGGGCCAGGATCTGGGGGCTTCCAGATTCAGATAAATCCCCGCCCACAGACCCCCACAACCTCCGGGCAAGAGTTTCGGGGATGAGCACCCTCCCCATGTTGAGAGCATGTGGCCTGATACGGTTCAGTAGGGGGGGGCGCTCTCTCGTCCCCCCTTTTCCTGCAGCTTGCCAGGTTGCGTGCTCGGATAATGGTATTGTAGGGATTTTGGGGGGACTCCCATGCCATTTTTTTTTTACATTTACATTTTAAAAAGAAAAGGTTGGCGCAGGGTTTCCCTTAACTAATTCAATACACTATATTATATATAGTACACTGCTTGCATGTAGATTCTACACTGAATATCTGATCTACACTAAATGCAGAGCATATATATATATATATATATATATATATATATATATACTAGACTGTATATATATATATATCAAATATACTCCCTGCACACCACTAAGCTGCCAAATCTCTCTTGTTTCAATACACTCTACAGCCGCTGTGTAAGCAGCAGCCTTATATAGCATCGGACTTAGCCCCCTGAGCCATGATTGGCCAAAGGCAGAGCGCGCTGTGACTGGCAAAAGCATGCAGGTCAGGTGCATGCTTTGGCCAATCATCATACAACAGTGCACTGCTATCTCGCAGTACATTATGGGGTGTTCCGCGGTGCTCAAATTTCCCGCAAATTTCCTGATATGTTTAGATTGTTTTAGAACAAACGAGCTTCCGATGTTTGAGTCGAACTTATGTTCGACTCGAAGCGTGTGCTCATCCCTATGTGGCAGTACTGAAAGCTGAAAATTTACCTGTGCAGGAAGGGGGTGAAAGTGTCTGGTATCGGGCTGATTAAAAAATGTAAGAAAACTAAAGCAATTTTGAAGGTAGATATCTAAAATGATTAATCAATACTACACATAGTTAATGTACGAAATAAATGTACCACTATGTTATGTCATAGAAATTGTTAGCCTGGCTAATATTTTTCAAATTGGTAGCTATCAGCTTGTCTGAATTGACAATTATCACCATTCCCTTCCAGCCAAGGAATTCAAATGAAAAACTTTATGTTAGCCTTGCAATAAAACCTTTCCTAAATTGCCATTTGCAGCTGAGCTGGGCATAAGTGTTATTCCCTGTAACAACCCACCAAAAATGTAGCCATTATTATTTGACTCTAGTAAATATACTCTGGCTGGCACAGTAGGACATTGTGTTTGTTGAAATTTACATTTTGTTACAGAAATCAACAGAAAAACTATTCACAGAAAGGTGAAAACACCTACAGTATAGCTACAAGATAGGCACGCTCCAAGCCAGGAACTACACAGGCTTGGAAGTCTGTATCTGCATATATGGTCCAGGTCTATGACTTAAAATATTGTCATCATGATAGCCAGGCATTTTCAGAACCTGGAGTCAGCAATGGCAGCCTCCATGCTTCTCTTAGAAAGGGCTTCCATTAAATATTTTAAAGCTGAATTCCAGGAATTCTGCCACTTTGTAAAAAGAGCAGGCACACTATGAGTTTACTCCTGAATTCATCACTATTATTTATATCTTACAGGCTTATGGCTCTGCCAAAGCATACACTGACATTCGGGGCGTGACAGAGGAGAGAGGCACACAGATCAGCTATGCCCACCCCTCCCCTCTGATTCAGAATAGCCTTTGTATTTTGTGAATGAGTTCACATAATACAAAGGCTTCTGTGATTGGGTAGGAAGAGGGGGGGGAAGCAGTTGCACCAACAGTAATGTTGAAGATGCTTAGACTTGAAGCATCGGGCTTTCCGGAAATACAGTGATAGTTGCCTTCCGGGAGTGCAATAAAACTGTCAGATTTAAATAATAGAGATAAGCACAGCAGATGTCATGCAGCTCCTTGGACTTAGCTCATAGTGTGCCTCATGTTTTACAAAGGAGCTAAATTCCTTGAAATCAGTTTAAAAGTCTGAATGTAGGAGAGGGAACGGGTGGCACTATTAGTAAAACTGCAGCTTTAATGTAGATAGAAATGTACCTTTATGAAAGCAGAGCATATACTTATGGATCATTTTTGATCTTGTCAGAGTTCTGATTATACAGTAACTGTCCTCAGGGATAGGTAAAGAATGTTCATAAAAGAGGAATGGTTGGGTGCCAGTATCACCCCACAAAGCTTAAACATGAACCAAGATGCAATGCTGTTGAATTTACATACATATTGATAATCAAAGTATTTAGCAAAGTTACAGCCAGTTAATGCAATGCTGCTCAAAGGAATTCTCAACTCCAGTTAAAAAATATATACATAAATGCAACACAAGCCAGTTTGTTTGTTTTCAGATTTCAATCTGAAGTCAACTATGATTTTCCAAAAGTACCAGAAATTCAAATGTGGCTTATGTGTCACCATGGCAATCAAGGATATGTTGTGTGTGTGCTGTTTGTGAAAAAAAGAAACATATTTGGCACACTGCATTTCCAGCAGTTTTTCTCTTATTAAAACACTGGACCTGATCTTGTTATTATAGCAGAGATACCCTCCCACCTAGCACCCAGAAGGTAGGAAGTGGCTGCAGGAACTAAGGAAAGTGAGTGAAAGCCATATGTTGCTTTCAACAAAAAAGAATTAGGTAAGGCTCCCTAATGGTATGCAAAGTTTATAACTAATCGGGGAATACTTTTTTTTCTAAACAGCAGGGAAACATGGTGATCTATGGGACAAGTTTATATTAAAAGAGACAAACCTGGGAACCTGTGGGAAAATCTCCTCTTTGTGCCTGTATGAATCCCCCTTATAGCACTATTTTTTTTATATACTAACAGCATCTGGTCTATTACAAAAGATACTACCTAGTTTTCCTTTGGTACATTTTAGTAGTACTCAGAGGGTGTTTCTGCCCTGCTTGATGGACCCATTACTTGGATAGCTCCCCATTGATGATGCAACATCTTTGGTGGTCCTCTGTATCATTCCCTACAAGATACATTTTGGACCATTTTATTCTTTTAATTTTGGAATTTCATAATTTGAATTCATAACTTTGCCTTCCCACCACTGTGTATTCTGCCTTTGCTTGTGAACCATTGTACATACATGTGAACCTGCCTCTTATTTCATGCATGTCCTAAGAGAGTTTCTTTTTTGTTATAGCGCCCAGCACCTGATGAAGCTATTGATGTGAAACATATCAAGCATTAGGCATTCTTCTCTCAAGTTACCAGTTCTACCGTCCTGACTTTTAGCCATGTTTGACTATTCCTATAATTGATATGCTTGTCTAATTTTGTTATTGGTACTGCTTCTGTAGGGTGTTTACTATTCATAATTGATTTTCACCATCAACATACTTTATCAGATATTTTTGTACAAATAATTATATGAGTTTATTTAACTTTGTTGTGTGATTCACTGACTGAGAAACCATACCTTTGAAGTCCAGTTTTTCTTTCTTTTTGTTTGCTAAACAGCAGTTACACTTTAAATGTATGAAAAAAATTATGATTCTAAAAATAAATTTACTCATATTTGTAAAATGCATTAAAGTAAAAAAAAAAATACTTATCTTCATACAGTGTACAGCATATTATATTTCTTTATATTTGCAATATACAATTCTCAGAATGAATTTCTTCATCCATTCTCAAAATGAAGTTCTTCACCCATTCCACAAAAATATGATAAATAATGTACTTTTAAAAATTTTGGTTTTAAATTAAATGAAAAGTTAAATGTCATTCTTGTTTCTAAGAATGCTTTTTAAAACATGTTACAAATGTAAAACACTTTACTAATGTAACTTATGTATTTAATTTATTTAATGCAAATACTGAAGGTCCTGTACAAAATATATATATAATAAAATGAGCTTAAGGTCACACTTTGAAGTAAACCTGTATTTGCAAAGCAAGGGGCACACTTTAAAAGCCAAAATCACACCTGTTTGCGTTGGTGTTTTCGCGTTAGGCAGCCCATTCGCTTTAAATGGGCTGCCATTGTGTCAGAAGTATTGCCATACTTACAGTGATTAGTTAAACGTACTGAACCACAACACATTGTTGTGCACTACTATATGTTGCAGTGTACTGCAATGCTGGTGCATTTGTGCGCTTTTCAAAAAAGTCAAAAGAGCACACTAATGCACAGAACTTGAGTTAACACAATCTAGTGGTATAAAAGGCCCCTCAAACTAGCTTAATCAGTAGCTTGGGGGCTAAGAATATGCATGCATCATACATGCTAGGGGGAGTACAACTGGGGGAATCTGTAGTGGAGAAGGATCTGGGGGTTTTGGTAGATCATAAGCTCAATAATAGCATGCAATGCCAAGCTGCGGTTTCCAAAGCGAGCAAAGTCCTTTCTTGTATTAAGAGAGGTATGGACTCCAGAGAGAGTGATATCATTTTGCCCCTGTTCAAATCATTAGTAAGACCTCATCTGGAATATGCAGTTCAGTTTTGGGCACCAGTTCTCAAAAAGGATATTGGGGAACTGTAGAGAGTGCAGAAAAGGGCAACTAAACTGATAAGAGGCATGGAGGAACTCAGCTATGAGGAAAGATTAGAGGAACTGAATTTATTCACTCTTGAGAAGAGGAGAATACGGGGGATATAATCAACATGTTAAAATATATAAGGGGTCCATATAGTGAACTTGGTGTTGAGTTATTTCCTTCACGGTCAACACAGAGGACAAGGGGGCACTCTTTAAGTCTAGAGGAAAATAGATTTCATCTCCAAATATGGAAAGGTTTCTTCACAGTAAGAGCTGTGAAAATGTGGAATAGACTCCCCCCAGGGGTGGTTCTGGCTAGCTCAGTAGATTGCTTTAAGAAAAGCCTGGATACTTTCCTAAATGTACATAATAAAACGGGGTACTAACATTTATAGGTAAAGTTGATCCAGGGAAAATGTGATCTCCTCTTGGGGGATCAAGAAGGAATTTTTGCCCCTGCTGTAGCAAATTGGAGCATGCTCTTCTGGGGGTTTTTTTTGCCTTCCTCTGGATCAACTGTGGGTATAGAATAGGCAATATTGGATTGTACAATATTTTTTTATTTTATTTATTTATTTTTTTATGGTTGAACTGGATGGACTTGTGTCCTTTTTCAACCTGACTAACTATGTAACTATGTAACTTGTACTTACCTTCTCTTCCCTACCACTTCATTCACAGCTTGGAAACAAAAAGAAACAGTCCTGTGTAAACTCTAGGTTGATACTAGTTGGAGATTACATAGGGCTGAGCACTCTTCCCTAGCTCACATGTTACAGTGCAGGTATGTGAATTGTCAAGCACTAACCACCAGTACTATCAACAGGAGGCAAGTGAGTCACGTACACCCCTATACTCAAAAGTACAGGATATTTCTCACTTCTGGAAGTGAACAGAGCAGCTGGTGAGTGAAGGGAGTTTAAATTTCTTCAGGGGTTAACAATAAAGTAAACCTATTTCTGCATTGCACGGCAAAACACAAGTTTCCCAAAGTAAATTTGTCAGTCAGTTTTCTATTTGTCTATTGAAATTTTAAAAGTTTTTTTTTAAATGTTAATATATTTCATTTTTTTTTAAATCTGGAAGTAAGTAAATCATATTTTTTTTAATATACAAAAAGAAATGTTTGCATACTTACTCCTGTTATATAACGTGTTCTACACTGGATGGTTCCAAATATTCCAAGAATGACAATAATGATATGAACAAAATTTGCCAGGATAGGTGCCCACTGGTAGCCCAAGAAGTCAAATATTTGTCTCTCCAGTATACATGCCTACAATGAAAAAAAAAAATATTTAACATTTTGCAGATAAAACATTAAGCAATATTTTGAAAACTTAATATCCCACAATATCCATCACAACTACATTAGCCTAAACGTTTTGACATCTCACCCTCTATTGTATTTAATTTTAAAGTGATATCAAAATTGCTTAAGCCCCAATAGTTTAAACAACAAGCCACAAAGTGTAAGAAACAATGGTTTAAATTGCCACTTCAAACACAACTTTAGTGTCTCTATTGTTGGTATAAATAGGCTGGTTTGGTGATTGGTTGGATATCAATTGTTACAGTAAAAGCTTGTCCTTTACTTAATTACAACCACAGAGTAGAAGCCCAGCATGTCAGACAAGTTGCAGTTAAAAATAAACAGTATCAAAGAAGATCTAAATCAAATTACTGAAATCTCATATAAGTTTTAAAGAATATGTAAACTCAACATTTCATATTCCTGATGTGTGCCTGCTGTATCATGTATGTCTTTGTATTGCTTTCTTTGTGTGAAATATCTGGTGTTCCTGCCAGTCCCTCTGCTTTCTAATCAAAGACCACACTAGCATGGCAAGGTCACTTCTCTAGCTGTGCTGGGAACTCAACATGCTCTCCTCCAATGATCAGACTTGTCCTGACAGCTAACCACCCCCCCCGTCATTTCTTTTAAACTGAATGGG
Source organism: Lithobates sylvaticus (assembly GCA_028564925.1). Lineage (NCBI taxonomy): Eukaryota > Metazoa > Chordata > Amphibia > Anura > Ranidae > Lithobates > Lithobates sylvaticus. Next base: position 245,181,739 of record CM053028.1, on the reverse strand, counting down.
TTGATTTACAAGCTGAGGGTTTACATATAATTTAACCTGTTAACATTATTTAAGCAACTCTTGTTCATTTTGCCATGAGGGACCTTGTTCAGGCACTTTCTGTTATGGGGTGATAACTGTCTTACATCTGTGCGCCTGTACTATCACCGTGTTACATGAGCCACTGTTTAGCTTACAAGTGGCAAATATACAGTATATTGTGCTGTGCGGTCGATGCTTTAGTATATACACAGAAAGTGGCTGAAAAGGGTGGAGGAGATCAGCAACACTGAGATACACAAAAAGGGAGAAATAAAAGTAAAAAACAATGTTCTTTTTTTCCTTAAATGCATATTGTTTATTATACACAATAGGGTTAATTTACCAGAGAGAAATGGGCTGTTTTCACTCTGCATAGGAAATATATATATATATATATATATATATATATATATATATATAGTTACGTAGTTAGCCTGGTTGCAAAAAGACCATCCAGTTCAGCCAATACAACGGAAAAAATATATACAATCCTATATATACAATCCTATACCCACAGTGGATCCAGAGGAAAGCAAAACAAAAAAAATAATAAAGCATGATCCAATTTGCTTTAGTAGGGGAAATTCCTTCCTGATTCCCAAAGAGGCAATTGGACGTTCCCTGGTTTAACTTTACCTATAAATATTAGTATCCCGTTATATTATGTAATTTTCCCAGATCTAAGTGAATGTGATGAAATTTCACTTTGCATAGAATACCCAATCACATGCAAGAAAAAATAAATAAATATATAGCATTTTTGCTTGCACATGATTGGATGATGGAAGTCAACAGACTTTCCTGGTGCCTCCATGGCAGCATACCTGTGACAAGCTCTGCCTTGGTTCATCCCTCAGGACCAGTAAATATTATAAAAGAAAAGGATTAGTGCACTCCCAGCATTCTCCTTTTTTTCCTCATACCTCATAGTCAGTGAATGGTGGTCGAACGTCCCTTATCTCTGCAGTCAGCAGCTTCCAGCTGGGTTCAAGCCTCTCCCAGCTGCAGTCCCTATTCTTGGGCAGCTAAATGCGCTGATAAGATAGGGAGTCCCTTCTGTGGGCCTTTTGGGACAGCAGTTGTCTCTTAACTAAGAGCTCCTATCTGCATTTATATATTGCCATTTGCTCAAGCCTGCAGCAGAGAAAGAAGCTATATCTATTTTTCACTTAGCCTTATCCTTCCATTTCTCCCTCCTGTCATCCATTCTCTCTCGCTTTCCTTTCCTTGCATTCCTTGCTCTCTTTTGCTTTCTTCCTCTCCCACCACCTTCCCCTCCTTTTGATATTGTATTTTCATTCCTGGTTACTATAGTGGGCGGCGCACACCTCGTGCCGGCATTTCTGAGTCCCTCAGCATCTTCCTGCCCGCTCTGCACATTCGCGGACATCAGGAGCCAGCTCGTGAGTTGGGCTGAGTCAGACGGGCCACATAGGTCCTAGTGCCGCTGGCCGAGCATCCATGGTCTGGCCTGAGGTCGTGGTGGCCTTCTTGAATAGGGGCAAATTTTAATTTTTTTGCCCTTGTTTGTTAAAATAATTTTTTAGAAGGTTGTATCTTCCACAGATGTTCCTCCCCTCTCCATTGTTTATTACTGGGGGCTTTCAGAATGGCAGCCTGTTGTCATCTGAGGAGCTTGCCTATGCGGAGAGCCCCTGGAGCGGACCCTGTTTTTTGCCAACGGTAAATGTAATTTCTTTCTTTTTCTTAATTTCAAAGTATATTCTTTTATGTAACAAACTGAGTACATAGAAAAAGACAAGGCATGGCATCATCGGAAAAGGATAAAAATATAACATTATAATCATGTTTGTGGTATTGGCTATGGTAGAGGAGAGGCCCAGTGGGAAATGTAGGTCAAACATGAGGGTATAAGAGATGAAAGAATGCTCAGTGGTGCAGCGGGAAGGCTTCCCCCCACTCGGGACCCCACCTGGGATCAATCTGTGCCTGATAGGAAGAGCCCCACCACCCCACCAACAAGCCTCCTGATTGTAGAGGAGTGTAAGGGACCTACTCCTCTGGACAGTCAACACTCAGAGAGGCTTCCGTGTTTGGGAACCTATCATTTTCCAAACAAGTTTTAACAGAAGATGAGAGAAGAGTGTGGAGAAGAGAAGAGGAAAGGGTGAAAAGAGGGAAAGGGAGGGGGAGGAGTAGAAATGGAGGGGGGGAGAGATCGGGAAGGACGGAACATCAATTTGAGTAAGCAGGATATCTCAGGGAGGCATCGAGTTAGTGACCAACGGAGATCCCACATATATGGTCCAGGGCTCCCAGGTGGATTCAAACCTGCTAACTGTGTCTGAGATTATGTTGGATAGCTTTTCCTGTGACATTATCCAGGAGACTTTTCTAATTACTTCTGGGAAGGAGATCTTGGGGTTTTCCCAGGCTTTAGCAACCGTAAGTTTGGCTCCTAGGAGTATAAACCTGATGAGTCTTCGGGAAGCCATGGAAATGTTTGGGATGTGAGCATTGAGAAGGGCCACCAGGGGGGACCTGGGGATCTGGCATCCTACAAGCCTTTCAATTAAATTGAACACTTTTCTCCAGAGTGATCGTATTCTGGGGCACTCCCACCAGATGTGGGCTATAGTGCCGTTGAGATTACATCTTCTAAAACATTGGGGATCTGCCTTCGGAAAGATTGAGGCAAGTCGTGATGGGGTGTAGTACCATCTAGAGATGATTTTAAGGCTAGCTTCTATTAGCGTTGTGTTTAGGATGCACTTGAAGGAGTAAAAGCTTGCTTTCTGCCATACCCCCAGATCCCAATGAAATTGGAAGTCTGACTCCCAATGTTGCATTTATGAGGACTTGGTAGATGGAGAGGTGAGTGCCGAGTAGACTATTGACACACCCCCCCTGCTGGTCCATAGCTTGACTGCACCAAATTTCGTATTCGGTAAATTGTGGGGGGAGGGGTTTGTCCATCCAGATTTTTTGTAGAAAGTGTGAGATTGTACAAATCTGAACTTTTCAGAGTCTGGTAGATCTAGTTTTTTTGGTACAGTAAGCAAGGGTGATAGGGCCTGTTGTTGTGAAAAAGTGTCCGATTTGGTATAGCCCCTCATCCAGCCACCATTTAAATGCTTGGATATTTTGTCCTGGGGGAAAGGCAGGATTATTAAATATGTGAGTTAGAGGTTTATATGCTGAGACCAAAGTTGCAGTGGAGCGCCAGGAGTCCCAGGTGGTTTTTCGGATTCGACCAGAGTAGATAGCCCAGGGTGAAATCTGGTACTACCTGCTTTTCTATATGAACCCAATCTGGTTTCTCATATTTGGAGTAGATCACTGAAAGTTGGACAATCCTGGCTGCTAGTTAGTATTGGGGGTAACCCTAGGCCCCCTTTCTGTCTATGTAAGTGTAGTGTTTGTTGTGGAATCCTGTATCCTGCTGACCCCCAGGTAAATGTGAGGACTTTGCTCTGGAATGCTTTAATGTGATCCCTTGTAATAGGGATTGGTAGTGATCGGAACAGATAGAGGAGTCTGGGGAGTAGCGTCATCTTTACAGAATTGATCCTGCCAAGATAGATTATGTGTGGACCATGTTAAGAGGTCTAGCTCCAGTTTCCGGTACATGGGAGGATAATTGCTATTGTAAAGATTTTTGGTTTTGGCTGTGAGGTCAATGTTTAGATATTTAATGGAGGAAGTACTCCAATGAAATTTGAAGTTAGGTCGTAGAGAGTCGACGGTGTCAGGGTGGAGAGAGATGTTAAGCGCATCTGACTTGGTGTAATTTACCTGGAGACCAGATATCTTGGAGAATTCGTCTAGGGATTGGCAAAGGTTAGGTAGGGTAGTTATCGGGGAGATGAGGAAAAGGAGTATGTCGTCTGCAAAGAGGCCGCATTTGTGGACCTGGGACCCACATTTGACTCCTAGAATGCTGGGGTTTTGTCGAATGGAGATGGCAAGTTTTTCTATGGCTATAGCAATAATTAGGGGGGACAATGGGCATCCTTGCCTGGTATCTTTAGCTATGGATATAGGATTCGAGTAATGTCCTTGAAGTTTAATATAAGCTGTAGGATTTGAGTAAAGGGCTCAGATTAATCCCATAAATTTGTCACCAAAACCTCAGCGTTCCAGGATTGCGAAAATATAAGGCCAAGAGACCGAGTCAAAGACCTTTTGAAGGTCTAGAGAGAGAATCATGCCTGATTGTTTAGGGCCCCCATCCCAACCTGTTTCAAGTATGGAGATTATGTCTTCCTGGGATGAACCCCACTTGATCCTTATGTATATATCGGTTAATAAAAGAAGCCAGACGGTTCGCTCAAATTTTGGTAAGAATTTTTAAGCCGCAATTGATGAGAGAGATAGGTCTGTAATTACTGACTTCTGGATTTTTATCTGGCTTCGGTATTACTGCAATAAATGCAGTGTTAAGATGAGGATCAAGTGGGGTTCCCCGTGTCTTTGTGTTAAGGAATTTAGTCAGGTAGGGGGACAGGATAGAGGAGAATGTTTTGTAATAGGGATTTGAAAGACCGTCCGGGCCCGGCACGGAGCCCGACTTAATGGCTTTGATAACCTCATGGACCTCCTCTGCTGAGAAGGGGGCTTCCAATAAGTCTTTATGGTCTGTAGCTAGAGAGGGAGTAGGGAGACCGTCGAGATATTCTGAGATGATTGTCGTGTCTTTGTTGTCATGGGGACTGTAAAGTTTGACATAGAAGTCATGGAAGACCTCAATCATTTTGGTCGGATTAGCTGAGGTACCTTGTCCTGGGATTCTAATTTTGGGCATCATGAAGGAGCGGAATTTGGGTGTTAGAGGCCAGCATGGAGCCCAATCTATCTCCCTGGGTATAAAATTTGTTCTTGCTCCACCTTATTTGTTTTTTAGCCTTAGCTGTGAGGGCGAGGTTGAGCTCCAGTCTGGTCTTGTCAATTTGGGTTCTCAATGAAGGAGAGGGATGTTGTTTGTGCTGGGAGCGCAAGGAGGAGTATTTGTCTTCTAACCGTTTTATGTCGGCTTCCCATTCTCGTTTAATTTGAGTCGTCATTTTGATAATTTCTCCCCTGATAAAAATTTGGTGGGCTGCCCACAAGGTCTCTTCTGAGATCCACTCAGTCTTGTTAAGGGTGAAGTACTCTTTAAGAGACTTCTCTAGCATCTGAACTCTCACTGGGTCCGAGAGTAGGGATTCATTTAACCCCCAGTGCTCTGATCTCAGCTTTGGATGTCACCTGTGCATTGACATGGTTACTAGTGAGTGGTCATATAAAACGGTATCGTTGATTCTCAATGAGATGACTAGGGGGATGGTGTGGGTCCATACTAGGAGGTAGTCAATCCTAGCATATAAGTTGTGGGAAGTGGAGAAATGTGAGTAATCACGTTTGCCTGGGTTAAGTTCTGTCCAGACATCTGCCATGCCCTGGGCATGGATGAGTTTGGCTATTCTAAGGCTTTCTCTAGTCGGTCTGGTGAGTTGAGATTATGGGGGTCTAGATTTGTCTAGCGCCTGGTCAAAGGCGGAGTTGGAGTCCCCCCCGAATATGACAGTGCCCTCCAGAAATGGGGAAAGGGAATCGAATAGGTGCTTAAAAAAGGTTGCTTGACCTTTATTGGGTGCGTAGTAGGAAATGAGGGAGTAGAAGTTTTCCTCTATCGTTCCCTTAACCAGGATAAATCTACCCTCTGGGTCCTTTATTTCTGAGATCAAGGTAAAATTGCAGGTTTTGGCAAAGACAATAGCTGCCCCTTTGGTTTTGTTTACTGCGCTTGCTAAAAAGAAATTGGCGTGGAGGAATTTGGGGCTATACCGAATCGGAAGGTGAGTTTCCTGAAGCATGACAATGTCATGCCTGGAAGATTTATAAAGGTTGAAGAGCTTTCTTCTTTTAATAGGGGAGTTCATACCCTGTACATTGTGGTTGGCTATTTTTTAAAGTGTTGTGTGCGTGGTCAGCCATGGAGTCTACTGAGGAGTGTATACGAGTGTCCACCGTCACTCACCTTTAAAATCCCTTTCCTGCAGAGTTTGGGATGTGAATTTTCTGGTGTGCATCTTATCGGCGTCCCTGGAAGTACAGGCCTTTAGGAGGTCCTTGCTGTAAGATAAATAGGAATCAATTGATGTTCCGAGAAAGAGAGGGAGACAGAAAGAGTGGGAGAGAAGTTTAAAGGAAGGCCTAGTTTACTCCCCCTGGGTAAAAAGATACCCTGGGGGGAGAAACCAGACCAAGGGTACCTTCCGCGCTTAGAAGTGCGGGAAGTTAAAAAAAAGCAAAAAAGTTCCATGCCAAACGAGGCCTGGACGTCCTATCCCCTCGGTCCAGGAGGAGTCAAAGGGATAGGAGGAGGCGCATGTGTACCACCCAGACCAGGACACCCTGGGACTGAGGGAATTGTAAAATCGTATAACACAACCTGTAATCACCCCTGAGATCAGTTTCCTGTCTATCAGGGATAAGACACAGAGTCAGCTGAAACTAGCAATAACTAACAGTGTTCGATGGGGTTTCTAAACCCTTCATAATTTTCTTGATTTTCTCAACTCTTTTCTTTTTTCCTGCTTTTTCATAATAAGGCTAGGGAGTATTACAGAGGAAATTAATGACTTGTGAGTCCCTCTAGATCCAGCCGGAGTCTAGTAGAGAGAACACTGTCCCTGAGACACTGATGTGTCCACCTTTTTCTTACTTGTAGAGTCCTCTATAGTAGTCTCTTTGGGGGGGGGGGGGGGGGGTTGCATGTATTGCTACTAGGGTAGAGGAACCAAAAGTAGTGTCGGAAAGTGGAGCTTGAGGGGATTTCGGGTTCAGGATCAGGCAATGAAAGAGTAGACCAACTTTGATAGATGTCAATTTGATAGAGGGTTCTGCTGTTCGACATTCAAGGAGGACCATTTTGGGTCAATCTACATGTCTTGGTCTTGTTCCATAGGAGATTCAGCGGGCTCGTTGGTGGCGGACGTTTGTTGAAGGCTGCGGGGGGGTTGAGATTTCCATATCAGCCTCTTGGGAGATCACCTTTAGGAGCAAATGTTCACCTGTGGAAAAGTTGGAGAAGGAGTATTCTTGACCTTTCAGTGTGAACTTCACTGCGAAGGGGAAGGAACATGTGTACTTAATTTCCTTCTTTGCGAGGGCTTGCAGTAGAAGTTTCAGAGTCCTTCTGCGCTGTATAGTGGAGGAAGCAAGATCAGCAAAGATTTGCATTGGGTGACCTTGACATGTCACCTGAGGTAGGGCGCATGCTTGCCTCATTATAGCATCTTTTACCGTATAAAAATTAGGTTTAGCAATGATGTCCGTGGGTGTGCCATCCCTCCTGGGGGGCCCAAGTGATCTGTGAGCCCTGTTCAGTTCCAGGCAATGGGATATTATATTGGGGATCAGCATTTTTATGAGGTCTTGTGTTGCAGAGGTAACATCCTGGATAGATTCTGGCAGGCCTCTGATCCTAAAGTGGTACCTCCTGGATCTGTTCTCTAAATCGTTGATGCGCGACATGGCCGTATCTAATTGATCATGGAGGGTGGAGATGAGGTCAGAATTTTGATGAGCAGTTGCTGTAGTCTGGTCCACTTTTGCTTCAATGGCGTCTATCCTTGACCCTATGTTCTGGAGGTCTGCCTTGATGTCCCCTATGATTTTGGCAGCGGTGGAGGCTAATCCCCTGTCAAGGTGAGAGGATAATTTGAGATAAAAATCTTCCATGTTAAAAGGATGGCAGGGGCATCAAAGGGTGGTGAATCAGTGAGAGCGGCCATTTTAGGCCCTGCAGGAGAAAATGATGTGTCTCCAAAATATTGACCCAGGAGCGACTCCGTGGAGGCTGGGGAGGGCATCATCTCCTGCTGGCAGAGTACTTGAGGCCCTGGGGTAAAGTGCAGGTGGGCTGGGGATATGACTTGCCTGTGGTCCTGCTGAGCTTCCATGAGGGAGACATGTGGCAGGTTTGCAGAGTCTGCTGCGGTGGCCAACTTGGTACACCCTGGGAGGCTGAGAAGGCTTGATCCAGGTTTAGCCTGGGAACCCAACTGGTCATGCAGGGGGTGATCCCTGAGGGTTCCGGGGGCTGCCTGCCACACAATCGCGGGGTTTCAGCAGCTCGGGTCGACGCTGTGGGTGCCGCTTGGTCTGGGGTGGCGTGGAGCTCTGTGACTAAGCGTCCATCACGGATCCCTCGCGCATGCGCACTCCTTCTTTCTTTTTCTTTACTCAGGAATACCGTTTCCTTGCTCCAGCTGAAATACCAGTGGCTAACTTCAACCTGATAGCAGCCATTTGGTCTTCAAAAGCTGTTTTAGAGTCTATGCAGTAGACAGAGAGTCAGAGGGTTATCAGGTAAGCTGTCCTTACTCCAATTAGCTCAATCTCCTCCAGAGGAGTTAACTCTTCCTGGCCCATGCTCGAGAGAATCCTCTCACCACGCAGCAAGTACCCCTTATAGACATCTGGATGATGGTAGGCCATCTAAGGATACCTCAGAAGAGCTCAGCCCTCGGACTTCAACTTTTTCCTAGTTCAGCCCTATGTCTGTGAGGAAGCACAGCCAGCTATTGGCTGTGAGGAAGCTGACACTACACCTGAGTAGTCAAAAGATGTACTTCTCATTTCTAAAGAAGCAGGTTTCCTTCTTTTGACTCGGTTTCCACTAGTGTGACTTGTCATGGGACTTGGGACTGCAAAGTCACATGACAAGTCATACCCCATGATTTCCAATGAGTACCGTTTATCTGTGTGATTTCAAGTTGCAGCGACTTCAGAGTAGTCCCTGCACTACTTTGGTCCCACTTCGATGCGACTTGAGGTCCATAGACCTCAAGAATACGCAGACATTGTTTCAAGTTGCATTAAAATCGTTGCAAAATCATGTAACTTTCAGGTTGCAATAGTGGAAACATAGGTTTACTCTTATTGATGATATCAGAGACATTGTTGAGGGGAAAGGAACATACATTTTTTTCCCCTTTCAATTGCCTAGAAAGCGTTATCCACGGTCGGAACAAGATTCTGCAATGCCAGACGGTTCACCGGAGGTAGACACGGCAGTGGTAATTTATCCTAAATTGAGGATCCTTTAGACAAATGAATAGACCCCAACTTAAAGGAGCTTAACAAATGGCGGGTAAACACCTGGAAGTCAGCAATTGCCTTATCTGTATCCAAAGCACTGTGGGCATGGACCAAAAACATGGAAACAGTGATTCATCAAAATGTTCCTAGGGAAAATATAGTCGAGGCTTTGGAGGGATTATGGCTCTGAGCAGACTTCACTGGTGAGACAGTGATGCATGCAATTTGTTACTTCGCAAAATCAATGTCACTACTTGTGATAGCCATATGGGTATTGTGGTCAGAACTACGGACAGCTGACACTGTCAAAACAAAATCCCTTTTTTGGAAGGTAAATCACTCTCTGCAGAAAGGTTACAGAAAGCCATTTCCCGCGCCACAGGAGGAAAGTCAGATTTGATTCCCCGGGAACTGCAGAATTAGATGTACCCGGGAATGCTTACTTGTATGCACCCATACTACAACTGTTACAGAAGTATCTGAGATTTTCGGTCGACCAGGCCCATCTACAATTCCAGAGTCTCCTATTCAGACCCTGCACTTCCCTCAGAGCCCTCACGAGGGCTCAGATCACTATCCAAGCTTCTATCCTCCTTTTATCAAAATATCCAGCCCAGCTAATGGAACACAGGTGGATGCTGTGGCCTACACTATCAAGATACAGTTGGATGGTAAATCATCAAACGGGTCATCTTTTCTCCAGTTTAGGCACCTTATTCAACACCGCAAAAGGGACGGTGTCCCTGCCATCTCAGAAAGTGTGGGTGATCATTAAGAAAGTAAGGAGAGTGAGGACAGCCTCAAGCTAGCTCAACTTAATAGGGATTTTCGTCTTGTTGTATCCAGATGGTCCTATGGACACATGGATACCTCAGGCACCTTTTAGCTAGAATTCCTGAAGCAATGGAGCCGTCTATCCCAGTTCATATATCAAACAAGTTTGATGCACAGGGGTCTGCACTAGTGGACAAAGAGGGAGATGCCTGTAAAGCCAGGTCCATTAACGCATGTCTTCTAGAGCACTGTTACCACAGACGTTAATGCAATAGGCTAGGAGGCACATTGCAACACGATGTTGGTTCAAGAGAGATGGGCGTTCAATGTGGCAGACATCATCGAAAATATCCTGGAAATCCAGACAGCTTATCTCGCATCGACAGCATTTGCTCTCTCAGATCAAGGACAAATCAGTTCTGATTTGGATAGACAATAGAGATGCAATATCATACATATATCACCAAGGCGTAACCAACAACAGTTCCTTACTAAGGGAAGTGGAACCCATCTTCATTTGGGCAGAGGGGAATCTGAAAGACCTAAGGGTAGTCTATCTTCCAGCCCACTTAAACACAGATGCCAATCACCTATTCCAAGGATTCCTGGATCCCAACAAATGGTCCCTACAACCAAAGTTATTCAGTTGTATTTTGGGCCAGTGGACCTTTCCTGAACTGCATCCATTTGCAACAGCAAGCAATATCAAGCTGCAGATGTTTATTTCACATCTACCTCACCCTTGGGCAGAAGCAATAGATGTCCTGTCAAGTCCTTGGGCTTGCAATCTAATTTAGGCCTCCTCCAGCCTCCTACCTCAAATTCTCTCGAGACTTGCAATATCAACATTAAACGTTGAAAACAGTCCTACCATATTTGCAGAGGGATCCATGATTCCCTAGGGCAATATTTCTTAGTGTCCAGCCTTTAGGAATATATTCCTCTGATGATAGATTGAAAGACTCTGGACGGCCGCACTCCAAAATAAATTTCAATGCCTTTTATTTGTAAAAAACAAAATCACACAAATGTGGGTCACAGCAAAGCAAAAATCGCTAAGGTGTTTCACACTACCAGGAGTGCTTACTCATAGCTAGCGTTAGCAATTTTTGCTTTGCTGTGACCCACATTTGTGTGATTTTGTTTCAAAAATAAAAGGCATTGAAATTTATTTTGGAGTGCGGCCGTCCAGAGTCTTTAAATCTATCGTCATTAGTATGTGCCGTGCCTGCACCTGGGTCTCTCTATCTTAGGAGAAGCTGCAAACCTCAGTTGTGTGGATTATCCTGGAGCGGTGGTTCTCCTACCATATATTCCTCTGATACCCTTTCTTCTGGCTCGAGGCATCACACCCATCAGAATCTTCACAGATTGAACCTTCACATTAGAATGTTAAAACAAAGGCTTTAATCATTAGGATGTTCCTCTAGAGATGTTTCAACTCTGCTCAAAGCTCAGGAGCCTTTAATGAACAATACACGTGACAAGGTTTGAAATAAGTTTAGATCTTTCGCGAACCGCAAAACTTCAATCCTGATGTACCCTCTTTCTCCCAACTCCATGACTTCTTGCAAGCAGACCTTGATTTACTATTAGGATTAAGCAACTTAAAAGGTACAGCTGGTGGCAATCTCCGCTGTGACAACAAGAGATGGGCCGAAGATCCTTTTAATAATCAAATTCTTTAAGACAGTCAAGAAGATAAGCCCACCCATTAAAACAAATCTTTCCCACTTGGGATCTCTCTATCACTCTGGAGCCTTTATCCAAACAGCCTTTTGCCCCATCTTATTCAGCATCCTTGTGGAATCTCACTTGGAAACAATTTTTTTGTGTGGCGATGACATCGGCCTGTGGGGTATCAGAACTTCAGGCTCAGGGAGCAGAACACAATAATATTATTTTTTGTACTCGGATAGAGTGGAACTTGGAACAGTACATAGATTTATCCCTAAGTTCTCCTCTTCCTCTACTATCTCTGAGCCTTGGGCCCTGCCAATATTTTCAGATCCAATTTTGACCTTCTTTGCAAAGACAATATTACTTTGGTATTATATTCAAGCCACAACTCCCTTCAGACTTTCATCTAACTTATTTGTAATACTCCAAAAAAAAAGACAGAAGCATCATCGGGGACCCTCCGGCCATTCCGAAACTGCAGTATCCATCATGCCTAGTCATGTCTGTGAATATCAGAGCTTTACAATACCTCATGGGACATGTGGTTCTGCGGCAGCTGGGGAGCCATATTTTGCAAATCCCTGCTCTAGTACAATAATTTCATGGATAATCAAATTGGTTAAGAAGGTGTACAGGGATAGGGGACTGGAACCCCCTTTTCAGTTGGGTTGTATGCCACCCGGTTGTTTTCTGCCTCTTGGATGGCCAGAGCAGACGTATCCTTAAAAATGATCTAAAGGGTAGCATTGTGGTCATACCAACCAACCAATGCATTAACGTGACATTACAGAATAGACCCGGCAACTTTCTCACTTGTAGATACTGCCAGACAGGGTATCAGGCCGGCATTTGCCTATCTTTAATTATTTTTCAAATAAATCTTTTACTATGCATCATCCCACCCATTTCAGTTAGTTATTTGTCACAGGTATGCTGCCATGGAGGCACCAGGAAAACAGAAAATTGTTTCATACTTACCGTAATTTTCTTTTCTTGGTGCCTATCCATGGCAGCATACAATCCCAACCTCAGTATTCTGTATTACGAAGAATGCTGGGAGTGCACTAATCCTTTTCTTTTACAATATTCACTGGTCCTGAGGGAGGAGCCAAGGTGGAGCTTGTCACATATAATTACGGTAAGTATGAAACTATTTTCTGTATTCTCCTCATTCACTAAGCTCTGGGGATAGTTCCCTTGCAAAGTGCAACTTCCTTTGCAAAGTAAACAGTTTATTTGCCTTCAGTAAATCAACCTCACTGTTTTATCCAACTAAATATTATCAAGCAGCTTTTTCATTTTTCTCACACACACACGTTAAAAAGCTGTTGTTTTGGCTTGAAAATTACTTAATAGCCCCAAAGCATTATATATTTTTAGAAAGCAAATTGATGTCAAAATATAGAATAAAGGATGGTAGCTGCAATTTTCTTTTACATTGCATGGTATTTATACATCTGTTTATCACATCTACGTGTTTTTTTTTAAATACACACAAAAACAAGTTTAATTCATTTTTTTTGTACAAAATTAAAGATGAGGGTGTGTTGAATAAATAGATACCAAATACTGTATGTTAAGCCTCAAAATTTTATGCAGGTGGGCAGATGACAGGTAATCTTTATGGAGATTAGGGATGAGCCGAACACCCCCCTGTTCGGTTCGCACCAGAACCTGCGAACAGACCTAAAGTTCATGTGAACTTTAGAACCCTATTAAAGTCTATAGGACTCGAATGTTCAAAATCAAATTTTAAAGGCTTATATGCAAGTTATTGTCATAAAAAGTGTCTGGGGACCTGGGTCCTGCCCCAGGGGACATGTATAAATGCAAAAAAAACTTTTAAAAACGGCCGTTTTTTCAGGAGCAGTGATTTTAATAATGCTTAAAGTAAAACAATAAAAGTGTAATATTCCTTTAAATTTCATACCTGGGGGGAGGGGGGGTGTATAGTAGGCCTGTAAAGGGGCGCATGTTTCCCGTGCTTAGAACTGTCCCTGCACAAAGTGTCATTTTTGCAGGAAAAAAAGTCATTTAAAATCACTCTCGGCTATAATGAATTGTCGGCTCCCGTAATACAGAGAACAGTCATCGAAAGTCATTGGTAAAAAATATGCGTGGGGTTCCCCCCAAATTCTATTACCAGGCCCTTCAGGTCTGGTATGGATATTAAGGGGAACCCCGGGTCAAATTTTAAAAAAAATGGCGTGGGGTCCCCCTCAAAATCCATACCAGACCCTTTATCCGAGCACGCAACCTGGCAGGCCACAGGAAAAGAGGGAGGACAAGAGAGCGCCCCCCCTCCTGAACCCTACCAGGCCACATGCCCCCACACTTCGGAGGGATGCTTTGGGGGTCTGTGACCCCTCAAAGCACCATGTCCCCATGTTGATGAAGACAAGGGCCTCATCCCCACAACCCTTGCCCGGTGGTTGTGGGGGTCTGCGACGGGGGGCTTATCAGAATCTGGAAGCTCCCTTTAACAAGGGGACCCCCAGATCCCACCCCCCCTGTTTGAAATAGTAAGGAGGTACAAAAGTACCCCTACCATTTCACAAAGTAAGTGTAAAAAATAGTTAAAAAACACACAGACACCGTTGGGAAAAGTCCTTTATTAAAAAAAAAAAAAGATTCCAGAGGTGGTAATCTATTCTTGCTATCCAGCGATGGGTGATCTCTTCTCCAGAGTCCAGCGATGGCTGATCTCTTCCAACGACGTCCCACGCAGCGCATCCTGTCTCCATGGAGACACTGCGGGAATCCCGTCTTAGCTGAGCAGGACCGGGCCACCTGTCATCTGACCCCGGAAACGGAAACCTGCGTTACATCAGAGGGGGCGGGGTCACCCATACATCACTGGGGAAGCCCAGCTTTTCCCATTCATCAGAGGGGGGATTATACCTGGCGGATTATACCTTGTTTTTTTCAGGACAATTATTTTGTGGTAAATAGTAATGGATATCTCTTGTTTTTTTATTATCAAAAGAAAACTGTCCCTAAATAGCAAGTTAATAGTTTTTTTTTTTATTTAGCTGCATATTTCTTGCTACTACTATAACTTATTACCAAGGAACAACCCAAAATAAATTCTCCTGCTCTTGACAATTGCAGCAATACCACATTTGTGCATGTTAGTTGTTGTATGAACCCATAGCACAGCCCAGAAACAATTTTGCTTTTTTTTTATTTTACCTAAAACACACTGACACTGATCCTAATTTAAAAAAAAAATGCTTTTTTTTTTTAAATAATCTTGTCTAAAAAATACTGATCATGACCTTTGACCATGACCTTTGAGCCTGGTCTTGACCGTTGACCCTTACTTGACACAAACACTAACCCTGGAACTGGCCTAGATTAATACTCGATCTAGATATTTTTCTTTCTTTTTTTTACATACAGTTATGTTTAATTTTATCTTTGCAAGGAGAGAGAGATACAATGTATCTTACCCCTCCATTCAGAGAGAGAAAACAAAGGGGCGGGCTTCACAGTGACTGATCACTGTGATAGGCAATCAAGGTATCACAGTGATCAGGTGACCCGGAAGCGGGAGTTCTGGGTCCAGATAGTTAATACAGATTTGCATATATGCATCCCCATGGAAAAAAGCCCAGCCCAGTGAGGCTACATAACTGCAAACTGTCTGTGGGAAGTGGTTAAAGATATAGGATTTCACAATCCCCAAAGACACGGCAATCCCCAAAGTCAAGGCATATTTTTATTTCTTGGTGGTCCTGAAACACTAGATTTTAGTAATTTTTTTTTTTAATTGCAACTTACCTAGCTTTCATGCTATAGTTCCCTTAACACACTAAGGCCTTAGAGATTTGTTTAAACTGTTATGTAATAAAGCAGAAAATAATTACAATAATTTTTAATCACAGAACAGGGAAACAAACTAAGCATTATTCTATTAATTTCAAAGTCTGTTTTTGCAAGAGTTACAAAAAAAAATACATAAAGCCTTGTTTAATAAACTAACATATTAGAAAGCAAAATAATTCTGTAATTGAGGTCAATTGCAGCACTCGTTCGCAAACGGCTACCCATCACATAATAATTAGTGCAGACAATTCACAACTAACCCTAGTCTTGTTACTGCATACTAAAAATGGTGTACTTATACATATTGATGAAAGGATAACCTGGCTGCATTTAAGTCTATAAACAAGATACATTCATGCTAGTAGCCTTTGTGCCAAATATTAAAACTTTACTTTGTGAGTGTGACTAACACAGCTATTGCTATCTTATACATTTTAAAGTTGATATCATGTTTCCCAATTTAACAAACCATATTCCTTCCCCCATCCCTCTCAGCCTAGCATTCTCGATAAAGGACTTTTATGCTTTTCTTTTACACTTGCCATTATAGTTTTCAGACTCTGAAAAAGCTGCAGGGAAACTATATATTTGATTCCCTTTTTTTAAAGATTAGAGAAGGTTTTTTTCTTCCCATTGGAGACATTTTCCTTAATCTTTACAAAATGAGGGGAATTCCTGTTTTAGAAAGGTGTCAATGGAATATTTGTCCTCATACAAAGATTTACTCTCACCAGCTCTTGTGGTGAAAATACTGTAATTTTGATTTCCCATAATTTTCTATTTAGATGAAAATTGTCATCAGGACACATAGAGAGGGTGAATCTACATAGATTGGCTGCAAACAGCAATCCAAATTTGACAGGTTTTCTAATATATCTCTAACCTAGAAAATATACAACTTTAGCCATAGTAAAAATGTGTTCAAACCTGTATCAGAATTGTAGTTCTATATGTCTTCCTGAGAGTTCAGCTTGCTTCCTGTGCTCACAGAACAGAAAGTGGGGGTAAAGCTCTTTAATAAGGACCTGACAGCAGTAACATACAGGCAGTCCCCGAGATACGAACACCCGAGTTACGAACGACTCCTACTTACGAACGGCCTTAAATGCTGGCCACTTGTGCTCCACGCTGGTCCTGGATACCTTTTGAGCACCTCCGGACACATCCCACACTGCCGTACTATGCCCCAGATAACATAACAAGCGCTCGGAACATCCCACATCCATGCACAGGAGGCAGTTACACTTACGAATGCAGTGTTCTGACCGAAAGTTACACTTACAAATGCAGTGTTGCGACTTACGTACAACTTCGACTTACAAACAAACCTACAGTCCCTATTCTGTTCGTAACTCAGGGACTTTCTGTAATTACTTATAACAGTGTAGAAAACGTTTAGTTGATTTGTCAGACTTTTATTGTTCTGTTTTCCTTTATGGACAGACCAATAAACAGTTTTCCTGCATGTATACCTTTTGACTGGCTAGCCAATGAACAGCTGATAAATTGTCCTCAACTCTTCAAGTTATTTTTCAGTCAAGACACGCTAGCAATTGAACTACTGTCCATCTCAATTATTTTCACAGTTGTATTGCAAACAAAATTATTTAAATAATTTAAAGTGTTTGTTAACTAATTAAAAAAAAAAAAAAAACAAGTTCCCTTAAAGCATGCTATACAGCACAGTGTTTGTGCTGTGTCATTTGGACCCCTCTATCACCTGCAATACCTGGCTGATCCTGCCTGACTATACCCTCCCCCCTGTAAACTCACCACAGTATATCATGGCTGCTGAGCCCTGACACCGTGGTCAGTTTACTTGCCTCTGTCATCCTCAGCCATGCTCTGTCTCCTCTGTGCTTTTTCATCCCTCCCTGCCTGTCAGCTCCATGTACATTCAGCTCTTCTCCCCACCCCCCTCCCATCCTGCTGCTTAAATTGTGGTTAAAATTGCATAATCCTCTCTATGTATTAATGTATTGTGGGCTGTGTCTATGTTTCCTAAAAATAATGCTGCAATATACCTGTTTAAGAGTGCTGATTGGTGATCATGTGATCTGCCATCTCTTTCCTCTCTTGCATGACAGCTGCAGCAGGAGGGGCTGCCTTTCTCCTCCTCACCTTCTGCCCTCCTGGCTGACATCATCCTCAGCCCTGCCCACTGCAGTTGTCAAGCCGAGAGAAGAGAGCTCTGAAACAGGTATATTGCAGCATTATTTTTATAAGGCATAGACACAGCGCACATTAAATTAATACATAGCGATGATAATGTAATTTTACCTAGTGGGCTAACAAACCCTTTAAGACAAATTACTTAATATAAGCTATAATAACACACTGTTTTACTTTGATAACATAAAAAGTAAAATCAGAAATGTATTACTGAAATATAAAGAATGTATTTATTTGCAATATCTATGTGTGTGCATTTTTAACTAATTCTCAGTGTTCATGTGGATTTTTCAATAAAGAATTGTATATTTTCTTGATAATACCAGCTGTTCCTCATTGAAGAATTACTTGTGAAACCTTTCCTTCTCCCCTCTTTTTTGTATGTGTGTGCATGCGTGTTTCTCGAATAAAGGAAACTCTAACTGTGAATGTAGTTTTTGTTTGGGGAAAAATGTATACATTGTAGTAAAACCTGTTTAATACTGTAAGTCTGGGATTACATTCAAATAGCACAGAATTTGCTGAAACATTTTTAGAAACATATAGTTCCCATAGAGTCTTGCCAACATCCTGATATGGGTTTTTGTTGTGAATTCTCCAAAGAGAAACACTAGGACCCCTCCGGTACAGTAGGACTTTAACCTCCCTGGCGGTATGATTCTGTCTGGAATTTAGTGCTGAAAGTGGTACAATTATTTTGCATGGAAATTTGGCGTTTTTATATTGTAGGCATGCAATTCTTATGAATAACTCACTTAAATCTGTCCGAAACAGAGTCTAGTAGACATCCCGGGTATGATAAAGTTTGAAACACAAAATAATAAATTATAATATAATAAAAAATATATATAAAAATGATTCAATAATGTAATCAAATCAAAAACTGAAATTTGCTCAGTTGCAGAATAGTCGCTGTCATTAAATTTATTGTTTGATGATAAATTGTGATTTTAATTTTTTATCGGTGTTTTCTAGCTGGTCTAAAACCACTTTTGACATAAAGGGACACTTTTTTTTGGTTGCTATGGACAATTATATTATGTTTTATTATATAAAATGACATGCAGGGCACTGGGCAGACCACTAGGGACAAAGGGGATGTGTATTTTTTGTATACAGTAATGTAATCTGTAAGATTACAGTACTGTATGTGTGTTTTGTGTTTTTTAACTTTTTTAAATTTGGCGCCGATCTCCGCTCCCGTGCGTCGTAACGTCGCAGGGAACAGAGACCGGCACTGTGTGAATCGAGCGAGCGGACGGCTCGCTCACACAGCGGGGAGACATCGCAGGATCCAGGGGAAAAGGTAAGTAACTTCCCCCCTGCATCCTGCACGCAAGCCCGAGCCTGGCTCGGGGTTACCGCTCCCAGCAGAAAAAGCTGGACCCGAGCCAGGCTTTGGGTTACCGCTAGGAAGGTTAAGGGCAAACAAGATTTTATTTAAGGTGGTGTTTCCACCAAAAAAAAAATTGCTTAAAAATCATAAAAAAAATAAAAAATAAATTATTGGAAAAAAAAATGTTTTACTCACCTCGAAATGCCTGTTGCTAGGGGGTCCCTCGTAGTCTGCCACCTTCAGTGCCCGGGCACTGACATCACTTCCCCTCGGCGCCGCACAGTCATCTGGGACCTGTCACGTGTCCCAGATGACTGAGCGTCATATCACAGCGCATGCACAGTGGGTGCCCGGCTGTGAAGCCACAGCCTGGTGCCCACAGTAAGAATGCCAGCGCCGCAAGAGGAGTGGGAAATGAGGGGGGACTTCATTCCCCCGCATCGCTGGACCCTGGGACAGGTAAGTGTCTGATTATTAAAAAGTCAGCAGCTGCAGTATTTGTAGCTGCTGACTTTTAAAAAACATTTTTTAGAGGGCACCCCACTTTAAATAATTTATTTGAAAAAAAAGGAATATAAAAAGATTTTACTTTAAAAAGTTATACAGAAAAAAACTTTCTCTGCATACAGTATATAATAAGTAGAAAATGTTACATATGAATATGAGTATAAAGCATCCTTCGATCGCCTAACATATTTCGGGATGTGATCCCTTCTTTGGAGGCGCTAGCCAAAGGAGTATAAAAATATTCAATACTGTTTTTCTGCAAGATAAATGTGCATTGATTGCTTCAGCAGATTACTCAAGGAGAAAAGAAGATAGCCTCTCCCTGGGATGAAGCTTAGACCACCAATTGTCCAATAGGAAACAAAGAAATGCCCAAGTGTGTGGATTGACCCTCAAAGAGATCATCACATACCCATTGATGGTGTGTACTGGTCTTTACAAGACATTTGCAAAATAATTCTCACTGGTGCATGTCAAGCCGTCTCAGCAGTCAGTAGCCTTATAAGCTTCAACACTTCCTCTCAATCGCCCTATCTGCAAATGTCTTGTAAAGACCAGTACACACCATCAATGGGTATGTGATTATCCCTGTGAGGGTCAATCCACACACTTGGGCGTTTCTTAGTTTTTTTTCCGATCGTGTGTAGAGAATTCCGACGGACAAAGTGCCACGCATTCTCAAATCAAACTATGAGACCAAAGCCTACGTAGTTTCGTCGTACGCAACGAATGTCACCACGTTTGAAATGATCGGATTTTCTGACAACTGTTTCTGACCGTGTGTATGCAACACCAGTTTCGGTCAAAATCCATCGGAAAAAATCCAACGGATTTTGTGGTCAGAATTTCCGACCGTGTGTACGGGGCATAAGGGACAGGCTATTGACATTATCGCAGCCAGAAAAATAAAAAAGTCACATTTCAGTACACCCCAAGAACAGGTACGTTTATTCCCAAAGGTGAATAACACACACTTTGCCGAGAGTTTACCCTCTCCAATTCATTACATCCAACATCTTGGATACCTTGCAGACTAAAATGACCTGTTCTTGGGATTGTACCAGAGTGTGGCAATTTTTCTTTTGTTGGCTGTTGTGACTACAGAAAACAGAAACAAACTATCATGCGGCAGCACTCCAGGCAGAAAGAAGAAGTCAGCGCACATTGCCATTCCCTTCATTATTTCCTGTCCAAAAGGACTTTACTGCCCAAACTCCCTACTGCAGTGACGCATGCACACATACGTTATATTCTAGGGCCAGTTTTAGTGGTAACAAGGGTCACCGATGTTCTCTTGGATTGTGGGAGAAAACTGGCATAGTCAAAGGAAACAGAAACACAGGGAGAATATACAAACTCCATGGAAATAGTTTTCCTAGTAAAAACTGAACCCAGAACAAAGCACAACAAGAAACACAACAGTTAAGGGTTGATTTACTAAAACTGGAGAATCGACTGAAAGGGCTTAACAATTTGATCCTATCAGCATGGGCATATGGCCACCCCCTTCCCTCATGTGTAGTATATATAAAAAGAGGCAAGGTCCCTTTAAATAAAAAACATAAAAAATTTAATAAAGTTAAAGTAAATAAATCTATTGGATATTTTAAACTTTTTTAGCAAATAAAAAACTGAAAAGTGGTGCGTGAAAAATTATTCGGCCCATTTACTTTCAGTGCAGCAAACTCACTCCAGAAGTTCAGCGAGGATCTCTGAATGATGCAATGTTGTCCTAAATGACTGATGGTGATAAATAGAATCCACCTGTGTGTAATCAAGTCTCTGTATAAATGCACTTGCTCTGTGATAGTCTCAGGGTTCTGTTGAAAGCGCAAAGAGCATCATGAAGACCAAGGAACACACCAGGCAGGTCTGTAATACTGTTGTGGAGAAGTTTAAAGCCGGATTTGGATACAAAAATATTTCCCAAGCTTTAAACATCCCAAGGAGCACTGTGCAAGCATCATTTTGAAATGGAAGGAGTATCAGACCACTGCAAATCTACCAAGACCAGGCTGTCCCTCTAAACTTTCAGACAGACAAGGAGAAGACTGATCAGAGATGCAGCCAAGAGGCCCATTATCACTCTGGATGAACTGCAGAGAACTACAGCTGAGGTGGTAGAGTCTGTCCATAGGACAACAATCAGTCGTACACTGCACAAATCTGGCCTTTATGGAAGAGTAGCAAGAAGAAAGCCATTTCTCAAAGATATCTGTAAGGAAACGTGGGAAGTGTAGAGTTACCCTTTAAGATTTAATAGTATTGTAACAAAGATGTTTTTCTGTTTTTCTGTAGAAACTCACTGTAAATTCTGTTTATCTCACACTCACACATTTCCATAACAAGTTTTAGTTCTCATGGCAAGTTGGCTTCTAGTAACGGGGTCTGCTTCCCATAACAAGTATGCTGTTTTGTACTTCTGTACCAAAACATGCTGAGAACCTTATCAAGGACATATATTGCGTGAGACATTTTTAGAGTAAATATAATGTTGAGTCTGAAGGAAGAAATATTATGAATCTTGCAGATCAATATTGAATTGTATAACAAAATGCTTAAATGCTTGAATGGGATTGGTTGTTCAATTGCGTTCTTCCCCTTTTTTGTATTGTATATGCTCTGTGAAACGGGAAGTAAAAGCATTCTTTTTTCAACCTCATACGGTGTATGGTGTCTGATTACCTGTCCGGACAGACAGAGTTTTTTTTCCATTGACCGCCAAAGTCCAATTGAGGGAAAGAGGGGCTGATGCAGAGGACCTAACAGAGGACCTAACAGAAAGAGGGGCTGATGCAGAGGACAATACAGGAAACCTAACAGATGGTACCAGAAGTGGGGTCAGGGTAGGTTTCAAAGGACGGGGTGGAGTGCTTCCATAGGCAGATATCAGCGTAAATTTCCCAATTATCAAACACAGTAATATCCTTCTCCAACACAACAAAGCCTCCCCCTGCAACCTGAACAATACACCTAAAACCAACCCCCACCACCTGGCCGCCGCCGAACGCAACCAGAATATAACCGCCCTGTAGTCAAGACGGCCTGGCCCCCCAGAGAACGGCCAGAACCCAGAAACAATGTAGAATTAATTCAAATGGATTGGCAAGGGTACAATGATAACAACCCTCGCAATAACCCCTTTCATCAACATCCATAGGAGTGCCAGGAGCAGATTCCCTCCTTGGTAATGCATTTCTTCTCTTCCCACTGGAAAACACTTCCGCAGGTAGTCCTTAAAGTTGAGGGATGGGTGGTATGTTTTTTAGTGGACACAGGGGCTAGTACGAGTTGTCTTAATGACACCCGTTTTATCACAAAAAAATTGTACCGAGGACTGTTCTACTCTATGGGAATTAATAGGATAGATGTTACACACAAACCTTTGCCATCCTCACTGACTGCCCCTTATGTCTAAAGGGAAGAGACCTTTATGTCTTCATTAGGGGTAACGTTAAATTTGACCTACAAGGGGGAATGACTGCCAAATCAGCAACATGTGACTTGACTATGCCAAAAAGAAAAGATTTGACGTTTTACTTTATGACCATACTTGCAACATTAGAGACTCACCCAATATGGGAAAAGTCAAAGACAGACATAGGACATGTCAAATGCACTCCTTATGTCCCTACTTTCAAACCAAACATCATACCATTCTTTCAGAAACAATACCACCGTCATGCTGACGAAGTACAGGGTACACCACAGATCACCACATACATGCAGAAAGGCATTCTAAAACCCATTATCAGTCCCTGGAATACACACATGCAGTAAAGAAAGCCAGCAGCGAGTGGAGGCTAGGGGGATTTGAGGGGGGTGAACAAATGTATTTAACCACTTCCACCACTAGTCTCAGACATCACAGGAATTTTTATAAACATCCCGCTTCCTCCACTGTATATAGGGTACTAGACTTCCAATGCTTTCTTTAGCATTGATGTTCACAGGGATTTCCAAAGGATCTTTGCCTTTGCCTGAGGCTCGGGCTGACTGACTTGGGCCCGTCTTCCTCAAGACTTTGTGGACAGTCCTGCAGCACTTTCCATGGTGTTAAAACTAACCCTGGATGACTGGGTGCTCCCACAGGGATCAGTACTCCTGCAATATGTAGATGACCTACTGTTATGTATTGAGAGCGGGGCACAGTGTGCAGAAGACTCTGAAAGCCTGGTGACTCACTTATCTCTTAAGGGTCACTTGGTGTCTCGCAAAAGAGATCCAGTGGTGCAGGGAGAGGGTGGAATACCTAGGATGTATTATCTCAGGCAGGACCAGGCAAGTGTCCCCAGAAAGAGAGTCAAGACTCTGACCTGTCTCGGCCCCAAAGATAAGGCAACGCTCCTTTCTTTTCTTAGCTCTATTGTCTACTGCAGGCAGTGGATCCCAGATTGTTCTTTTTATGATTCAATCCTTGCGCCCCTCTGCTGCAGCCACTGCCCCCAGGCAAGTGTTACACTGAGCAAATGACACGGACCTTTGCAGTCTTTGGCCAGTGCTCCAGCACTAGGTTTACCAGATCATAAGAAATCCTTTGTGCTTTACTGTATAGTCATGGGCCCTGCGCTGGCTGCCGTACTGGCCCAAGTGCATGGTACCCACTACCGACCCGTGGCTTATCTATCCAAAAAACTCCCCGTTCAGATACAAGGAATGCCTAAAAGCTGTTGCTGCCTGTGGCAGTAAACATGACAGTAAAATAAACATCCAAAATCACTTTAGAAACTGATACTACATTGTACACAACACATACTGTAGTGCACCTTTTCCAAAACTGACTACAAAACTACATCTACTGACTACATAAATGTTTTTGTTGACGGCAGCTGTTCTAAGCGATGATACTGTATGCTGTAGTGACTTTACCAGACATAATAGCTGCGACTTCAGCTCAGCAGGCAGAGCTCTATGCTATGACACATGCCTGTCAGTTATCCAAAGGACAAAACGTAAACATTTACACTGACAATAGATGCACTTTTGGGGTCTTTTGGGCCCGCGGGTACAAGACAGCGGATAATAAGCAAATCTCAAATCAAGTCTGGGTAGAGGATTTATTAAGTGCACTCCATTTACCCTCAAAAGGGAAACAACTTAAGGGTCAGGACAACCAAAATTGCTGCTGAGGAGACAATCCTCAGAAGTGGGAATCAACCCTCCAATTGTTTTCTACAGATTTTTCGTCCCCAAGTTTCCCAGCCCGAGCCAGAAGAATTGTCTGACATTACCTGTTGGGAGTCACATGGTTTGACACACAACCCGGACGGCTTGTGGTCAAACAAGGAAGGGATCATAGGTATTCCAGAAACAGTAGCCCCTTTGATTTTATCTTATCTCCATGGCCCAGGGCACATAGGTAAGAAACCCCTACAGCAACTTGCTTAACTTGTGTCCAGAATAATGTTCAGGGACACATAGGCCCATTAAAAGACTTAAAGATTGATTTGACACACATGCCCAAACAGAAAGGTAATATCAAATATCTTTGCGTAATAATACTCCATTTTGCCATTTTCCATCATGGCCGGAAGTTATTCCCGTAACAGGAGAGACTGCAGGGATAGCTACCAGGTGTTTAAGGGGTACAATGGAAGCTCCATATCCCTAGCACCCCCAGAGTGCAGGAGTAGTGGAGAGAATGAATAGAAACATTAAAGACAAATTGAAAAAGGCCCACCCCCAGATAAGAACCACCCCCCCATGCTAGGACAGGACTGTCCCCCTTTTGAGATCCTTATGGGAAGACCCGCTCAAAGAGCCCCTAAGATAGGCGAGGAATCTAACTTGTATTCCTTACAGGAAGAGCACGTGAAATATCTGGTAAGTAGCTCTGCTGAAACTTATGACAAGGTTGCTGTCACCTTTCTTCCTCTTTCCACAGAACCAACACATCCTTTCGTTCCAGGGGATAAAGTACTGATCAAACAACTTGCAGTCCACAAACAACCAGGCCCCCGTCTTCCAAGGTCCATTTGAAGTCCTCAAGGTCTCCAGGACAGCAATACTGACGGATCAAAGCCCACAATGGATCCATGCATCAAGGTTGAAGAAGAGCCCACAGATAAAGGAGACAGGAAAGGAAATGGAGGAGCCCCACAAGAAGAGACTCAGCCACTATTGCCCCATGCCCCCTCTCACAAAACCCCTTAACCCCCCCATTTTGACCACAGACTCTCCCCGTGAGCCAAGAAAATGCACCACCTGGACAGTTTCTTTTTTCAATTGTAATGACCATTACTGTATTCTTGCTCTTATTTTTTGGGTGTTGGCTAAACTCCTCATGCGGGATGGGGGAGGATACTGTTGTAGTGAATGCCAGAGCAGCATACATGGAAAGGAGTCACACTTATCCACAGGCCAACATTTAGTCCCTATGGTTGGAAGGCCTATCACCCTAGAGCAGTTACTAAATACCACCCAGGAAGTCCCTGTTATAAACACCACTCCCACGGGTTAGCTACTTTTAATATCCTGGACCCTGATGAAAGGATAGGTAACATGTCCCTATATGACATATGTAAATGTGTAAGGGGATCCAATAATCCACAGGTTACTGAATGGATAAATAGCACACACATGGACAGCCCCTGGATAAAGCAAGGTGGAGATAGCATTCCCTCTTTGGGGGATTGGATGTGTTTAGTGGGATTAAGGTCAAGACTTAGCCCCCCCAAAGTGGTTCAAGCCCCTCATGTTCCCCACGGATGGATGGTCTGTTGTGGACTATGGTGCCATACCACGTCCCTTACCCTATGGACAGAAAAACTTCAGGTTGGTGTACTATTGTGGAAATGATCCCTCAAATGGGGACCACAGGGTCAGACACACTTGTGTCCATGAAACCTGCCCACGTTCACCTTGAATTTGGCAGACACAAGAGGGATTTAACCACTTGGTGGGACAACATTTTTGCATCCTTCTGTGGGGTAGGCGTATACAATGCCCTCACAAAGGTAGATGGATTTGGGATGTTAATGGATTCATGGATGAATGCCACTCATGGAATCCCTTTTCAGGTGTAGGAGGATTCTATTTGGGAAAACATTATGAATTTCTTTAAGAAAGCGGGTATGATACTTCTCATGATACTTATTTTAGCTCTGGCTGTTTATGTGACAATCAAATTGGTGTTCTGCCTGATAAGTAAAGTAGCAAAATCAAAAAACCTAGTTGATAAGTCTGAAACAGCCATGACCATGTTCAAGGCAGGATATAGGTGGTACAATGAGTGATCAGCGGAGACTTCTTAAGTCTCCTATGATCAAAAGAGGGATTGTAAGGAAACGTGGGAAGTGTAGAGTTACTCTTTAAGATTTAATAGTATTGTAACAAAGATGTTTTTCTGTAGAAACTCACTGTAAATTCTGTTTATCTCACACTCACACATTTCCATAACAAGTTTTAGTTCTCATGGCAAGTTGGCTTCTAGTAACGGGGTCTGCTTCCCATAACAAGTATGCTGTTTTGTACTTCTGTACCAAAACATGCTGAGAACCTTATCAAGGACATATATTGCATGAGACATTTTTAGAATAAATATGATGTTGAGTCTGAAGGAAGAAATATTATGAATCTTGCAGATCAATATTGAATTGTATAACAAAATGCTTAAATGTGATTGGTTGTTCAATTGCGTTCTTCCCCTTTTTTGTATTGTATATGCTCTGTGAAACGGGAAGTAAAAGCATTCTTTTTTCAACCTCATACGGTGTATGGTGTCTGATTACCTGTCCGGACAGACAAAGTTTTTTTCCATTGACCGCCAAAGTCCAATTGAGGGAAAGAGGGGCTGATGCAGAGGACCTAACAGAGGACCTAACAGAAAGAGGGGCTGATGCAGAGGACAATACAGGAAACCTAACAATATCCATAAAAAGTCTCGTCTAAAGTTTGCCACAAGCCACCTTTTGGAGACACACCAAACATGTGGAAGAAGGTGCTCTGGTCCGATGAAGCCAAAATCAAACTTTTTGGCCACAATGCAAAACTATATGTTTGGCGTAAAAGCAACACAGCTCATCACCCTCAACACACCATCCCCACTGTCAAACATGGTGGTGGCAGCATCATGGTTTGGGCCTGCTTTTCTTCAGCAGGGACAGGGAAGATGGTTAAAATTAAGGGGAAGGTGGATGCAGCAAAATACAGGACCATTCTGGATGAAAACCTTTTGGAGTCTGCAAAAGACCTGAAACTGGGACGGAGATTTATCTTCCAACAAGACAATGATCTCAAACATACAGCAAAATCTACAAAGTAATGGTTCACAAATAAACGTATCCAGGTGTTAGAATGGCCAAGTCAAAGTCCAGACCTGAATCCAATCGAGAATCTGTGGAAAGAGCTGAAAACTGCTGTTCACAAACGCTCTCCATCCAACCTCACTGAGCTTGAGCTGTTTTGCAAGGAAGAATGGGCAAGAATTTCAGTCTCTCGATGTGCAAAACTAATAGAGACATACCCCAAGCGACTTGCAGCTGTAATCGCAGCAAAAGGTGGCTCTACAAAGTATTAACGCAAGGGGCCGAATAATTTTGCACGCCCCACTTTTCATTTTTTTATTAGTTAAAAAAGTTTCAAAAATCCAATCGATTTCGTTCCACTTCACAATTGTGTCCCACTTGTTGGTGATTCTTCACAAAAAATTAAAATTGTATATCTTTAAACATAAACATGAAGCCTGAAATGTGGCAAAAGGTTGAAAAGTTCAAGGGGGCCGAATTCTTTCGCAAGGCACTGTAAATAGAAGAACCAGCCTTAGGAAAAAAAGGAGGAGGAGAACATTATCCCCATTGCCACCCAGAAGCAGAGGTAGGTGGGCGAGTAGACCAGCACCACTAGGATGGCTGAGGAGGAGGCGACTTCAGTAGGAGTAATTACTCAGTAAGTCCCGCGCAGTGCTAGTCTAGGTAGGCAAGTGATTCCACTTGTGGTGTCCACCGGATGCTTTAGTGAGCAACACCTGACTACCTCAACACAGGCTAACACACCAGCGAAATTTAGTGGTCAGGGTGAGTTATCACAGGTTTTAAATAACATAATGGAATCAATTAACAGGTTAGCTGATAGCATTAATACACCTGTAAATGAGAATAGCAATTTTGTAAACATATGGTCTAATAAATTAATGAATAGGTTTGAAAGCATGACAAATTCTAACAGTGGTTACTCAGTGGTAAATGTAATTTCTAGTAATACATTTCCGGCTGATCTTAATATTACAAATTCTTCAGTCCCAGAGTCATGTTGAAATAAACATTACTGTGTGAGATCTTGTCATTGGGATACAACTTTTCTGCTCAGGTTAAAGGTAGGATATGAAAACGGCAATTCGTAGACATTTTGTTGTTACTTCCCTCTGAAAAATAATTTATTAACAAAATGGACAGAAAATAAGAAGATAAGCCTATGGAAGATAGACGTAGGCCCGTGGTGAGGTCATTTCAAAATTGGTTGCAGGCTTTTACAATTTATGCTAGCGTTCTAGGGGAAAAACATCCAGAATACTGTAGTGGTCTTTTCCAACACCTTGAGCATGTACTGGAAGCTTACAGAAGCTTTGGTGGATTAAGCTGGTACCAGTATGATGAGTCTGTTAGACAAAAATTATCTGTTTACCCTTCTTTAAACTGAGGTAAGAAGGATATTGGTTTATGGTTAAACTTGATTTTGCGCAGAAACCTTTTTGTCATAAACAGCGGTCCTCAGCTACAATTTCCCCTAAAAGGGGAACACAATTTTCAATGTTCCCATAAAAGGGGTTACTGTTTCACATATAACAAAAATTGTGTAAGTGGGGGGGGGGGCATGCAAATTTAAGCATGAATGCTTTCACTGCTCAGGACCTCACCACTTACTTAAATGTTTTAAAAGGACCGCCAATTTTCATGGTCAAAGAGATAACCTGGCCAAAAGCTTACACTCTAGTGAATCTGTCAAACATGCGGCAATGGCTGGCAGTGTACCCAGATCAGGAGACAGCAACATTTTTAACTGATGGCTTCTCTATTGGTTTCCCTTTGCCTGTATTTTAAGGCAATGGATGTATATTAGTTAAAAATTTAAAATCTGTAAGGAACGTTACTCATATTGTCAGGGAAAAATTGCATGGAGAAATTAAGGGAGAATAGCTGGACCTTTTTAGTACCCCGACATTTCCAAATTTGGGGATTTTCCCCCAAAAAAGCCAAACTTATTTTGTCTGATCCAACATCTCTTATTCCCTAATGGTTCATCGTTGAATGATGAGATTGATGAATGTCTATCCATACTTATTGTATGTTTGAGGATGCCATCTATCATATTAGGAAATTTGGTAAAGCTGCATTACTTGCTAAAGCAGATATTACATCAGCATTTAGACTACTAACAATTAACCCGGCTTCCTATAATTAATTAGGCATGTTTTTTGGGAATAATTTTCATTACGACATGTGTCTCTCTATGGGATGTTCAGTATCATGTGCGTACTTTGAGAAATTTGCTTAATTTCTGCAATGGGTGGTTCCCTTTGAATCAGGTCTTGAAGGTATATTGCACTACCTTGATGACTTTATATTCATTGGTCCTGCCAGTTCCCTTATTTGCTTCCTTATGCTGCAACTGTTTGGTGAGATCACTAAAAAAATTGTGGTTCCTCTAGCGGCAGCATCTACAGCTATCAAAATTTTAGGAATTAAAATTGATACAGAATTATTAGAATTTCAATTACCTTTGGATTAAATTAAAAAAATAAAGCTATGATTTCCTGGTTTCTAAGATGTAAGAAAATATTATTAAAATAAATTCAGTCACTATTAGGACTCTTAGCATTTGCTACCAAAGCTATGCCAGTTTGCAGGATATTCTCCAGCCGCCTTTATTTATTCATGTCTGGATTGAAATCTCAATTTTCTCACATCAGATTATCATTAGAGCTAAAGGAAAAACTTTTGGTATGGATGGAATTCTTTGTAATAGGGCATTCATTCTTTCAGGAAGAATTTGTATTCACATCTGACCTGGAATTGTATACAGACACAGCTGGTGTTTTCTTCTGCAATATGAAATACCCACTGGTGCTGCAGCATATGACCAGAAAAAATGGATACAAATTAAAGCCACCAAGAGCATAGTTCTACTAGAATGATTGTCCTTAGTAGTAGCGTTAGAGATATGGCGTGAACAATTTGCTAATGAAAGAATATTAATTAACTCTGACAATAAGGGAGTAATTTATTCAGTTAATTGTTTGTTTATCAACAAAAACCCATATTTGTTATAAAATTACTTAGGCACCTAGTTTTTCTATGCTTACGCTTTAACATATCGTTAAAAGAAAAAATTGTGGCAGGTAAGGAGAATCAAATGGCAGATGCCTTAGCTCTGTTACAGATATGCAAATTCCATCAGCTACTGCCCAACGAAGACAAGGAAGGTCAAGTGTGTCCAGATCATCTATGGAACATAATTTAGAGTATTTGGTGGCTGATAGTACATGGGTCGAATACTCAGCTGCATGGCACTGGTGGATTAAATTCACAGAGGAATTTGGTCAGCAGTTTGATTCTCCTTCAGAGAAAGATATTCAATAATTTTTATACACTCTAATGCAGCTAGAATTATTTCAAAGCCACATTACGAAAATACTAGCAGGTGTATAATTTTTCTTTAAGTTGCAAGGTTTTCCTCCATGCTCATCCTACATCTCAATACAACAAGCTCTCAAAAGGATATAAGAAGAATCATTTGTTTTCAGATACTATAAGGTCTATTTATATTCCATTACCCAAAGAAATTTGTAGAGTTAGTAATTTTATTTGTTTCTCAGAATTTGAGTCTATTTTATTTAAAACTGCGTTTGTGCTAGCATTTTTTGGTGCAATGAGAATTACCAAAACATAAGAAGTCAAGTTCAGGTTTGTTAAAACACCATGTTTTGGTCTATAGTTTAGGAATAAATATATTGATACCTAGTTTTTAAATTACTTCCCCGAATACCATAAATTTTTTTTCTGAAATAGCACCAAGGCGAGGTCAACGATTACAATGATGCCCCTATTAAAAAAACTTGGAGATAATTAGGTAGAATGTGCATGGAAAAATATATGCCACTTATTGGATTTGTTCCTATAACATAGATTTAAAAGTTTGTTGTATAGGGAGAGTTTTCATCATCTTCCTGAAAGGGGGCTAACATTTTAATTTCTTATAAATACAGTAATTGTTAATCAACCCGGAATTTGACTTTTTATAAGATATTCTTTTTTTGATCCTAAACTGACTTTTTTGTATTATTTATTTCAATTTAATTTTGTTATTAATTATAAAAAATTACAATTAATTATTATTATTACACCAATAAATGTCCCACCTATAATATCTGATAGAAATTTGTGGTGGTCTATAATTAACAAGTTTTTTTGTTTGGTGTTTGGTGGTAGATGCGCCTACTCCCTGTAAGATCAATATTAACTCTCTCTAAGAATCACTTCCAATTTTTTTTTTTTTGTCCACAGCTAATAACACGCTACATAAATTATTCTACACACCACTACACCAATTTCACTCATTTTAAACAATCCATAAAAATACTAAATTCTATACTGTATTAAAAACAAACTTAATAATAAATCTAACTAAGGTATAAAATGCAATTTTTTTTTGTTTAAAAGAATATAGAAACATAATCTTATTTTTATTTTACCTTATTATTTTGTTTCAGTCAGAATAAACTGTATGCACTAATAAACAAAAATTTTATCAAATTCTTAGAAAATCCATACAAACATATCATACAAAATCCATATACCAAAAGCTTTAAGATGTTTTTGCTTTTAACATCATTAAAGGCCATTTTTAAAATCATTCATTAATCTTTGTTGTAAACATGGTTTTTTTTTTCATATCGAAATTGTAATTTTACCCATCATTGAAATATATTTCCCTTTGTTAAAACACCATGTTTTGGTCTATAGTTTAGGAATAAATATATTGATACCTAGTTTTTAAAACAGCTAGAGCAGGTAAAGGTGTGTGGATCTCCTTTTATATAGTAGTTGTGGAGATGTGGATATTTGTCCATTAAGGATAGTAAACAATTACATGTCAATAAGGCCGTCTTGTAAGGGTGCTTTTTTAGTTCATTTAGATAAATCCCCCCACAAGATATCAATTTAATAGTGTCCTAAAAAAATACTTGAGCTTATTTTACCTCCAATTCTTTTAGAATTGGTACAGTGACCAAAGCTGCTAGGATGGGCCTTATCAAAAAACTGGCCAGGTGGGATTCTCACCGATTTCAAATGTTTGTCAGATAGGTGGTAGAAGATACATTTGGATCCTGGGTCACTCTTATTTTAACAAAAGAGCCATGAAGCGGTGCTGAGGAGTTTCAAATTCTGTGGAAAGGAATTCAAGGCCTTCAATGGTTTAACTTATTCTGTTATATCTCCAGGTTATTGGAAATGTCGTCAGTTCCGAATGTTCTAATCGTTCACCTGGGGGGAAATGACGTGGGTTAAGTGAAAACGATGGATTTAATGTTTTGGCTGAAGCGTGACCTTCATCGATTTAAATTAGCTTCCCCGAATACCATAATATTTTTTTATGAAATAGCACCAAGGCTGTCATGATTACATGATGCCCAATTAAAAAACTTGGAGAAAATTAGGTAGATGCATGGAAAAATATATGCCACTTATTGGAGGTTTTCCTATAGACATAGGGATTTAGAAGGAGGTTTTGGGGGTTTGTATAGGGCAGATGGAGTTCATCTGTCTGAAATAGGGCTAGACATTTTTAATGTTGGCTTAGAAAATAGCATTGAATTGTTAATGCAAGCCCGGAATTTGGGGACTTGTGTTTATAAGATATTCTGTATTGTTGGAGTCCTGTATGACTGAGCTGTTTTTGTATTTATTATTTTCAATTTGAGATTTTTTTTATGAATTGATAAAAATGATTAAAATTATTTTGATGTATTTATTACACCAATAAATGTGCCGCAGCCAATTATATGCCAAACAAAGTTGTGAGTGTTCCTAATTAACTAAGTGTTTTTTTTAGGTATTTGGGGGGGGGGGGGGTAGATGCGGCCTACATTCCCATGTAAGATCAATATGAAGCTCTGCTAGAATCAGCTTCCAGATTATTATTTTTTGTCACAGCTTAATTGAACAAGCTGACATTAGAAGTTTATTGGCTACCATGCACAGCTACACCAGATTTTGCACTCAGTTTTGTAAATGCAATGTCCATAAAAAAAGGGCTAAATTCTTATACTGTATTAAAAACAAAGCTGTAATAATAAATTCATAAACTAAGGTATTAAAATGCAATTTTTATTTTGTTTAGAATAGAATATAGAAACAAAATGTGCTTTTTTTTATTGGTTACCATTAATTTCATTTTTTTTTTCAGTCATGAATAAAGCTGGGTATGCACTAGTAGAAACAAAAATTTGTATGCAAATTCTTAGGAAAATCCATACAACAATTATCATACAAAATCCATATAACAAAAGCTGTTTAAGATTTTGTTTGCTTTTAACATTCAATTATGGGAGGCCATTTTCAAAATCAGGTGTCTTTGAAGTCTTTGTGTTAAACATTGTTTTTTTTTTTTTCATTTCGAAATATAATGTTGTACCTTCATTGAATTATTAATTTTCCCTTAGCATGAACTCTCCAGTTACAAAGATTATAATGAAGATAGCAATTAAAAAATGAATATTTTGAAAGCAGCAGAACAAAAAATGCTTGGATGATGATCATACCACTAACAATGAGACTTTACATACTGCACATGTACCAGGTTATAGTCAAGTAACTCAAATAATTGGAAAAGACACTGCTCAGGCTCCTGTAACTCGAGCCAACATGCAAAACTGTTTGTGCCCTCTGAATATTGTTAACCTGGGTGTCTTGCATTGAACATATGCACTTCATAATATGGTACAAAGCAATAGGAAAAATCCCAGCAATACAGAAAAAAAGAAGTACATTTGTATTCATATCCTGTATTAATTATTGTAATATCCATGCATATATATTTTAATTTTAAAAGACAAAATAAAAAATTGGTTAGAACCACCAGGGTATGTGTGGGCTTACTTTATAAAATGATGTGCATAACTCCAGAAATGTACACCAGACATTTGTGTTTACATTTCATAATTTACCATCTCACATCAGTTTCTGTACTCAACTCAGTATATTTCAAGATGTTACTGGAAAGGGGTTTAAAAAAACATTATTAACCATGATACAGTATTTACTCTAGACAGGAGGAGACGTTCTAAAGATTTTTTAAATTATTGGTAACCTTATTATCTTATAATATATGTAAGGTAA
This sequence comes from Lithobates sylvaticus, assembly GCA_028564925.1. Classification (NCBI taxonomy): domain Eukaryota; kingdom Metazoa; phylum Chordata; class Amphibia; order Anura; family Ranidae; genus Lithobates; species Lithobates sylvaticus. The sequence continues at coordinate 245,147,038 of CM053028.1, read as the reverse complement.
GTTGTAATAGTTTTCTGCACATATACAATATCTCACAAAAGTGAGTAAACCCCTCAGATTTTTGTAAATATTTTATTACAGTATCTCACAAAAGTGAGTACACCCCTCACATTTTTGTAAATATTTTATTATAAATTTTCATGTGACAACACTGAAGAAATTACACTTTGCAGCAATGTAAAGTAGTGAGTGTACAGCTTGTATAACAGTGTAAATTAGCTGTCCCCTAAAAATAACTCAACACACAGCCATTAATGTCTCCTAATGCGGCATACACACAAGCGGACTTTCCCGTGGGATTGTCCGCCGGACTGGAGTCAGCCGGACAATCTTCCCGTGTGTGGGCGCCAAAAGTCCGGCGGACTAAGTTTTAAGTTCAGACTTAAAATTGTCCGCTGGACTCGTGAGTCCGGCGGACAATCCCGCGGTCTGTGTGCTAGTCCGCGGGACTTTTGGAAATGAACGGACTTGCCGACACACGATCGGAAAGTCCGTTCATTTAGAACGTGACTGCAGGTAGACGGGACTAGCGAAGGCAGTGAATGCCGCCGTGCTAGCCCCGTCACTTGGTATGGATTTAAAGGGAATCCCTAGGCCGAAAAAACGGCGTGGGGACCCCCCCAAATCCATCTCAGACCCTTATCCGAGCACGCAGCCCTGCCGGCCAGGAAAGAGGTGGGGACGAGCGAGCGCCCCCCTCCTGAGCCGTACCAGGCCGCGTGCCCTCAACATGGGGGTGCCCTGGGGAAAGGGCGCCCCACCCCAAAGCACCTTGTCCCCATGTTGATGAGGACAAGGGCCTTTTCCCGACAACCCTGGCCGTTGGTTGTCAGGGTCTGCATGCAGGGGGCTTATCGGAATCCAGGAGTCCCCGTTAATAAGGGGGCCCCCAGATCCCGGCCCCCCACCCTATGTGAATGAGTATGGGGTACGATGTACCCCTACCCATTCACCTAAGGTGTAAAAGTGTAAAAAAAAAAAACACACAATTTTTTTAAAATATTTTATTGCACTGCTCCGGGGGTCTTCTTCTGTCTTGGGGGGTCTTCTCGCCGGACTCCTCCGCTCTCTTCTGCTCTTTTACCTACCTATTTCACGAGCGGAGGAGCCCTGCTTTCTTTTCAAATTTATATTTTATTAGCGCCTACAACGGGCGTACGCATACAGAAAGTATACAGAAGCAATACAAATTAAACATAACATTCTAAATCATGTCTTAATATCAGAGCATCTGTATTAAACATTATATCTCTATTTGTTCGGGTTTCTACAGAAAATTAGCATCGCTTCTTATATATTTTCCTATCACCTTTCTGTTAATCTTAAAGGAACCTACTCAAATATTACGTTTAACAATACCCGCCGCTCTTTTCTCTTTTTCAAAACAACTCAAATAACTTCCAACTAAACAGACACCAAACAAGCAAACAAACAGACACACAAAAAAAAAAAGGATAATTTTTTCCCTCTCTTCTCCTTCTTTCCTTCCCCCTTTATATAAAGCAAGATTAAAAGGGAAATCCGTCGTTGACGCTGGGCAGCCAGGGTGTTCTCCATATCTATATATAATTAGTTTCTATTCCCTAAGAGAGTCAAGCCTTCTGCTGATATCACAAATTGTTTCCATAGTTTCCAAGTTGTTTGATATTCTTCTTGTTGTTGTTTTGACTCTAGCCCTAATTCTTCTATTTTATTTATCTCTTCCACTTTATGTAGCCAATCTGCTGCCGTTGGAGGAGTCTGTTTTTTCCAATAAAGTGGTACACAGGCCTTTGCGGCATTCACCAAGTGTCTCACTATCGAATTTTGGTAATTTTTAAGTGGAATGTTGGATAAATGTAATAGGAAGAAAGTGGGGTCTCTAGTTATCCTATAATCTGTGAATTTTTGCGTTACTTTTTGGACTATATTCCAGAAAAGGGATAGTTTAGGACATGACCAAAATATGTGCAATAAAGTTCCTCTCTCATCCAGGCATCTCCAGCAGCAGTCAGTAGAATCAGGATAATATTTATGTAAGAGCTGTGGTGTAAGGTACCATCTTGTCAGAATTTTATAATTAGATTCCTGCATCTTTGTGGAGACTGATGATTTTAAAGAAAATCTTAATATGTGTTGTATTTTGTCCAATGTAAATTTCCGTTCGAAGTCTCGTTCCCACTTGTCTATAAACGACAAGTGTGGCATTGCCACTGGGCAGTTCAGTAATGAATACATCCTAGAGAGTGTCCGTGTTATGTCCCCCTCCTCGGCACAATATTCCTCTAACTTTGTCAGGGGTCGGGTATAGCACCTGGGTTCTAATAGTGTATCTAGGAAGTGTTTCAGCTGAAATGTCGACCAAAATGACAGTATATACGGCCCTGACTCCTCTCTCAGTTCCTCTATAGATGGCCACCTATCCTCCCTTATAAAGTGGGAGACCCTAGTTTTCTCACCCTGTCGTAAGACCATAAAGGTAGCGAAATCCAGGGGTGGAAACTAGGGTTTCCCAAAACCGGGAACAATGGAGAGTCTGAGGAAGTAAGGGAAAATTGCTTACTGACATGGGATCCTATATATATTTTTCTGCAGATGTAAAACTTATGTATTTCCTGATGAAGCTGTTAAGCGAAACTAGTTGAAATACTTACTGTACAATTGTTTGACTTTTTAAAAAAATGTTTGTCCAATGTATCAATGTGTGAAGAACTATTACAATAAATTGCTATACTTTATCTAGTTTTGGTTTATGAACAGTAGCAACAATACCCTATGTACCGTGATAGTCCGACAGCTCCCCTTCCTTGGAGAACCCTGATTGGAGACCAGAATCTCTCCAATAATATTTTATCCTATATATAGTGTCGTCCCTATTATATATATTTTCAGTGATGTTTGAAGATGGTCAGCCCTGCTTTCTTCTTCATTTTCGCCGCCGTCGTCTGGGGGTCTCGTTCAGCCTTTGGGGGTCTTCCGGGTCTCTTCTGTTCTTGCCGCTGCCCCTATGATGTCACAGTCCCGGAGGATGCTCGGATAAGGGTCTGAGATGGATTTGGGGGGGACCCCCACACCGTTTTTTCGGCATAGGGATTCCCTTTAAATCCATACCAGGTGACGGGGCTAGCGCGGTGGCATTCACTGCCTTCGCTAGTCCCGTCTACCTGAAGTCACGTTCTAAATGAACGGACTTTCCGATCGTGTGTCGGCAAGTCCGTTCATTTCCAAAAGTCCCACAGACTTTTTACCGCGGATTTTCCGCCTGGGCAAGTCCACACGCTCGGAAAGTCCGGCAGACCTCCGCTGGAAAGTCCGGCGGTTTGTCCGCTGTACTAGGTCCGGCGGACAAATCCGCCGGAAAGTCCGAGCGTGTGTACGCCGCATAAGTGAAAATGTCCACATTGGGCCCAATTAGCCATTTTCCCTCCCCGGTGTCATGTGACTCGTTAGTGTTACAAGGTCTCAGGTGTAAATGGGGAGCAGGTGTGTTAAATTTGGTGTTATCGCAAAGAACTCTGTGAGGATCTGAAAAAGAATTGTTGCTCTACATAAAGATGGTGTTGCATTATGAGGGGTTTATGAGTAATCTCCATTAGCAACTGGGAATATGTGTATATAGATGTATATATATGATTTTAGCTTGTAGTATTTTTTCTGTTAAGGGTTAAACTTGGCTGGAGGACTTTGTCCGTGGGAATATCTAATCCAATTAACAGTTCCTTTTGTGTCTAGGTATGCTAAGTGTGTGTTGGGGAGATGCCCTGTTTTCTACCTAATTTAATATTCAAAGGCCCAGGAAAAGATATCTGTGTGTAGTCAGTACGGCACCGAATTCATTAGCTAATAAAGGCTTTTGTACTCTTCCGTGCTAATCAACTATTTATCCATCTCAAAGGGCGTTTGATATGCTTAGCATATTTCTTTTGACTTGTTCAGGAAGGGATACTACAACCCAGCTATGATTGCGCATAGTTAAGTGCCCCATTCACGAGAAGACCTTCTCTTTAATTAAGTTGCCTTCAAACTAATTAACTCTAGCTCGTTAATACGAAAGAGGAAGTGCTATTGATGGGAAATTAAGTTATAAGGAAATTGACCAATCGGGGAAGAGATACGCCCGGAGGGAGGAGAGGGCTAACCAATCAGGGTGGTCCTGTGCAAGTCAATGAGAGATGGCACTTTATTAGCAGGACACACACAATGATAGGCAGATGAACACTGACCGTGGGGCCCCGGAATCATAAGATAGGTAATTTATCAGATCATCTCCCAGCACTTACAGGTATACCTGCTTCTTTAATTAATGTTCGTTTGCTATAAATATTTTCTATGTAATCTTGTATTTTAACCTAACATTTACTCCCTTGCTTAAAACTATAAATTGTATTTTCTGTGTATTACCTAGACCTGTTAAACGTTACTCTAATAAATGTTATTATGTTTCAAGCTTCCAAATCTTCTCAATAGAACTCTCATTTAACCCATATCATATTTTGTGATTAATAAATCAGAAATAGAGATACTATAGGTTAACAATGGCCTAGACTATAGGAAGATTGCCAAGACCCTGAAAATAAGCTGCAGCAAGGTGGCCGAGACCATACAGCGGTTTAACAGGACAGGTTCCACTCAGAACAGGGCTTGCCTTGGTCGCCCACAGAAGGTGAGTGCACATGCTCAGCGTCATATCCAGAGATTGTCTTTGTGAAATAGACGTATGCGTGCTGCCAGAATTGCTGCAGAGGTTGAAGGGATGGGGGGTCAGCCTGTCAGTGCTCAGACCATACGCCACACACTGCAGAAAATTGGTCTACATGGCTGTCATCCCAAAAGGAATCCTCTTCTAAAGATGATGCACAAGAAAGCCTGCAAACTGTTTGCTGGAGACAAGAAGACTAAGGATATTGATTACTAAAAACCATGTCCTGTGGTCTGATGAGACCAAGATAAACGTATTTGGTTGTGATAGTGTCAATCGTGTGTGGTGGCAACCAGGTCAGGAGTACAAAGACAAGTATGTCTTGCCTACAGTCTAGCAAGGTGGTGGGAGTGTCATCGTCTGGGGCTGCATGAGTGCTGCCAGCACTGGGGAGCTACAGTTCATTACAGTTCAAGGAAATTACAGTAAATTTACACTGTTATACAAGCTGTACACTCACTACTTTACATTGTAGCAAAGTGTAATTTCTTCAGTGTTGTCACATGAAAAGATATAATAAAATATTTACAAAAATGTGAGCAGTGTACTCACTTTTGTGAGATACTGTATATTAGGTTGTCCCTTATATATATATATATATATATATATATATATATATATATATACCAAGGTGTTTAAAAGTAAAAGGAATCAAGTTACTTGGTAAACTCATAAAAAGAAGGGGGCGTGGCTTGGCAAGCAGAGCGGATGGCAGCAGACTAGACGAGCTCCGTCAAACCCTCAGCCCTTACAGCTCAAACAACGCCGTAACCACCAGCTAAGATGAGCAGACTCACCCGCCACAACTCCGGAACTCACCCCCGACGTTCCGCTCCTGCCTCGAGCTCCAGAAGCATTCCGGACATCTTTAAATCTCAGTCTCAGACCCGCAAGGCCCTTCCCAAGATGGCGCAGCCGCGTGGAGAGGAAGAGTTCAGCGAAGACTCACAGTCCGCATACGAAGAGGAGGTAAGAGACACCTCTTCAACAGAGCACCCCCTTACCCTCCCCGCTATGATGAAAATAGCGGCAGACATCAAAGGGACCTTCTCCTCCGCTATCACGGAATTGAAAGCAGACATCTTGTCTATCTCAGAGAAGCTAGAGGGGGCAGAGAAGGCAGGCACAAGGAGGGACAAGGCCATAGCGCGCCTGGAAAAAGTTACGGATAACCATGCAGCCCACCTCATTGAAATGAATCGCCAATTAGAGGATTTGGACAATAGGGGGAGGAGACACAATGTTAGAGTGAGGGGGGTACCAGAATCTGTGGACCCCAGCAATATACCCTCTGCCCTACAATACGTATTCAACGAGGTCCTGGAACGCCCAACGGACACCCTGATTGTTTTTGACCGGGCACACAGGGCACTAAGAGCCAGGCCAGCTGACACGGCACCCCCCAGGGACATTATATGCTGTCTCCCAGACTTTAAACGAAAGGAGGAAATTATGCTAAAGGCCAGGCATAATGCACACATAACATTTAATGACACGGCCATCGCCATCTTTCAAGACCTTTCCCCTATTACTTTAAACAACAGGAGAGCACTGCGCCCCCTGCTGGAGATCTTACGCGAGCAAAACATACCATACAAGTGGAAATTCCCCTTTGCATTGAATGTGACTTTCCAAGGCAGGCAGTTCTATCTGCGTACACCAGATGACCTCCAGAACTTCTGTCAGGACATCCAGATCCCGCTGATTGACCTACCTGAGTGGTACAGGGAATTCCTCAACCCTCCAAAAACACAGGGAATCCAAACCTCACAACCTACCACACCTACCAAACCACCGAACAAAAGAGGGAAGTTCCAGACTAAACAGGGCCTGGGCACAAGCGCTACTCCGAGACACTCCAACGCATCCAGAGAGCTACAGCCGGATTCAGGCCAGGAATGAGTTCTTAGATGCAGACAGGGTGGTTGATTTCACCACAACAATAGCACCACTGCACACTCACACATAGGTTGTTCATTTTAACAGTTACTTTTTGCGCTTTATTTTCTCTCAGCTTCATTTTGCCCCGCATGGCTATTCTCTTAGGTCCACTTGCAGCAGGTAACCTCCCGCTTGGACTCCACCAGAGCACCGGATTTGGGGCTACAACACCCACAAACTGACCTGAAAGGAGCCGGAAGGAAGGGACATACACTGAACTCTACACTTCTAAGGTATGAACTTTCCTTTACCTAGTCTAAGAAGGGACACTCCATACGGAACTGAGTCAGTGCACAACCTCACTTCGCCTAACTGGGAGGCCCTTCAAAGGGTCATGGGTAACCACGGCCTGCGACATACACGGACAACTATAGGCATGGTAAGAAACCCAGAACAGACCTATAAGGAATGGCCGGAGGGTGCTGGAATATGCAGACTCTAGAAGTTTATACGGGCGGTTTCGCCATTGAGTGTGCAGTGGTGTGAGCTTGCATCACTAACTAATGATGTTTTATATCACCTTTAACGGGTGAAAGTCAAAGTTACGGTTACGGTTAATGTTTACTTGCAGCATAACTTTTCTGTTTAGCACTACCTATGAAGGGCTGGGGGGGAGGGAGTTTGACTTGGATAACACACTTGATTTCTCTTTTTTGGGTTTTCTGGCTGTGCTGGAAAAACTGATTGTTGCCACTGATCTGGGCTTCCTCCCATCACCCCCACAGTGGACGCGGCAGTGTGGACGCCACAGTGACGCCTCAAAGTTCAGGGGGCCTCACTGGGGCGTCGACAAGCGGCTCCTAACAAACTCAGTTACCTCTGGGAATCAAAACCCAGAGGTTAGTTACTGCATCTCCTGACCCACCTTCTAAAGTGTCAGATAGTGGGCTCACTAATCTATTTCATTGCTACACGCAATTCTATCTCTCTCTCTTATATCCTGTCCTCTCTTTAACATCCCCCACACTAGACTAGTGTGTACCCCCCTTTTTTACCCATACAATCTTCTCCCCCTCACCTTACCCGCAGCGTCCAACAACATGATTTACTCAACATTAGGGAAAAACCCCACGGTGATATCGCACAATGTAAGGGGTCTTAACATACCACAAAAGAGAACACAATTATTACGTGACCTGGGGAAGAGAAGGCCGGCCTTCGCATTTCTACAAGAGACGCACTTTAGAGCGGACTCTATACCAAAAATGACAGATGGGTACTTCACTAAAGCATACCATGCACCCAATCCAGACTCGAAAACGAAGGGGGTATCCATCCTTATTGGACGAAATTCGGGATTCTCCCCTACACACCAAAAGGCAGATCCGGGAGGCCGGTTCCTCTTCCTCAAAGGACACATAGGCAAGCTACCTATAACACTTGCATGCGCATACTTCCCGAACACTGCACATATAACCTTTTGCCAATCACTGATAGACGAACTGACTGAATTTGCCTCTGGATGCATCATCCTAGGAGGTGACTTTAATGTCCCCCTGGAACCCACACAGGATACGTCCAATGGCAAATCCACGATCACCTATCGTAAACTGAAAAAGATAAGAATGATGCTACACTCATTGACTTTGGCTGATTCATGGCGAGTGACCCACCCCCAGGGGAGGGACTACACTTACTTCTCCCCCCTGCACCAAAAGTACACGCGTATAGACTTTTTATTTATCACACAAAGAGACCTCCCTAGGATGACAGGGGCCTATATAGGGTCGAGATCGGTATCTGATCACGCACCTATATCAATGTCCTTACGGCTAGAAGAGACGCACAAGAGAAATAGTGGGTGGAGACTGAACCCGACACTACTGACAGACCCAGTGACTCTAGAAACGATAAAGAAAAATATACAAACTTACTTTCGAGAAAACACGACAGAAGAGGTATCACACCTGAACATCTGGGAGGCACACAAATGTGTAGTCAGAGGTCAACTCATGGGTTTGGCCTCACAGAAAAAGAAGGCAGCAGAAAAAGAACTAAAGGACCTATTCCACAGAGTCCAAACATTAGAGACCCAACACAAGAGGTCTCTGGCACTAACAGTTGCCGAAGACCTCCTGATAGCTAGAAAAGCCCTTCAAGAGAAATTAGATCTACAGGCCAAAAGAATACTATTTTACCGCAGAGGCTTCTTTTATGAACACGGAAACAAGAACAACAAATACCTAGCTAGGGCTTTGCGAGACATTCGGGCTTCCACTACCATCACTCAGATCAAAGACAAAAATCAGACATTGATTCATAACACAAAACGGATTGCGGCAGAGTTCCATGACTTCTACTCCCGGCTGTATAATATTCCCCCCACGCACAAACCGAAGGCGGCAGAGGGAACCAGAGCACAAATAATCGCACAGTACCTGACAAACAGCGGCTTACCGAGCTTGTCTATGTCTGATGCGGAGGAAATTGACAAACCCATAGAGGTGATGGAACTTCTGCATGCGATCAAAACAATGAAATCAGGGAAAAGCCCAGGCCCAGATGGCTTCCCCGCCATCTACTATAAGACATTTTCGCAACTTCTGACACAACCCCTGCTGAAAGCCCTGAACTCACTTGCCACTCCCCAAGACCTCCACCTTTAACGCAGCCCACATCACGGTGCTTCCCAAACCAGGCAAAGACCCCAACTGCTGCTCTAGCTATAGGCCGATCTCGCTCCTAAATCTTGACATGAAACTTCTTTCCAAGCTTATAGCTGTCAGACTAAGTAAACTCCTACCAGATATTATTGGCCCAGAGCAATCTGGGTTCATGCCGGGGAGGGAAGCCCGGGATAATGTCATCAAGGCCACAAACTTGATTCACACAATGAGGGAAGGGTCTGTCGAGGGTCTTCTCCTGTCTACGGACGCGGAGAAGGCCTTCGACAGAGTGGCATGGGACTTTATGTTCGCAGTATGTAGACACATAGGCCTTAGAACGAATTTGCTGACGTGGATCTTGGCTCTATACCAAGCCCCAACAGCCAGACTGAAAATAAACGGTACCCTCTCTGAACCAGTAAACATCCGTAACGGAACTAGACAGGGATGCCCCCTATCACCTATCCTGTTTATTCTCTCTCTGGAACCATGCATCCGTATGATAAATAACAACAACTCAATAACGGGTATGAGATTGGGGACCAAACACTACAAAATAGCCGCATACGCGGATGATCTCCTGTTTGCGCTCACACAGCCACATATCTCGATCCCCAACCTAGTTAAGGAGTTTGAGATATTCGGCTACCTAACTAACTTTAAAATCAATTACGAGAAATCCGAGGCACTCAACATATCTTTAGACCCAGGTAAGCTACAACAAACCAAGGCCAACTGCCCCTTTAAGTGGGTAGACACTAAACTAAAGTACTTAGGGATATGGCTCACCCCAGACCTAAGCAACCTATACTTACAAAACTTTCAACCCTTCATACAGAACTTGAGCAAAGATCTCAAGGGTTGGAATCTTAAACCATTGTCTTGGTTTGGCAGAGCTGCTGCCATAAAAATGACGATACTACCAAGGGTCCTTTACCTGTTCCACACATTGCCCATTAAATTACCCAAAAACTTCTTCACACAGCTACAGACGACAGTGAGAACCTTTATCTGGGCTGGGAAAAAGTCAAGACTTAAAATGTCGACCTTGATGTCACCAAAAACAGAAGGGGGAATTAACTTGCCCAACTTTAGACACTACTATTACGCCACACAACTGACCCGTATTTTAGATTGGAACTGTCACGCCTCTTCTAAAGACTGGGTGGGAATTGAAGGTCTACAAACATCTACCCCACTAAGATTTACACCATGGGTAACCAAAGGGGCCCTTGATACTGAATTGCTTTTGCACCCCACCATAGGACCGACCTTAGCAACCTTCCATACACTGACTCAAACACATAACCTGGCATCATCCCCAGGCCCCCTGACTCCATTAGCCCACAACAGGGACTTTGCATTAGGGCAGTCGACTACATCATTCCCACACAGAGACGACAACACACCAATGACTGTCGCACACTGTATTACGGGAGGTAAGCTTAAAACTTTCGAAGCACTAAACATGGAACTACAAGCGAGACATTTTACGTTCTGGCAGTATAGACAACTACACAACTACATCCTCTGCACGGCCAACAAACAACAATTCCTTAGGGATCAGTCGTGGTTTGAACAGCTGTGTATCAAGGGAGAGCCGGTGGGCAAAGCCACTTCATTGATGTACAGCTGGTTACAGACTAACAAGAATACACCACCGAGTAAACACAGGGCCAAGTGGGAAGCGGCACTCATGAAAACATTTACTGATGAACAATGGAACAACGCATGCATTCTTGCTCATAAATGTTCCATCAGCACTAACACACAGGAAACCTCATACAAGGTACTGACGAACTGGTACTTTACCCCGGTCAGACTGCATGCATGGTACCCAGAGACTTCGGAACTATGCTGGAGGTGTGGCACCGACAAGGGAACCATGCTGCACATCTGGTGGGACTGCCCTTCGCTACGCGGATATTGGGATGGGGTCTGTGCTCAGATACGTGCCATCACAGAGACCAAGCTTTCTCTTAATGCAGAGTGTTGCCTACTACATATTTCTGACTACTCACTATCAAGATACAAAAAGACAATGGCCCGACACATGTTGAACGCTGCAAAGACAGTTATCCCCAGACATTGGAGGTCCACTCACGCACCCACGATTAGGGATGGGCCCGGTGCTCGATGCGAACCCACGTTCGCATCGAGCACCGGGCGTTCGCTCGCTCGGCGAGCCCAGAACTATTTTGGCCGCTCGCATCACGTTCGTGTGATGCGAGCGGCCCCGCAATGCATTGCGGCCGGCGCGGCCGGCGCAGTGCATTGCTGGCTGATGATTGGCCAAGCATGCACTGTGACCCCGCATGCTTGGCCAATCACAGCCCCGGAAACTCGAAGAGCCATAATTGGCTACAGGCAGGACGCCTGTAGCCAATTACAGCTCAGGGGCTGTAGTACACGCCCCCCCCTATAAAAGGCCGCCACGCCGTCTGCGCCGGTCACATGCTGTTCCGGCGCAGATTGAGCAGGCTGATTCTGTGACACTCTGCTCGATTTAGTTAGGTAGAGAGATTCACTTACAGAAATTGAGTTAGATAGATTCAGTTACAAAGATTGATTGAGAAAGAGGGGCTTGTAGTGTGTTCGTGGCAGGCAGGCAGAGCTCCTATATTTTGTTACCAGAAGCACCTATAGGACTTGTAGTGTGTTCGTGGCAGGCAGGCAGAGCTCCTATATTTTGTTACCAGAAGCACCTATAGGACTTGTAGTGTGTTCGTGGCAGGCAGGCAGAGCTCCTATATTTTGTTACCAGAAGCACCTATAGGACTTGTAGTGTGTTCGTGGCAGGCAGGCAGAGCTCCTATATTTTGTTACCAGAAGCACCTATAGGACTTGTAGTGTGTTCGTGGCAGGCAGGCAGAGCTCCTATATTTTGTTACCAGAAGCACCTATAGGACTTGTAGTGTGTTCGTGGCAGGCAGGCAGAGCTCCTATATTTTGTTACCAGAAGCACCTATAGGACTTGTAGTGTGTTCGTGGCAGGCAGGCAGAGCTCCTATATTTTGTTCCCAGAAGCACCTATAGGACTTGTAGTGTGTTAGTCCCATCACACACACAGAGCTATATTTTGTTCCCAGAAGCACCTATAGGACTTGAAGTGTGTTAGTCCCATCACACACACAGAGCTATATTTTGTTCCCAGAAGCACCTATAGGACTTGAAGTGTGTTAGTCCCATCACACACACAGAGCTATATTTTGTTCCCAGAAGCACCTATAGGACTTGAAGTGTGTTAGTCCCATTACACACACAGAGCTATATTTTCTTCCCAGAAGCACCTATAGGACTTGAAGTGTGTTAGTCCCATCACACACACAGAGCTATATTTTGTTCCCAGAAGCACCTATAGGACTTGAAGTGTGTTAGTCCCATCACACACACAGAGCTATATTTTGTTCCCAGAAGCACCTATAGGACTTGAAGTGTGTTAGTCCCATCACACACACAGAGCTATATTTTGTTCCCAGAAGCACCTATAGGACTTGAAGTGTGTTAGTCCCATCACACACACAGAGCTATATTTTGTTCCCAGAAGCACCTATAGGACTTGAAGTGCGTTAGTCCCATCACACACACAGAGCTATATTTTGTTCCCAGAAGAACCTATAGGACTTGAAGTGTGTTAGTCCCATCACACACACAGAGCTATATTTTGTTCCCAGAAGCACCTATAGGACTTGAAGTGTGTTAGTCCCATCACACACACAGAGCTATATTTTGTTCCCAGAAGCACCTATAGGACTTGAAGTGTGTTAGTCCCATCACACACACAGAGCTATATTTTGTTCCCAGAAGCACCTATAGGACTTGAAGTGTGTTAGTCCCATCACACACACAGAGCTATATTTTGTTCCCAGAAGCACCTATAGGACTTGAAGTGTGTTAGTCCCATCACACACACAGAGCTATATTTTGTTCCCAGAAGCACCTATAGGACTTGAAGTGTGTTAGTCCCATTACACACACAGAGCTATATTTTCTTCCCAGAAGCACCTATAGGACTTGAAGTGTGTTAGTCCCATCACACACACAGAGCTATATTTTTGTTCCCAGAAGCACCTATAGGACTTGAAGTGTGTTAGTCCCATAACACACACAGAGCTATATTTTGTTCCCAGAAGCACCTATAGGACTTGAAGTGTGTTAGTCCCATTACACACACAGAGCTATATTTTCTTCCCAGAAGCACCTATAGGACTTGAAGTGTGTTAGTCCCATCACACACACAGAGCTATATTTTGTTCCCAGAAGCACCTATAGGACTTGTAGTGTGTTCGTGGCAGGCAGGCAGAGCTCCTATATTTTGTTACCAGAAGCACCTATAGGACTTGTAGTGTGTTCGTGGCAGGCAGGCAGAGCTCCTATATTTTGTTACCAGAAGCACCTATAGGACTTGTAGTGTGTTCGTGGCAGGCAGGCAGAGCTCCTATATTTTGTTACCAGAAGCACCTATAGGACTTGTAGTGTGTTCGTGGCAGGCAGGCAGAGCTCCTATATTTTGTTCCCAGAAGCACCTATAGGACTTGTAGTGTGTTAGTCCCATCACACACACAGAGCTATATTTTGTTCCCAGAAGCACCTATATGACTTGAAGTGTGTTAGTCCCATCACACACACAGAGCTATATTTTGTTCCCAGAAGCACCTATAGGACTTGAAGTGTGTTAGTCCCATCACACACACAGAGCTATATTTTGTTCCCAGAAGCACCTATAGGACTTGAAGTGTGTTAGTCCCATTACACACACAGAGCTATATTTTCTTCCCAGAAGCACCTATAGGACTTGAAGTGTGTTAGTCCCATCACACACACAGAGCTATATTTTGTTCCCAGAAGCACCTATAGGACTTGAAGTGTGTTAGTCCCATCACACACACAGAGCTATATTTTGTTCCCAGAAGCACCTATAGGACTTGAAGTGTGTTAGTCCCATCACACACACAGAGCTATATTTTGTTCCCAGAAGCACCTATAGGACTTGAAGTGTGTTAGTCCCATCACACACACAGAGCTATATTTTGTTCCCAGAAGCACCTATAGGACTTGAAGTGCGTTAGTCCCATCACACACACAGAGCTATATTTTGTTCCCAGAAGAACCTATAGGACTTGAAGTGTGTTAGTCCCATCACACACACAGAGCTATATTTTGTTCCCAGAAGCACCTATAGGACTTGAAGTGTGTTAGTCCCATCACACACACAGAGCTATATTTTGTTCCCAGAAGCACCTATAGGACTTGAAGTGTGTTAGTCCCATCACACACACAGAGCTATATTTTGTTCCCAGAAGCACCTATAGGACTTGAAGTGTGTTAGTCCCATCACACACACAGAGCTATATTTTGTTCCCAGAAGCACCTATAGGACTTGAAGTGTGTTAGTCCCATCACACACACAGAGCTATATTTTGTTCCCAGAAGCACCTATAGGACTTGAAGTGTGTTAGTCCCATTACACACACAGAGCTATATTTTCTTCCCAGAAGCACCTATAGGACTTGAAGTGTGTTAGTCCCATCACACACACAGAGCTATATTTTGTTCCCAGAAGCACCTATAGGACTTGAAGTGTGTTAGTCCCATCACACACACAGAGCTATATTTTGTTCCCAGAAGCACCTATAGGACTTGAAGTGTGTTAGTCCCATCACACACACAGAGCTATATTTTGTTCCCAGAAGCACCTATAGGACTTGAAGTGTGTTAGTCCCATCACACACACAGAGCTATATTTTGTTCCCAGAAGCACCTATAGGACTTGAAGTGTGTTAGTCCCATTACACACACAGAGCTATATTTTCTTCCCAGAAGCACCTATAGGACTTGAAGTGTGTTAGTCCCATCACACACACAGAGCTATATTTTGTTCCCAGAAGCACCTATAGGACTTAAAGTGTGTTAGTCCCATCACACACACAGAGCTATATTTTGTTCCCAGAAGCACCTATAGGACTTGAAGTGTGTTAGTCCCATCACACACACAGAGCTATATTTTGTTCCCAGAAGCACCTATAGGACTTGAAGTGTGTTAGTCCCATCACACACACAGAGCTATATTTTGTTCCCAGAAGCACCTATAGGACTTGAAGTGTGTTAGTCCCATCACACACACAGAGCTATATTTTGTTCCCAGAAGCACCTATAGGACTTGAAGTGTGTTAGTCCCATCACACACACAGAGCTATATTTTGTTCCCAGAAGCACCTATAGGACTTGAAGTGTGTTAGTCCCATTACACACACAGAGCTATATTTTCTTCCCAGAAGCACCTATAGGACTTGAAGTGTGTTAGTCCCATCACACACACAGAGCTATATTTTGTTCCCAGAAGCACCTATAGGACTTGAAGTGTGTTAGTCCCATCACACACACAGAGCTATATTTTGTTCCCAGAAGAACCTATAGGACTTGAAGTGTGTTAGTCCCATCACACACACAGAGCTATATTTTGTTCCCAGAAGCACCTATAGGACTTGAAGTGTGTTAGTCCCATCACACACACAGAGCTATATTTTGTTCCCAGAAGCACCTATAGGACTTGAAGTGTGTTAGTCCCATCACACACACAGAGCTATATTTTGTTCCCAGAAGCACCTATAGGACTTGAAGTGTGTTAGTCCCATCACACACACAGAGCTATATTTTGTTCCCAGAAGCACCTATAGGACTTGAAGTGTGTTAGTCCCATCACACACACAGAGCTATATTTTGTTCCCAGAAGCACCTATAGGACTTGAAGTGTGTTAGTCCCATTACACACACAGAGCTATATTTTCTTCCCAGAAGCACCTATAGGACTTGAAGTGTGTTAGTCCCATCACACACACAGAGCTATATTTTGTTCCCAGAAGCACCTATAGGACTTGAAGTGTGTTAGTCCCATCACACACACAGAGCTATATTTTGTTCCCAGAAGAACCTATAGGACTTGAAGTGTGTTAGTCCCATCACACACACAGAGCTATATTTTGTTCCCAGAAGCACCTATAGGACTTGAAGTGTGTTAGTCCCATCACACACACAGAGCTATATTTTGTTCCCAGAAGCACCTATAGGACTTGAAGTGTGTTAGTCCCATCACACACACAGAGCTATATTTTGTTCCCAGAAGCACCTATAGGACTTGAAGTGTGTTAGTCCCATCACACACACAGAGCTATATTTTGTTCCCAGAAGCACCTATAGGACTTGAAGTGTGTTAGTCCCATCACACACACAGAGCTATATTTTGTTCCCAGAAGCACCTATAGGACTTGAAGTGTGTTAGTCCCATTACACACACAGAGCTATATTTTGTTCCCAGAAGCACCTATAGGACTTGAAGTGTGTTAGTCCCATCACACACACAGAGCTATATTTTATTCCCAGAAGCACCTATAGGACTTGAAGTGTGTTAGTCCCATCACACACACAGAGCTATATTTTGTTCCCAGAAGCACCTATAGGACTTGAAGTGTGTTAGTCCCATCACACACACAGAGCTATATTTTGTTCCCAGAAGCACCTATAGGACTTGAAGTGTGTTAGTCCCATCACACACACAGAGCTATATTTTGTTCCCAGAAGAACCTATAGGACTTGAAGTGTGTTAGTCCCATCACACACACAGAGCTATATTTTGTTCCCAGAAGCACCTATAGGACTTGAAGTGTGTTAGTCCCATCACACACACAGAGCTATATTTTGTTCCCAGAAGCACCTATAGGACTTGAAGTGTGTTAGTCCCATCACACACACAGAGCTATATTTTGTTCCCAGAAGCACCTATAGGACTTGAAGTGTGTTAGTCCCATTACACACACAGAGCTATATTTTCTTCCCAGAAGCACCTATAGGACTTGAAGTGTGTTAGTCCCATCACACACACAGAGCTATATTTTGTTCCCAGAAGCACCTATAGGACTTGAAGTGTGTTAGTCCCATCACACACACAGAGCTATATTTTGTTCCCAGAAGCACCTATAGGACTTGAAGTGTGTTAGTCCCATCACACACACAGAGCTATATTTTGTTCCCAGAAGCACCTATAGGACTTGAAGTGTGTTAGTCCCATCACACACACAGAGCTATATTTTGTTCCCAGAAGCACCTATAGGACTTGAAGTGTGTTAGTCCCATCACACACACAGAGCTATATTTTGTTCCCAGAGGCACCTATAGGACTTGAAGTGTGTTAGTCCCATTACACACACAGAGCTATATTTTCTTCCCAGAAGCACCTATAGGACTTGAAGTGTGTTAGTCCCATCACACACACAGAGCTATATTTTCTTCCCAGAAGCACCTATAGGACTTGAAGTGTGTTAGTCCCATCACACAGAGCTCCTCTATTTTCTTTGCAGAAGCACCCATAGGACTTCTAGTGTGTTAGTGGCATCACACAGAGCTCCTATATATTCTTCTCAGCAGCACCCACAGGACTTCTAGTGTGTTAGTGGCATCACACAGAGCTCCTCTATTTTCTTTGCAGAAGCACCCACAGGACTTCTAGTGTGTTAGTGGCATCACACAGAGCTCCTCTATTTTCTTTGCAGAAGCACCCATAGGACTTCTAGTGTGTTAGTGGCATCACACAGAGCTCCTATATATTCTTCTCAGCAGCACCCACAGGACTTCTAGTGTGTTAGTGGCATCACACAGAGCTCCTCTATTTTCTTTGCATAAGCACCCACAGGACTTCTAGTGTGTTAGTGGCATCACACAGAGCTCCTCTATTTTCTTTGCAGAAGCACCCACAGGACTTCTAGTGTGTTAGTGGCATCACACAGAGCTCCTATATATTCTTCTCAGCAGCACCCACAGGACTTCTAGTGTGTTAGTGGCATCACACAGAGCTCCTCTATTTTCTTTGCATAAGCACCCACAGGACTTCTAGTGTGTTAGTGGCATCACACATAGCTCCTCTATTTTCTTTGCAGAAGCACCCATAGGACTTCTAGTGTGTTAGTGGCATCACACAGAGCTCCTATATATTCTTCTCAGCAGCACCCACAGGACTTCTAGTGTGTTAGTGGCATCACACAGAGCTCCTCTATTTTCTTTGCAGAAGCACCCATAGGACTTCTAGTGTGTTAGTGGCATCACACAGAGCTCCTATATATTCTTCTCAGCAGCACCCACAGGACTACCGACTACAATGGCTGGAAGACCGCCAAGGGGAGGCAGAGCGTGCAGAGCCAAGAACACAGGGCAGGCAGGCTCTGTTTCTAGTGGACGTGGCCGTGGACGTGGACGTGGTCGTGCATCGTCATCAGCACGTGGCCATGGGACACGCGCGTCTTTGTTTTCGGCAGCTGGACATGTGGAGCCGCATCATGCTGAAGGCTTGGTAGAATGGATGACCAAGCCCTCCTCATCCTCCTCATCCTCTCTCACCCAGGCTCAGGGTACTGACAGAGCATCATCAGCCACCCCTTCCCTAGACCCACCATGTCCTCCTGAGGAGTCCCCCGAACTCTTTGAGCACAGTGTTGGGTACATGCTCCAGGAGGATGCCCAACGATTCGAAGGCTCGGATGACGATACCCAGCTTGAGGAATCTGGCAGTACTGTTCCACCAGCTGCAGCTTACTGCCAGGTTTGCTCTAGTGGTGAAGAGGGAGGGGATGATGAGGTCACTGACTCCACGTGGGTGCCTCAAGGGAGAGAGGATGAGGAGGAGGACGAGGAGGAGGAGGATGCGGCGTCACATGTCCAACGAGGCAGGATGCCCCCTGGAGGCCAGGTAGAGGCCAGCACAGCAACTGTACAACACCGCAGAGCTCCGCCTGTGCAGGGCGCTGCCTCTGCACGTTATCAGAAAAGTTCTTTGGTGTGGGCCTTTTTTGAGACGAGTGCAGCAGATCGCACCACTGCTATTTGCAATATTTGTCTCAAGCGTATCTCGCGTGGCCAAAACATCAGCCGCTTGGGCACGACAAGCATGACCAGACATATGGCGACCTGCCATGCAGCTCGTTGGCAGGCACACATAAAAGACCCACACCAAAGAACTAAGCGGACCTCTCCTTGCTCCTCCTCAGCTGGGATCTCCATCCCCACTACACCTTCAGTCCTCTCTGAAAGCTGCTCTGAGAGGACTGAAGGTGTAGAATTCGGTGTGTCACAACCAAGTACTTGCAGTACACAGACGTCCGATTGCAGCAGGCAAATTTCCCTGCCCCAGCTGCTGGACCGTAGAAAGAAGTACACTCCCAGCCATCCACATGCCCAGCGGTTGAATGCTAGCCTTGCTAAATTGCTAGCACTTCAACTGCTGCCTTTTCAGTTGGTAGACTCGGCCCCCTTCCGTGAGTTTGTTCAATGTGCGGTTCCTCAGTGGCAGGTTCCCAAACGCCACTTTTTCTCGCGGAAGGCGATTCCGTCTCTCTTCCGGCATGTGGAGGGCAATGTCCATGCCTCGCTGGACAGGGCGGTCAGCGGTAAGGTGCATATTACCGCTGACTCATGGTCCAGCAGGCATGGACAGGGACGGTACCTTTCTTTCACGGCCCATTGGGTCACTCTATTGGCAGCTGGGAGGGATGCAGGACAAGGTGCAGTAGTGTTGGAGGTTGTTCCGCCACCACGCCTCCAAAACGCGACTACTGCTACTGGTTGTGACACACCTCTCTCCTCCACCCCCTCCTCTTCTTCTTCCTCCAGTGCTCTGTCCTTGGAACCAGCGGTGCTCCGTAGGCGTACAAGGGGCTATGCAAGTACGCAGGCAAAAAGATGCCATGCCGTGCTTGCGCTGGTGTGTTTGGGGGACAGGAGCCACACTGGGCCAGAGGTTCTGGCAGCTCTGCAGGGGCAGGCCGAGAGGTGGTTGACGCCACGTCAGCTTAAGCCAGGAATGGTCGTTTCTGACAATGGCACCAACCTCCTCTCCGCCCTGCGACAGGGGCAGCTCACCCATGTGCCCTGCATGGCTCACGTCCTCAACCTGGTGGTGCAGCGGTTCTTGGGCAGGTTCCCAGGCTTACAGGATGTCCTGAGGCAGGCCAGGAAAGTCTGTGTGCATTTCCGCCGATCTTATAATGCCAGTGCTCGGCTGACTGAGCTGCAAAAGGAGCTGAACCTGCCCAAGAACCGCCTAATATGTGACATGCCCACCAGGTGGAACTCAACGTTGGCCATGCTGCAGCGACTGCACACGCAGCAGAGGGCCATCAATGAGTACCTTTGCGACTACGGCACCAGGACAGGGTCAGGGGAGCTTGTTTTTTTTTCCCCACGTCAGTGGAGCATGATCAGGGATGCATGCACTGTCCTCTCACCATTTGAGGAGGCCACGAGGATGGTGAGCAGTGACAGTGCATGCATCAGTGACACTGTCCCTCTTGTCCACCTGTTGGAGCATACGCTGCGTGGGATAATGGACAGGGCACTTGAGGCAGAACAGAGGCAGGAAGAGGAGGACTTCCTTGCCTCTCAAGGCCCCCTTTATCCGGACAGTGTTCCTTCTGTCCCACCCATCACACAGGAAGAGGATGAGGAGGAGAGGAGGAGGAGGAGGATTGTGTGAGCATGGAGGTGGAGCCTGGCACTCAGCATCAGCAGCAGCAGTCTTTTAGGGATGATGTACAGTCCCAACAAACCAGTGGACTTGTACGTGGCTGGGAGGAGGTGGCTGGCGATCATGTCATCCTCAGTGACCCAGAAGACTCCGGACCGAATGCCTCAGCTAACCTACGCTGCATGGCCTCCCTGATCCTGCAAAGCCTGCGGAAGGATCCTCGTGTTCTTCGGATCAAGGAGAGGGACCATTACTGGCTGGCCACTCTCCTTGATCCGCGGTACAAGGGTAAGGTTGCGGACCTTATCTTGCCGTCGCAGAGGGAGCAGAGGATGAGACATCTCAGGGAGGCCTTGCAGAAAGGTCTGTGCAACGCGTTCCCAGAAACTGGGAGGCTACAAACTCCTGGTCCTGGGCGACGAGTTGCTGAGGCTTCGGTCAGTGGCAGAAGGAGCGGTGGGGAAGGTGGACGTCTGACCGATGCGTTCAGACAATTTTTTAGTCCGCAGCCCCAAGGTATGATCGGTTCCAGCAACCATCGCCAGCGTCTGATATACATGGTGCAGGAATACCTTGGGGCAAGGTCAGACTTGGACACCTTTCCCACCGAAAATCCTCTGGCTTACTGGGTCCTGAGGATGGATCACTGGCCAGAGCTTGCACAGTATGCAATTGAGCTACTGGCCTGTCCTGCCTCCAGCGTTCTTTCCGAACGCACATTCAGTGCTGCTGGAGGATTTGTGACTGATCATAGGGTGCGCCTGTCCACCGCCTCGGTTGATCGACTGACATTCATCAAAATGAATCAGTCTTGGATCACCACCAGCTACCAGGCACCTGAGGCGGATATAACCGAATAATTTTTAATGTCACATCCCTTCAAGACTGCCTATGCTGATGCTGAGTGACTGTCCTCTTATGTTCACTGACTATCCTCTTCCTCCTCCTCAATGATCCATGCCACCACACCAGTGCCTAAGGCACAATTTTTCAGCCCCTGTTTAACAGGGGCGTGTACTTCCAATTTTTTAGTCCGCAGCCCCAAGGTATGATCGGTTCCAGCAACCATCGCCAGCGTCTGATATACATGGTGCAGGAATACCTTGGGGCAAGGTCAGACTTGGACACCTTTCCCACCGAAAATCCTCTGGCTTACTGGGTCCTGAGGATGGATCACTGGCCAGAGCTTGCACAGTATGCAATTGAGCTACTGGCCTGTCCTGCCTCCAGCGTTCTTTCCGAACGCACATGCAGTGCTGCTGGAGGATTTGTGACTGATCATAGGGTGCGCCTGTCCACCGCCTCGGTTGATCGACTGACATTCATCAAAATGAATCAGTCTTGGATCACCACCAGCTACCAGGCACCTGAGGCGGATATAACCGAATAATTTTTAATGTCACATCCCTTCAAGACTGCCTATGCTGATGCTGAGTGACTGTCCTCTTATGTTCACTGACTATCCTCTTCCTCCTCCTCAATGATCCATGCCACCACACCAGTGCCTAAGGCACAATTTTTCAGCCCCTGTTTAACAGGGGCGTGTACTTCCAATTTTTTAAAAAAATGCTTCGCAACACGTGTGACTGCTGTGCTCCAAGTACAGTATCTGTGAGGGCCGGGTTGCAGTGTTGTGGCACCAGCACCAGTGCCTAAGGCACAATTTTTCAGCCCCTGTTTAACAGGGGCGGGTACTTACAATTTTTTAAAAAAATGCTTCGCAACACGTGTGACTGCTGTGCTCCAAGTACAGTATCTGTGAGGGCCGGGTTGCAGTGTTGTGGCACCAGCACCAGTGCCTAAGGCACAATTTTTCAGCCCCTGTTTAACAGGGGCGGGTACTTCCAATTTTTTAAAAAAATGCTTCGCAACACGTGTGACTGCTGTGCTCCAAGTACAGTATCTGTGAGGGCCGGGTTGCAGTGTTGTGGCACCAGCACCAGTGCCTAAGGCACAATTTTTCAGCCCCTGTTTAACAGGGGCGGGTACTTACAATTTTTTAAAAAAATGCTTCGCAACACGTGTGACTGCTGTGCTCCAAGTACAGTCTCTGTGAGGGGTTGCAGTGTTGTGGCACCAGCACCAGTGCCTAAGGCACAATTTTTCAGCCCCTGTTTAACAGGGGCGGGTAATTACAAATCTTGATCTAATAGTTCACAGCAGGGCCCATTCCTGCGCCCACCAAGAGTAACTATGAGGGCCTGCAGTCTTGTGGCAACACCGTCCACCACCACCGCCAAAGGCCCAATTTTTCTGCCCTGTTCATCAGGTGCTTGCAATTACAAATCTTGATCTAATAACTCACAACAGGGCCCATTCCTGCGCCCACCAAGAGTAACTGTGAGGGCCTACAGTCTTGTGGCAACACCGTCCACCACCACCGCCAAAGGCCCAATTTTTCTGCCCTGTTCATCAGGTGCTTGCAATTACAAATCTTGATCTAATAACTCACAGCAGGGCCCATTCCTGCGCCCACCAAGAGTAACTGTGAGAGCTTACAGTCTTGTGGCAACACCGTCCACCACCACCACCACCCCCAATTTTTCTGCCCTGTTCAACAGGTGCATGCAATTACAAATCTTGATCTAATAACTCACAGCAGGGCCCATTCCTGCGCCCACCAAGAGTAACTGTGAGAGCTTACAGTCTTGTGGCAACACCGTCCACCACCACCACCACCCCCAATTTTTCTGCCCTGTTCAACAGGTGCATGCAATTACAAATCTTGATTTATTAACTCATAGCAGGGCCCATTCCTGTGCCCACCAGTCTTGTGGCTACACCAACATCTAATAGGGCAAATTTCTGCAGAGTATATACGCCAGGCCCCTACTTTCAAACATCCAACTTACAAACGACTCCTACTTGCAAATGGAAAGAGAAAACAGGAAGTGAGAGGAAATCTACCCCTAGGAAGGGAAATTCTATCCTGTTAGATTTAATTTGGGAAAAAGGTATCTCCTCTCTACTGATACTTTATCACCAATCCTTGTTTCAATTAAAACCCCACTTTTCCAAAAACATTTGTCATTGGGACGGAAAGTGAGGTGACATGTTCTGAACAGATGTGCAAAGACAGCAAATGTTACAGGGGTGATAACCCCTCCCTATGTTCTCCAAAAAGCTTAAAAATAGATTTTTTTGGGATGGAGCTACACTTCATAATGTACCTGTTCAGATTCTACTTAAGAACAAACCTAAAGCCGCAAGTGGTTTTAAATGGCTTCTTTTTTTCCTTTACAAATGTCATTTTGTGCAAGGACAGTTCTAAACACGGGAAACACATGCCACTTCACAGGCATACTTTAGACACCCCCCAGGTACCATATTTAAAGGAAAATTTCACTTTTTTTTTTTCACTTTATGCATCATTAAAATGACTGCTCCCGAAAAAACGTTAGTTTTTAAAAGTTCTTTTTGCATTGATATATGTCCCCTGGGGCAGGACCCGGGTCCCCAAACCTGTTTTATGACATTAACATGCATATTGGCCGTTGTAATTAGCACTTTTGATTTCGAACGTTCGCGTCCATTATAACGTATAGGGTTCGAAAATTCGCGCGAACTTTCGGTCCGTTCGAAGGTTCTGGTTCGAACCGAACCCGGGGGTGTTCGGCTCATCCCTACCCACGATTAAGGAGTGGGTGTCTGAAGTGGACTTACTATACAAACTGGAAGAAACAGTGACAATAGCATCGGAGAACACTGACAGATTCCATAAAACTTGGAGACCGTGGGTTGCCTTTAAATACTCAGACGCCTTCACCAAGCTCCAAACTGGTTGACATATCTGTTAAAAATCTGTGTTATACTACTCCCTAATGGACTCTCTACTGGAGCCGAGATTAGCAAGAACTGTTGGGACCTAATGCTGGAATCCGACAGGGTTAAATTAAGCTAGAAATGATGACACCTGAAGACGAAACTGCATTGGAAATAAACCCAAGGGGTTATTCCTCCCCCCCCCCCCTTCCCCTCACATCTCTCCCTATTCCTTTTTCTACCTCCTATCTCTTTTCATTCCTTTTCTGGGCCTCTGCCCATTAAGACACTGGTCGTGGTGACCACCCATCCCTGGGCCTAAATTTAGGGCAGGGCATGGAGGGCTCATGACTAACTAGGACGAACTCACCAATAAGCACAGTTTTGGAAAAAAAAAACTCATAAAAAGAAAAAAACTCCAAGGATTACATTTAAAGAAGATGAAAATACTGTATATATATTTGTTAATCTGTCATTGGGTCTTTCATAAATAATGGCCATTATTCCTGGTCCGATGGATTTGATGAAATTTTCCCTAGCAATCACCTTTAAAAATGTAGATTTCATTTCAAAGAAGACAGTGAAATTTAGAGAAACAGATTGCAGGCATACCTTGAAAGTCAATATGGCTTTGCAGTTTTAGGCTGGAAATCACTGAAATTATTACAATACGCTTTGATGCAAAAGTAGTCTTACTGTACAGTACTATAAATTAAGATCTGAATAAGGGTATAAAAAGTCATTTATTCTAGAAATTACACTAAAGGTTATGGTTACTAATTACAGAAAATATTATTTTACGCTGAAAAATGGCATGTTTAGAGCTGCCCTGGCTTACAATCTTCATTAACTTTTTGACTGGTTGCATCATTTAACAGCTCCAGATTGTACACTTGATGGCCAACTAAATTAAATAAGTACAATGTAAGCCTCAGCTGCATAAGCAAAGTTTAGCCTCTTAGATGGATACTCTTAAATAATTTGAAGTATATGTATAGCCATAACATTAAAGGCTATTTTAACTGATGTAGGGAAGGTTTAAAACTTCTGTATTTTTTTCAGACATAACAGGATATTAGAGTACAATATTTATACAGGAGAATCCCCTTTAGATATTTGTCACCATAACAGTTGTCCCTATTTGAGGAATTATCCTGATAATTCTAAAATGTGAACTTTCCTATTTCTTTCTGTCCTAATGATAAGGGTCACCAAAAGCGAGTGAATTAACCCACTGAGGACACAGACAACAACGAAATATCTATAATTTCAAATCATCTAAATTTTCCCTACCAAAGAAAATGTTTTGACTTTACATACACTTTAAATAAAAAAATAAGCTATAGTTATTTATATTAGAGTGGGTCCAGTATTTGGTTAGGCACCTCTATTACTTCTGATCCCATACAATATCTGCAGAGGGACATAATTCCATACACGTTGACTCTTTGAGGTCTGCTGAGTGTTTGTAGGTAGATTGGCACTTGTTATGTCAAAGGAAGTAAGTCCAGTGAGAACAAAGGTGGGACATGTTAGGGCTTAATGGAAAGTGTGAACTTGAAGTTAGAACATGCTGTTATAGTCCAGTGAATTGCTAAAAGAAATAGACTCTTGGCAAGTGGAGCTATGAAAAAAGAACATTAACATTTAGTGCATCCTCAAATAGCCTGTAATTACTGCTATTTAGATTTGCACCTTAATACATCTAATAAACATCTCCTTGAACGAACATATGAAACAAAGAGGCTCATTAGAATATGTACATGTTCGTGGCTGTACAGACAGAACTTCCCGTTGGTTTAATTCTACATGCAATATATGTATATCCAAAGCTGGAGTCCACTTTCAAATACTAACTACTGTATTATGTGATTTGCATAATTGTCCTACGGCACATCTTCCATTACCATCGTATTACTTCATTTGACTTCATATCATGACGATTTCTTTCAATTAATATAACCTGAGAACAAGCTCAGAAAACCTACATAATTTCCTGTCATGTTGAATATAAATGGTAATCTGTCAAAGCATTTTAATATATTTCCCTCACTGCCTAAAGGCATAATGAGGATGCAAGTCATTTACTAGACAGAGTACAGAGGATGTCTAAAAAGCTTGTGCCCAATGAAACGAGAATTGGCAAAAGTCTAATGAATCTAATGTTTCAAGAACTATTAAGTGCAAAACAATCCATTTGTTCCTTTGTACAATGTAAAAGATATATATTTCAACTTTTTAAACTAATCTTGTAAAAAAAACAGTTGTTGTGCCTTAGAAACCCATCAAACTAGGTATTTATAGAGCAACATGATCAAAACGTCTCTAAAGTCACCCTCCTTGTAGTCCCTAACACATGTAATAAAGAAAAGATACACACCTCATGCCGCGTACACATGAGCGGATTTTACATCTGAAAAATCTTGGATGTTTTTTCCGACGGAATTTCGCTCAAGCTTGGCTTACAAACACACGGTCACACAAAATTTTGCTGAACTTTTTACTGTCAAGAACACGGTGACGTACAACACAACGAGCCAAGGAAATTAAGTTCAATGCTTCCGAGCATGCTTCGAATTGTTTCCGAGCATGCGTAGGAATTTTGCGCGGCGGAATTGGTACAGATGATCGGAATTTCAGATCAAAACTTTTTCCGACTGAAAAATTGAGAACCTGCTCTCAATCTTTTGATGGCTGGAATTCCGCCAGCAAAAGTCCGATGGAGCATACCCAAGGTCGCAAAGTGAGTACTAAAGCGCTGATAGGAGAATTAAAAATATAAAAGATTTTTTAGAAAACCAAATACAATAGAAAAGATTACCAAATTATATGCTGCACCATTAAAGTGTGTCCTACACTTAAAAGAATATGCAAATAAATACTAGAGTATAAATAGTGCGCAATATCAACCTTAGTCTATTTAGATCAGCAGGTGAGGTTAAAAGACAAATGTCGTGGTATAATAAAATATATAAGTGCTTGCGTGAAAATCCCAGGTGCACAAAAATATATATAAACTACAAGTTACAATGAGGTTGTAACCAATTTAATAAATAAATAAATACACAATGTGTTAAAAGTAGATACAATGTGTTTGAAATAAATAAAGTGCTTCAAAATGTGAGTAAAAACAAGTATGTGTTATAATGTGTCAAAGAAAGGAAATATCCAGTTTATGACAGTGATTAGGGTTGAGCGAACCCGAACTGTAAAGTTCGGGTCTGTACCGGACTTTTGGGTGTTCGGGACCCGGACCCGAACACGAACTATTGGCTGTATGTTCGGGTTCGGGTCCGGTGTTCGGCGCTGTGTTGGCGCCTTTTTAACAGCTGCAGGGCAGCCAATCGACGATCGTTTCACTAGTGTGCCCTTAGAAGCCATCACAGTCATGCCTACTAATGGCATGGCTGTGATTGGCCAGTGCAGCATGTGACCCAGCCTCTATATATAGGTCAGACACACAACACACAGCGTCATTCTGCTATATACAGGGCTATAGACAGGTTCCTGTGCTGCTGAGAGGATTTTAGGAGTTAGTGTGATTCAGTCAGTCAGGCAGTCAGCATTCCTTATCTTTGCTTCTAATTAGTTAGATCAGTGAGCGATCTAGATAGCTAGAGTAGGGAGTTTCTTTATTATTAAGCAAAAGAAAGAGGCAGAGAGAATTATTGAAGAGATTCCTAAATCAATTGTACCCTGGCTGGGGTGCAGTGCACAGTCTTTTAACAGTGCCATGAGGCCAGTGCCAGACAAAATATAAAAGTTTTACCTGCAAGCTCAGTGCACCATTAGGACCAACACTGCATATACTAAGAGATACACCATAGACTGTGTGTATTCTGCTATTGGAAAAACATTGCACAAAAATGTAATTTTGCTTTTTTCTTTTTTCCCAATAGCATTTTCTGCGTGTTCATACATACACACCGTAGACAGTATCCGTGTATTCTGATATTGGAAAAACATTGCAAAAAATTTTAATTTTGCTGTGTTTTTTTCCCCAATAGCATTTTCTGCGTTTTCATAAACGCTTTACTTACTGTCCGTGTATTCTGATATTGGAAAAACATTGCAAAAAAATTTAATTTTGCAGTGTTTTTTTCCCCAATAGCATTTTCTGCGTTTTCATAAACGCTTTACAATACTGTCCGTGTATTCTGATATTGGAAAAACATTGCAAAAAAAATTAATTTTGCAGTGTTTTTTTTTTTTTTTTTTCCCAATAGCATTTTCTGCGTTTTCATAAACGCTTTACATACTGTCCGTGTATTCTGATATTGGAAAAACATTGCAAAAAAAATTAATTTTGCAGTGTTTTTTTTCCCCACTAGCATTTTCTGCGTTTTCATAAACGCTTTACATACTGTCCGTGTATTGTGATATTGGAAAAACATTGCAAAAAAATTAAATTTTGCTGTGTTTTTTTTTCCCCAATAGCATTTTCTGCGTTTTCATAAACGCTTTACATACTGTCCGTGTATTCTGATATTGGAAAAACATTGCAAAAAAATTAATTTTGCAGTGTTTTTTTTCTTCCCAATAGCATTTTCTGCGTTTTCATAAACGCTTTACATACTGTCCGTGTATTCTGATATTGGAAAAACATTGCAAAAAAATTTAATTTTGCAGTGTTTTTTTTCCCCAATAGCATTTTCTGCGTTTTCATAAACGCTTTACATACTGTCTGTGTATTCTGATATTGGAAAAACATTGCAAAAAAATTAAATTTTGCAGTGTTTTTTTTTCCCAATAGCATTTTCTGCGTGTTCATAAACGCTTTAGACACTTTACGTGTATTCTGCTATATACAAAAACACCCATTTAGGGCGAGATCATAAATTTTGAAAATATGAGGAGATCATCAAAAAGGGGACGTGGCCCGGGTTGTGGTGCTGCTGGTGGCGCTCCTGTTGCAGGGAGAGGACGTGGTTGATCTGTGCCAGCTACACGCACTAGTGAAACACCTTCCTCAGGTGCGAGTAGGCGACAGAGCCTGCAGCAGTATTTTGGTGCGCCTAATGAGGCTGTACAAATGTTGAGGCCAGGACAAGTGCAGGCGATAGTAGATTGGGTTGCTGCTGACAGTGCCTCCGGTTCCTTCACATTGTCTCCCACCCAGTCTCCTGATGAAAGTTCAGAGTTGGCACCTGCAGCTGATGTCCATCAGTCTTTCACCTCACCCCCTTGCAAATCAGCCAATCAGTCTGAGCCCCAAATCATGCAGCAGTCTCTTCTGCTTTTTGAAGACTCTGTTAGCAGGGTTTCCCAGGGCCATCCACCTAGCCCTGCCCCAGAAGTGGAAGAGATTGTGTGCACCGATGCCCAACCACTTATGTTTCATAATGAGTACATGGGAGGACCATCGCAGCACGTCTCGGATGATGACGAAACACAGGTGCCAACTGCTGCTGCTTTCGCCATTGTGCAGACCGACAAGGAGGGCAGGGGTGAATTTTGGGTGGAAGATGATGTGGAGGACGATGAGGTCCTTGACCTCACATGGAATCAACGTCATGCAGGTGACCAGTGTAGTTCAGAGGAAGAGGTGGTGGTCGCACAGAGCCACCAGCACAGTAGAAGAGGGAGCAGGGTGCAAAAGGTGTCTAGGTGTCCCCTAGACAGTATGTCTGCTACTGCCCAACGCAACAAGGGACCGAGTACACCAAAGCCAGGTGCAAGGAGTTCCCTAGCGTGGCAGTTCTTCAGACAATGTCCTGATGACAAGACACGAGTGGTTTGCACGCTGTGCAATCAGAGCTTGAAGCAAGGCATAAACGTTCTCAACCTGAGCACAACCTGCATGACCAGGCATCTAAGTGCAAAGCACGAGATGCAGTGGAGTAGACGCCTCAAAAACCAAGAAAGGTCTCTGGTTCCTCCTGCTTCCTCTTCTGCTGCAGTCTCGGCCTCTTCATCCACCTCTGTAGTGACAGTGACACCTGCCAACCCGCAAACAGAGGATCTGCCAGCAACACTACCACCTGGGTCACCAACCATCTCCACAATGTCCCATGGAAGCGTTCAGCTCTCTATTTCCCAAACACTGGAGCGGAAGAGGAAGTACCCCCCTAGCCACCCGTGATCCCTGGCCCTGAATGCCAGCATTTCAAAATTCCTCGCCTTTGAAATGCTGTCATTCCGTCTGGTGGAGACACAGAGTTTTAAAAGGCTGATGTCATTGGCTGTCCCACAGTACGTCGTGCCCAGCCGCCACTACTTTTCCAGACGAGCTATCCCTTCCCTGCACAACTAAGTGGGGGACAAAATCAGGTGTGCACTGCGCAACGCCATCTGTGGCAAGGTCCACCTAACTACGGATGCGTGGACCAGTAAGCACGGTCAGGGACGTTATATCTCCCTAACAGCACACTGGGTAAATGTAGTGGCGGCTGGGCCGGAGGCAGATAGCAGTTTGGCGCATGTCCTTCCACCATCGAGGATTGCAGGGCACTTCAGTTTGCCTCCTGTTGCTAACTCCTCCTACTCCGCCTCCTCATCCTCTACCGCCTCCTCATCTGGTCAGCGTAACACCTTCACCACCAACTTCAGCACAGCCAGGGCTAAACGACAGCAGGCAGTTTTAAAACTTTCCTGTTTGGGGGAAAAACCCCACACCGCACAGGAGTTGTGGAGGGACATGGAACAACAGACCGATGAGTGGTTGGTGGCAGTGAGCCTCAAGCCCGGCCTGGTGGTGTGCGATAATGGGCAAAATCTCGTAGCAGCTCAGGGCCTTGCCGGGTGGATGCACATCCCTTGCCTGGCGCATGTGCTGAACTTGGTGGTCCAGAGGTTCCTGAAGAATTACCCCGATATGCCAGAGCTGCTGCAGAAAGTGCGGGCCGTCTGTGCACACTTTCGGCATTCTCACCCTGCTGCCGCTCGCCTGTCAGTGCTGCAGTGTAACTTCGGCCTTCCCGCTCACCGTCTCATATGTGACGTGCCCACAAGGTGGAACTCCACCTTGCACATGCTTGCCAGACTGTGCGAGCAGCAGCAGGCGATAGTGGAGTTTCAGCTGCAGCACGCACGCGTGAGTCGCTCTGCGGAATAGCACCACTTCACCGCCAATAACTGGGCCTCCATGCGAGACCTGTGTGCCTTGTTGCGCTGTTTCGAGTACTCCACCAACATGGCCAGTGCCGATGACTCCGTTCTCAGCGTAACTATCCCAGTTCTATGCCTCCTTGAAAAAACTCTTCAGGCGATGATTGAAGAGGATGTGGCACAGGATGAGGAGGAGGAGGAGGAGGAGGAGGAGGAAGAGGGTTCATTTCCAAGGCTTTCAGGGCAGTCATTTACAAGTGGCTACGAGGGTGGGTTCCTGCACCAACAAGCGCCAGGTACACAATTGTCTGGCAGTAAGGGCACAGTTCTGGAGGATGACGAGGTGGAGGATGAGGAGGAGATGGAGGAGGAGGAGGAACCATGTTCACAGCAGGGTGGCACCCAGACCAGCTCATGTCCATCACTGGTGCGTGGCTGGGGGGATACAGAGGACACAGACGATACACCTCCCACAGAGGACAGCTTTTCCTTGCCTCTGGGCAGCCTGGCACACATGAGCGATTACATGCTGCAGTGTCTCCGCAACGACCGCCGAGTTGCCCACATTTTGGTGCTGATTATTGGGTGGCCACCCTGCTGGATCCCCGTTACAAGGACAACGTGCCGTCCTTAATTACCTCACTGGAGCGTGATCGTAAGATGCGCGAGTACAATCGCACGCTGGTAGACACGCTGCTGGTGGCATTCCCACTTGGAAGCGTGGGTACGGTGGAAGCACAAGGCGAAGGCAGAGGAGGAGGAAGAGGTCGCCAACGCAGCCGGGGCACCGCCAGCACCTTGCAAGGCAGGGTTAGCATAGACGGAATGTGGAAAAGCTTTGTCAGCACGCCACAACAACCAGCACCACCAGCTGAGATAGAACGTCTTAGCAGGAGGCAGCATTTCACCAACATGGCGGAGCAGTATGTGTGCACACGCCTACACGTACTGCATGACGGGTCTGCCCCCTTCAACTTCTGGGTCTCCAAATTGGGCACATGGCCTGAGCTTGCCCTTTACGCCTTGGAGGTGCTGGCCTGCCCTGCCGCCAGTGTATTATCTGAACGTGTATTTAGCACGGCAGGGGGCGTTATCACAGACAAGCATGTATGACTCTGTATAGTTTAGCTGCAATTCCACTCAATTCCAGCAGCAATCTTTTCTCTCTACGTCAAATATTTTCTCTCTACGTCAAATCTTTCCTCTTTATGTCGAATCTTTCCTCTCCACGTCGAATCTTTCCTCTCTATGTAGAATAATCTTGGACTAATAGAGTTAAGGTTAGGCACATTCGACCACAGGTTCAATGGACACAGATTGTTATTGTCAGCGTCAAATCTCCTATCTATATCGAACTGTTGTCACAACGAAAATGAAGCATTTGTTTATGTCGGATCTTTTGTTTTTCGGATTTTGCACTTTCTTTGTCGTTTGTTAAAACGATAACAAAAATACCTGAAATTCGGACGAAAATGCATTCGGATGAAAACGAATGCACATGTCTATTGGCAACTGGAAAAAGTTATAAATTAAGGAATTGATCACTTGCAATATGGTTGGGGTTGTATATATGCTGCAGTGTGGCCTTCAATATGTTGGAAGGACCTCCAGACCCCTCCATGTGAGGATTGGAGTGCACATCAATAATATTAAAACTGTTAAAAATATTAAAGATGAAGAGACATACAGACGCTTCCAAGGAATCCAGTGTTCAAGTGTAGGAAAGCACTCAAGCAAACTGTCCATTTGGTTCTGAAGAGAAATATCCTGAACAAAAAAGAGGCCAAATACCTTATCCCAGAATCTTGCTGGACACCCATTATCTATTCGCTCCCAAAGATCCACAAAGATAGGAATAATCCACCACCGAGGCCAATAGTTAATGGGATAGACTCACTTACAGCAAGAATGGGACAGTATATCGACCATTTTCTACAACCGGCTGTACAAAAGACTCAAGCCTATTTGAGAGACACGATGTTACAAATACTGGAGGATATCCCAAGAGGTGACCAACCTTGGTGGCTAGCCACAGCTGATGTTTCCTCCTTATACACAGTTATACGGAACCATCAGGCATGCAAAGCCGTGAAATTGGGATTGAGAAGATACACATCTTTACCATGTAGTCAAAGAAAATATCTTGTGAAATGCCTCGACTTCTGTTTTAAAAATAGCTTTTTTTGGTATAATCGTAATTATTATTTTCAGAAGACAGGGGTCGCTATGGGAGCAAAATTTGCTCCAAGCGTAGCTGGTCTCTTTATGGTGCAATGGGAAGAGGAGAGAGTATTCTCTAACACTCCTGAAGGTCTATATATTTATAGAAGATATATTGATGACATCGTGATAGTGTGGAAAGGAGATAAAGAACATCTCCTTAATTTTCTAGAAGAGCTAAATATAAATGATAGAAACATCGTACTCTCCTGGGAAATAAGTAAAGAAAAAATCAAATTCCTGGATTTAGAGATTTTACAAGAAGACAACGCACTCTTCTCCGGAACACACCTCAAGAATGTAGATCGAAATAGTTACTTGCCCTTAGAAAGCTGTCACCATAAGAATTGGCTATATAACATACCAAAAGGTCAACTAATGCGCCTAAGAAGAAACTGCACCCATAAAGAGTCATTCAAGACCCATGTAGATAATATGAAGCAAAGATTCCTGGAGAAAGGTTACGATAACGAATACAACAAGAAAATCACAGAAGTTGCAGAAATGGACCGTAAAGACCTGATAAAAGATAAACCAAAACGCGAAGCCCCAAGAGATACGGTACCAATAATTTTTGACTACAACGTACAACATAAACAAGCTGAAAGAATTATCAAATGCAATTGGAACATCCTATTGGCTGATAAACTACAGGATATACTTCCCTCTCTTCCAAAATTTGTCTATAGAAAAGCCCCTACGATTCGGGATAAGATTGTAAAAAGTATCCCAGACCCCCCCTAGCTGAGGCGGCCTGACTTTTTTTTACTGGCAAAGGGTTTTTTCCCTGTAAATGGTGCTTTGCTTGTGTAAGAACTAAACGCCCGAACGAAAGAAAAAAAGATTGCAGTTGTGGCCTCCAATATATAGGTCGCACGAAAAGACTTCTAAGAATCTGTATGAAAGAACATTTGCAGAACATCCAGAAATGTTTCGATAAGCACAGTGTATCAAGACATTTTGCCACACACCACAATAAAGATCCCTCACAATTGAAATTCTGGGGGATAGAACCCTATGTGAAACATTGGCGGGGGGGACATAAAGTTAGAACCCTCAACCAACTCAAATCAAAGGGGATCTATACTCTAGACGCTTTCGCACCTCGGGGCCTCAACATAGAATGCCATTTGAATTGTTTTATTAATAATTTTTAACCTCACTTGAACACCTATATTCCTGCATCCTCCTGTCTGCCTCCTTTAATAATTTTTAGTGTATCTGTATGTATTGACACCTATTGATTTTATCTAGGCCTCCTTGTCGCATATGTATATTATCTATCTGTGTGATAAACATTAATCCATGTCATTTCCGGTAACAATGTAGTCACTTAATATATATATCCATTTATATTCTGGATATACAGTGGCTTGCGAAAGTATTCGGCCCCCTTAAACTTTTCAACCTTTTGCCCCTTTTTAGGCTTTAAACATAAAGATATAAAATTTTAATTTTTTTGTGAAGAATCACCAACAAGTGGGACACAATTGTGAAGTGGAACGAAATCTATTGGATATTTTAAACTTTTTTAGCAAATAAAAAACTGAAAAGTGGTGCGTGCAAAATTATTTGGCCCCTTTACTTTCAGTGCAGCAAACTCACTCCAGAAGTTCAGCGAGGATCTCTGAATGATCCAATGTTGTCCTAAATGACTGATGGATTTGGATACAAAAAGATTTCCCAAGCTTTAAACATCCCAAGGAGCACTGTGCAAGCGATCATTTTGAAATGGAAGGAGTATCAGACCACTGCAAATCTACCAAGACCTGGCTGTCCCTCTAAACTTTCAGCTCAGACAAGGAGAAGACTGATCAGAGATGCAGCCAAGAGGCCCATGATCACTCTGGATGAACTGCAGAGAACTACAGCTGAGGTGGGAGAGTCTGTCCATAGGACAACAATCAGTTGTACACTGCACTGGCCACTGGCATCTGGCCTTTATGAAAGAGTGCCAAGAAGAAAGCCATTTCTCAAAGATATCCATAAAAAGTCTTGTCTAAAGTTTGCCACAAGCCACCTGGGAGACACACCAAACATGTGGAAGAAGGTGCTCTGGTCCGATGAAACCAAAATCGAACTTTTTGGCCACAATGCAAAACGATATGTTTGGCGTAAAAGCAAAACAGCTCATCACCCTCAACACACCATTCCCACTGTCAAACATGGTGGTGGCAGCATCATGGTTTGGGCCTGCTTTTCTTCAGCAGGGACAGGGAAGATGGTTAAAATTGAGGGAAAGATGGATGCAGCCAAATACAGGACCATTCTGGATGAAAACCTGTTGGAGTCTGCAAAAGACCTGAAAGTGGGACGGAGATTTATCTTCCAACAAGACAATGATCCCAAACATACAGCAAAATCTACAAAGGAATGGTTCACAAATAAACGTATCCAGGTGTTAGAATGGCCAAGTCAAAGTCCAGACCTGAATCCAATCGAGAATCTGTGGAAAGAGCTGAAAACTGCTGTTCACAAACGCTCTCCATCCAACCTCACTGAGCTCGAACTGTTTTGCAAGGAAGAATGGGCAAGAATTTCAGTCTCTCGATGTGCAAAACTGATAGAGACATACCCCAAGCGACTTGCAGCTGTAATCGCAGCAAAAGGTGGCTCTACAAAGTATTAACGCAAGGGGGCCGAATAATTTTGCACGCCCCACTTTTCATTTTTTTATTAGTTAAAAAAGTTTCAAAAATCCAAAAGATTTCGTTCCACTTCACAATTGTGTCCCACTTGTTGGTGATTCTTCACAAAAAATAAAAATGTTATATCTTCATGTTTGAAGCCTGAAATGTGGCAAAAGGTTGAAAAGTTCAAGGGGGCCGAATACTTTCGCAAGCCACTGTATGTATATCCATCATGAACGCCAGGCCAGCTAGTGTATTACTCATATAGTATTTAATATATGCCTTAGGATACATTTATCTGATATTACCATTGCTTCTATATACAATATTTTACATTATTATTCAGGATTTTAATTTACCTTTCTAAAATATTTTTATAATTTTTACCTAATTCAGATATATGCCCTATTTTCACCATCTTTATGATATTATTTAGAAGCACTAATGTGATAGTTTTAACATATACATGGATTTTTTAGCCTAACTATGGCTGTATTGTATTGGTTTTTATTGTGATGGAGCTCCAAAAACATGACCGCTGCTCTATTTCTGTTCTTAGGAGCCACCGGAAAATGGCTCCCAAATGGATGTTTACATCTATACGGCCAAATATCTCCAAAAAGATGGCCGCCGGTAAACTTCCGGCGACCAGAACGATCTGAAAATGGCCGCCGGTCGACTTCCGGCGACTGCAACTTCAAGAAAATGGCCGCCGCCTATACTAATTCCCACACAAATAAAAAGACACTTCCATCATCTCTTGTTATCCCCTGATGAAGTCACATGACTGTGATGAACACGCGTCGGGAATAGGAGATACCGGAAGTGATGTGTACGAGTTCGCTGCTCGTTTTTTAATGCCAGTTTTTGCATGCCTAAATGTGAGAATCTGCTTTTACTTACTGTTCAATAATAAAACATTTTACTGAAATACTACACTATCGAGAATCCCTCTTGCCCTATCTGTGAGGTTCACCTACTCCAACAAGTTTAAAGGGGACGCCACCTGCTTATTAGGATATGCACACCAGCTGCATTGGAGAGAAAGTTTTTTTGGGGACGCTTACCTGGGGATACACAGCGGTTCCACAACAAGGATTTATATACATGCTGTTACCTTACAGCAGTAAGGTAAGGGGACATCCATATATCTATCTTCACAGAAGATCAAAAGCCACCCATTACCAGCACTGCATTTCAGAGAGTGATCACCAGCACTAGCACCTTATATATATATATATATATATATATATATATATATATATATATATATTTATTCTTTCTTCTTCTCCAAATAGACCTAGAAGCACTCTTAGAAGACGCTGACAGATCACAAAAAACTCAAACTATAAGTTTCAAAAAACCATCTTCCAAATTCCCACCCCTAAATTTGAACCCCAACATCGAGACATTTGTGAATCAAGTACTTCGGGATCTGAACAAAATTATCTTAAAAAGGGCCCCTCCAAAGAATCTGGGACGAGATGAAATTGATGCGATGAGAGAACTCTGTATGAATACAGATATCACAATTAAGCCATCGGACAAAGGCGGCAACGTGGTCCTGATGGACAACCAGGACTACGTTGATATGTGCCAATCCATCCTTAACAATGGCGAGTGGTACAAGAAGGTACCCATGGCCCTAATACATGCCTCTCATGATCACTTCTACGATATGATACACAGTTCCTTTCTGAGAGGAACCATATCCAAAGATCAATATGAATATATTAGAGTGAAGTACCCCCGTATAGCTACGTTTTATAGCCTACCGAAAATACACAAAGAAAAAACCAAACCACCCGGCCGACCAATAGTTTCTGGCAACGGGAATATTTCTGAAAACCTGAGCAAATTCATCGACTCATTTCTACAACCTTTGGTGATCTGTCTACCCTCCTTTCTTAAAGACACCATCCATCTACTTGAGATGGTCTCCAACATGCCACTCTCCGCGGAATCCCGCCTAGTGGCTATTGATGTAGAGGCCCTGTACAGTTCGATCCCCCATACCAAGGGGATTGAGACTGTACAGCATGTCCTAACACAAAGCCAAAGATACAACCATGATTTGAATGCATTTATTATAGAAGGTTTGGAGTACATCCTGACTCAGAATTACTTTGTGTTTAACAACTCCCACTACCTCCAGGTACAAGGCGTGGCCATGGGCACTTGTTGTGCTCCGGCCTACGCCAACTTGTACCTGGGGGAGTGGGAGAAAGCCCTCCTAGATGACGAGGACCTCCTCGTGTATACCAGCCACATCAAGTTGTGGCTGCGTTACATCGATGACGTCCTCGTCGTCTGGGAGGGATCTGAGGCATTATTGCAGGAGTTCTTTACTCGCATCAACGTGAATTCTCTCAACTTGAAATTCACTATGACCCACGACCCAGATACTATTACCTTCCTTGATGTGCAGCTGTTACGCAACTCTAAAAATGAAATTTCTACTACACTATTCAGGAAAAACACAGCGGGAAACACGATCCTCCATGCTTCAAGCTTTCACCCTGACATCCTCAAAAATTCCATACCATATGGACAGTACTTGCGGCTACGCCGCAATTGCTCTGAGGATTCCTCTTTTAAAATTGAAGCAGGGCATTTACAGGAGAGACTACTTGCACGGGGCTATAGCCGTTCATGTTTACGGAAGGCCTACAACAGAACCATTCTAGAAACACGTTCTAAACTACTGTCCAAAAATTCTAAAAAGACGAGTGAAGCAAAGAATGTTAAAAACGATCATATTCGAATTATACTTCGCTTTTCCCAACAGCACAAGCACATTCGGAATATCATAAAGAAACATTGGAGCATCCTCCTGGATGACCCCAAAGTAAACACCTTCCTGTCCGATCAACCAGCAATCACTTTTAAAAGGGCCATTTCCCTTAGGGATAAACTTGTGCAAAGCGAGTACAAAAACGAACAAAACCGTCGAAAACATTGTACCACCCTTGGGTCATTCCCGTGTGGGCATTGCTCCTTCTGCCAATATATCAGACGGGAGAGGACTTTCAGTCTACCTAATGGGACTATCTTCAAACCCTCACATTATGTTAATTGCCAAACCAGAGGTATTGTTTACATGATGTTGTGTGAGTGTGGGGCCTTTTATGTGGGGAAGACGAAGCAGGAGTTCTATCGCAGGATGTCTAAGCATATATATTCCATGCAAACTGGGAATCACTACCTAGCCCTAGGCAGGCATGTTGTTGTACAACACAACTACAAAATGCCTTGCATATCCTTCACCGCTCTCGACCGGGTACATATTCCCGGTCGAGGCGGTGATTGGAATAAGACACTTTTGCAGCACGAACAAAGATGGATTCATAGGCTGCAGGCCAATGTGCCTCCAGGACTTAATGAATCCATCTCATATGCTCCCTTCTTAAAGGGCTTCGTGTCGGGCAAGACCCAATAAGGACATTCACATATTCCTGCATTCACCCCTGCTTCGTCTCCCCCCCCCTTATGAGATATACACACACACACGACATCGCAAGATTCCTGGTATGCTATGTCTTCATTGACATGGTATGGGGCCAGGATCCAACAACAACCCCTCTTTCCATCCCTTCCCCTGCCAAGAGTATAGCCAAACATGCGGCTCATTTTCATGTACATCTGGTGCTTGTGTTTTTTTGTTTTTTTCTTTTCGTTTTTATCTTTAAAAACTATCAGAAAACAAGGTACTTTGAAATACAAGTGCCTTCATCGTACCACCTACATAATGGGGACATCCCACTATAACTGAGTCGGATTGTTCCAAATACTATAGACCAAATGAAAGACAATAATAACATTAGTCCTTATGGACTGTATGGGATCCAATAGTCCTATGCAACCCAGGTCTCTTCTTTCCAATCACATTTGTTTCATTGTTTAAAATTTATTTTTTCAACCTTTTTGTATTTGACCATCCTTCCCTTGTTCTTCCTCTAGGTGGCACCATCCGCTCCGTTTGGTTATTTCTTGACCTCTGGGTACCCAGGTCCGTTGTGTCTTCCCAGCAAAGGTGAGGGAGTGGACTTTTAATTTTGTCCCTCCCTCTATCCTCCCCCTACAGGCGTCCAGGCTGGCCCTGGGCGTCTCCGGGGGGTTGGTCCTTTGCTGGCGGCGTCCTCCGACATTTTCGGACGTTGTGCGCATGTGCGGGGCCCCGTACGTGCGCGCACGTTCATGACGTCACGCTCTTGCGACGGAAATGATGCAGGTGCAGGGCCTAGGCCTTCGGAGAACGCCGGGGGAGTGCAAACGAGGCGGACCTGTTTGGCCGCCATGACTCGCCTCGGGGGCCCTGTCGGGACACCGGTGGTCGCGGTGGCTAGGGGGAAGGGGGCGGGACCCGCTTGGCCACCCATCACATTGAACCAATCAGCTTTGGGAGTACACAGTTATAAGCCAGGTGGGGTTGGGAATGGCACTCCACTTCCGCAGGAGGCCCAGCATATTCCAGGCGCATTTGAGTCCATAGTGAGTATCATCTCACCCTTTAAGGGAACTTCCTCTTTATATACGACTTTAAAAAGGGCTCTGAATGAAACCTCCCCCCCCCCCATTTTCCATCTTCTCGTTTGTATTCATAGATTCTATCAGAGATTTTTGCTTGATCTCCTCAAAAGCCGGTGTACCTTGGTTGAGAACCCTGTGCACTGTCATTCTGTGGCCTATGTGACCAAACATCATATTGAAGGTAACGATAATCACCATCATATAGCATATGTCCTTTTCTTCTTCATTTATTCTTTACAATTTCCCCTCTTTCTCGTTCCTCTTTATCCTTATCTATTCATTTCATTCCCACACATACATAATTCACTGTCATTCTTGGTTCTGTTCTTACCCCCTTTCTCCCCTTGCCCAACATCACATCCCCTTTTTCCTTTCACTTCACATTATTATTCATCACCCGCTCCTCCTCTCCCCCTTCTCCCCCCCCCCGGTTCCCTCACGTTTTCCTTTTTGTTCTCACTCACAATCACCTCCTCTTTTTCTTTTCTTTCTCACCTTTCTTTCCCCCCCCCTGCCCTCACCCCCCTTCCCCCAGATTTACACAATTAAATTCCATATGCCCCACTCCCCATACCAGCACAATCACATTTCACTATGTGTTCACACCAATAATTACCTCCCTTTGCCCCTTTGGCCCCCCCTTCCCTCCCTCCCCCTCTCTTTTCCCCCCTCTTTTTCCCCCCCTTCCCCCTTCCCCCATTTCACGTGTCCGGGTTTGTCCCTTTCTTTTTGTCCCTGTGTTTGCTTCCCACTTTTTTCTCCCTCTTTCCTCCCTTCCCTCCCCCTGCATTTAATTGCCCTCACCCACTTATCCCTTTCCCCTTCACATGTCACATCCTTCACCACCACACAATGGCTCACATCCTTCACTCTATGCATTGTCTGCTCATTACCCCATTCTTTCTTCCCCCCACCTTCCCCACCACTTCTACATTTCCTCTCTATTTATTCCGCTATGTGTATGAAGCGCGCCATACATATATGTTCTTCTTAGTCACCCCGCCTTTTTCTTCCTTCCTTTTCCTATTGGTCTCTTTCTCTCTTTCTCTTCTTTCCTTTTCATACCCTTTCCCCACTTCTCCCCTTCCCCTCCAATACTAGACATATTTCTATTTCATTATCCACTTCCTTTCTCGGTATAATCTAATACTTAAAAATATATAACTCCCTACAAAACGAGATACACTCTACATGTGAGGTGAACTGTGACTCTGAGGAGGGTGAGACCAATGATATTGGTCACACTCTCTAAGTATGGTGGAGTGTTATTCTCAACCTTACCTGAGGGACTCTCTCTTATAAAGAGCTCTTCCTCTCCCTTTTGCTTCTACTGTACATAGATGTGCCCCTGAATGATTTCTTGGTATATTCCAGGAGTCCGCTGTTGGGGGTGTCCTACTGTCGGCCTTTTCCCGCCTTCTTTCACGCCCCCTCCCCTCCGTGCCCCCGGGGGCCCGCTCTGGGGTCTCCTTTGGCAAGTCAGTTAGAAGTGTGACTCCTCGCAAGCCACATACGGCCTGGATGACCCACCGTGCCTCGATTCACCAATAGGAGCTGGAATTGGTAGCCACCAGGAACAACGACGGGACTTTTTTACAAATACCCATGCAGAAGACTATCCCATACACTACGCCTATACCGGTAATTATATCGATAACAATATAAAAAATGTATATGGACATGAGTATAAATGTACAGAAACACATAACTGAGAAGTTGCTGTTACAATGTCTTTTTATTCCAGCAGACAAAAATGCTCTGAGGAAGACCGATACAGACAACAGGTCGAAACGCGTCAGTGTTTTTTGTCACACCCTATATAATCACTGCTTCTGACCATATCAGTAGTGGTGTTAGGTGATATTTGTTGGTTTTATTCTGTGTACTGTATTCGTATTTTTATTCTGTATGGGCTTGTGTTTTACACTCCTTTTTTTATGTGCCATCCTATTCTTTTAAAATTTTGAATAAACATTGCAAATTGATTTGAATGGACTTGGTCTCTCACTTCATACACTCGTCTGATAATTTCTACCAGACGTCTGTTGCTGCCTAAAAACCCCACCACCAAG
Organism: Lithobates sylvaticus; assembly: GCA_028564925.1. Taxonomy (NCBI): domain Eukaryota; kingdom Metazoa; phylum Chordata; class Amphibia; order Anura; family Ranidae; genus Lithobates; species Lithobates sylvaticus. Next base: position 245,104,043 of record CM053028.1, on the reverse strand, counting down.
GGAGAATCTCTTTTCTTTTTTTTTTTTTATATTCTTTCTTTGGACTGACACCATGTCACTTTAAGATGCATTTCACCCTTATTTAAAGAGGGACTGTTTCACGGACTTATAATCACTGCTCTTACAATTTTTCCACTGGATATATTTATTACTACTACTACTGTATCAATACTTTAATTGAATTCATTTTTCATTATTTACTTATTTTATATATTTATTTGCACTAAAAGAAGTTGTTAATTTCATTCATGCACGATATGCACTTTATTTTGCATTTACATTTATATGCGCTTTTGCACTAAAAGAAGTTGTTTATTCCATCTATGCACGGTACGCACTTGACTTTGCGTTTACATTTATATGCGTCTCTTGTCAGTGTGATTAAGTGATTCCCCCACAGAACACTTTTGCACTTTATTTCTGAATTGTACAGCGCAGCACTACTTTTATTTTATCTAAATAAGCTCAGAAGATAGGGGTGCAGATCATGGTCTCCTACTGTTTCTGGAATTTGTCTGTGCTCCCTGTTCTCCAGGTCCTCCTGTTGTGATTGAAGCTGGGTAACTGTATGTTTGAGAGCTGCATTGTCCTCTTGCAGGACATGGACATATTGTACTAGCTCATCAAACTTTGTTTCCAAAATGTCAGTGCACTCTCCCAGTTGTACAATTTCCCCCTTAGCTGTTTAGCAAGCTTCCCCACCTCTTGCATGATGTTATGTGTGAGATTCTGGAGCAAGGAGTGCAATTTAGCATCTAGTACCTCTGCTGTCATGGGGTGAGTGATGTAGCAAAATGGTTACTTGCCTCAGGTGCTAGAGGGTCTGGCGGGTTGTCCTGCGCACTTGAGACCAGGGATGCAGGCCTAAGCATGTAGCAATCCATGGTGTGGTTGGGCCGTGGCTTGGGAAACCCATAATAGATCTGCCTCTGGTGTCCAATTTTTCCCATGAGATGCACGGCAATCTTAAGAGCATGGGGAGGTGACTCCCGTGGCTATGGCTGCTGTAGATTGGGTGGCGGGTGTCCCGGAAGAGGAGTCTTGGAAGATCAGTAGGGGACAGAGCCAGTGTACTAAACGTCAGCCATGGTTGGAAGCCACACATGTGCCTTCCTGGTGTGGATTTTCAGGGGAACCCCCATGCCAAATAAAAAAAAATGTTGTGGGTTCCCCACAAAATCCAAACCAGACCCTGAGGCTTCAATTGGTCAAGAGAGGAGCGGTGGAGAAGGTGGCCGCCTAAGTGATGCATTTCGCTATTTTTTTAGTCCTTGCTGCCAGGGGCTGTCAGCTTCCCATCGGCAGCATCTGCATCACACAAAGGATGGCGAAAACAGAAAACAGAGATGGAGAGCTTTCCAGTGGTCGATCAACTGGCATACTGGGTCATGAGACTAGACCACTGGCCAGAACTTGCCCAATATGCAATTGAGCTGCTTTCCAAATGGGCATTCATTGCTGCTATAGGTTTTGTTACTGATAATAGAACACGTCTGTCCACAGACTCAGTGGACCGTCTGACATTTATCAAAATTAATCAGTCCTGTATTACCAGCAGCTATGAAACCCCTGATGCCGATGTCACTGATAAAGTGTTTTGGGATGTGGAATCCCTGCAGGACTTCCAGGCTGCCTAGCGTTGTGGGTGTTGATTTCATCTGAAAAAAAAAATTCTGGCGTAGGTTTCATGGGCACAATTAACACCCAAAGAAAGACCAATTTTTCTGCACCTGTTTGACAGGTGCATATTATTGAATTTTTTGACAGCAAGGCCAATTCTTGCTTTCATCAAGAGTACCTCTATAAGGTTATAGTGTGAAGGCACCACCTACACCCAAAGACCAATTTTTCAGCAGCTATTACTTCTATCCAAAGTCTGTTGAAGAGACACCAGAATTTATCCAAAAAATCTCCAATCGTAATCCCAGTGCACTACATTGTAGCCAAATCATAAAGACTGGCTCCAAATGCCGTTGCTTACAAAATAAAGAAAGCTTGCAGGGAGAATTTTTTTTTTTTTGGCTTTATAAATGCAATTATTTCTGCAGCAGCTTCTATACACAGTACAGATGTGCCACTTTACAGGTAGACTAAGGGGGCCCCCAGTCACTATATTGAAAGGAATTTTTCATCTTTATGCTTTCACTTTAAGTATCAATAAATCAATACTACTACTTTAAAAATGTTGTTTTTTACAAACTTTTTTTTCATTGATACATGTCCTCTAGGGCAGTACCCCGGACCCCATAACCATTGTATGCCCAATTACTTGCATATAAAAAGAAAAGGTTAGCCTGATAGAAGCAGGCTAAAAAGGGGGTTAATATTAGCAACAAATTATTGATCAAATGAAGATTGGTCAAGTTTTGAAAATGTATTTCCATAACAATTTAATTGTTGTATCAAACAAGATCATGCTAGAAAAGAGCATTTCCTTAAAACTGATTGAATACAGCAGACATTGAACTAATTTACTACAGACGAACTGGACACACAGGACATAAATAAAATAATATATTTAACACTGAACAAGTTTTATATATACACACATATGTGTGTGTATATGCACTAGCTGTGACTACTCTGAAGCCCCCCCCCCCTTTTCCTATGTCCTAGTTTCCTCTGGTCACTTCTTCAGTCTTTAGAGGTATGTGCCTGTCTTACTTGTTGCACAATGTCTATTTCCCTTTGTGTGCATAATGTTTTTTTCCCCTATCTGCTTTTCCCTATACAATTATGACAATTCATCCTATAAGCCCCTTAAGTACACCATTTTATTGAATTTTGATTCCATTATGGTTACCTTCTGTTATAAAAATAAACCGTGAAGAACAGCTGAGCAGACAAATTGTTGTTACCAACAGGACATTGTCCCTTTAAACTATCCAAAACCCATTGGCAGCAACCACTAGCAAGTTTAGAATAAAAGGGTGTGTGGCTGCGAGCCCAATGAATGTCCGAGATGAAGCTACGCCATTAGACACAGCGAAACGCGTTGATATCACAACGCTGTCTTGTCCCGGGACCTTGCCAGTGTGGAATAAGCTGTGGATTGAGAACGGAGAACGGAGAAACTAGGACTGCTTTTGAGCTACGGCAGTGGCAGTGGCTATGACCGCAAGCGATAACTTGCATGGAGCGGCCTGGATACAAATATACATCAGCTGCAGCGGCAAAGGATGAAAAACTGTCTTCCCCCTTTTGACACTTCTTGAGTGACAACGTATGAATCATACATGGAAGCTGCGGCCATGCCACTGACTTCACTGACTTTGAGCGGGTGGTAATGTATTGCCTGATATGCTAAACATTTGCTAATACCACCAGAAGTTTGTTGCTCGTCAATGTGATTGATTTATGCTGTGTTTCTCTAACATACGTTATTGAGTGATATTGGTATTATGCCTAATACTGTGGTTTGTTAAAGCCGAATACCAGTGAACTAGTCGCCAGTGCGACCAATGGTACACTTTTGAAATGATATGAATGATTTCAAGCTTGCCATAGTCAAGTGCAGCCTACATGGAATTTTCCTGTGGTGTTGCTTCCTTCATCCATTACTTTTTCAGCAATATCTAAAGGATGAATACACTGTCTGCCATTGCCGGCCTAACTAGCTATTGTTACTAGCAATGAACACATGAATCTTTATTGTTTATTTTTTTCTTAAATGATAAGCACACTATTTATCTCCACCTACTCCCTCCCCACTCCACACTTGTATTAGCCCATTGCCAACCACTTTTTGATTGATTGAAATAGGGAACATATTTGATACCACTTTATCAAATTTAAAATGTTAGTTATTATGTGGTAACAATGGACTAAAAAAAACATCCTGACTTGTTCAGTGTTAAATGTAGTGTTTTATGTATGTCCTGTGTGTCCAATTTGTCTGTAGTAAATTAGTTCAATGTCTGATTGTATTCAATCAGTTTTAAGGAAATGCACTTTTCTAGCATGATCTTGTTTTATACAACAATTAAATTGTTATGGAAATACATTTTCAAAACTTGACCAATCTTCATTTGATCAATAATTTGTTGCTAATATTAACCCCCTTTTTAGCCTGCTTCTATCAGGCTAACCTTTTCTTTTTATATGCAAGTAATTGGGCATACAATGGTTATGGGGTCCGGGGTACTGCCCTGGAGGACATGTATCAATGAAAAAAAAGTTTGTAAAAAACAACATTTTTAAAGTAGTAGTATTGATTTATTGATACTTAAAGTGAAAGCATAAAGATGAAAAATTCCTTTCAATATAGTGACTGGGGGCCCCCTTAGTCTACCTGTAAAGTGGCACATCTGTACTGTGTATAGAAGCTGCTGCAGAAATAATTGCATTTATAAAGCCAAAAAAAAAAAAAATTCTCCCTGCAAGCTTTATTTATTTTGTAGGCAACGGCCTTTGGAGCGAGTCTTTATGATTTGGCTACAATGTAGTGCACTGGGATTACGATTGGAGATTTTTTGGATAAATTCTGGTGTCTCTTCAACAGACTTTGGATAGAAGTAACAGCTGCTGAAAAATTGGTCTTTGGGTGTAGGTGGTGCCTTCACACTATAACCTTATAGAGGTACTCTTGATGAAAGCAAGAATTGGCCTTGCTGTCAAAAAATTCAATAATATGCACCTGTCAAACAGGTGCAGAAAAATTGGTCTTTCTTTGGGTGTTAATTGTGCCCATGAAACCTACGCCAGAATTTTTTTTTTCAGATGAAATCAACACCCACAACGCTAGGCAGCCTAGAAGTCCTGCAGGGATTCCACATCCCAAAACACTTTATCAGTGACATCGGCATCAGGGGTTTCATAGCTGCTGGTAATACAGGACTGATTAATTTTGATAAATGTCAGACAGTCCACTGAGTCTGTGGACAGACGTGTTCTATTATCAGTAACAAAACCTATAGCAGCAATGAATGCCCATTTGGAAAGCAGCTCAATTGCATATTGGGCAAGTTCTGGCCAGTGGTCTAGTCTCATGACCCAGTATGCCAGTTGATCGACCACTGGAAAGCTCTCCATCTCTGTTTTCTGTTTTCGCCATCCTTTGTGTGATGCAGATGCTGCCGATGGGAAGCTGACAGCCCCTGGCAGAAAGGACTAAAAAAATAGTGAAATGCATTACTTAGGCGGCCACCTTCTCCACCGCTCCTCTCTTGACCAATTGAAGCCTCAGGGTCTGGTTTGGATTTTGTGGGGAACCCACAACATTTTTTTTTTTTTGGCATGGGGGTTCCCCTGAAAATCCACACCAGGAAGGCACATGTGTGGCTTCCAACCATGGCTGACGTTTAGTACACTGGCTCTGTCCCCTAGGACATCCAAGGAGATCTTCCAAGGAGATCCTCGCTGAACTTCTGGAGTGAGTTTGCTGCACTGAAAGTAAAGGGGCCGAATAATTTTGCACGCACCACTTTTCAGTTTTTTATTTGCTAAAAAAGTTTAAAATATCCAATAGATTTCGTTCCACTTCACAATTGTGTCCCACTTGTTGGTGATTCTTCACAAAAAAATTAAAATGTTATATCTTTATGTTTAAAGCCTAAAAAGGGGCAAAAGGTTGAAAAGTTTAAGGGGGCCGAATACTTTCGCAAGCCACTGTATATCCAGAATATAAATGGATATATATATTAAGTCACTACATTGTTCAATAGGTGTCAATACATACAGATACACTAAAAATTATTAAAGGAGGCAGACAGGAGGGTGCAGGAATATAGGTGTTCAAGTGAGGTTAAAAATTATTAATAAAACAATTCAAATGGCATTCTATGTTGAGGCCCCGAGGTGCGAAAGCGTCTAGAGTATAGATCCCCTTTGATTCGAGTTGGCTGAGGGTTCTAACTTTATGTCCCCCCCGCCAATGTTTCACATATGGTTCTATCCCCCAGAATTTCAATTGTGAGGGATCTTTATTGTGGTGTGTGGCAAAATGTCTTGATACACTGTGCTTATCGAAACATTTCTGGATGTTCTGCACATGTTCTTTCATACAGATTCTTAGAAGTCTTTTCGTGCGACCTATATATTGGAGGCCACAACTGCAATCTTTTTTTCTTTCGTTCGGGCGTTTGGTTCTTACACAAGCAAAGCACCATTTACAGGGAAAAAAACCCTTTGCCAGTAAAAAAAAGTCAGGCCGCCTCAGCTAGGGGGGTCTGGGATACTTTTTACAATCTTATCCTGAATCGTAGGGGCTTTTCTATAGACAAATTTTGGAAGAGAGGGAAGTATATCCTGTAGTTTATCAGCCAATAGGATGTTCCAATTGCGTTTGATAATTCTTTCAGCTTGTTTATGTTGTACGTTGTAGTCAAAAATTATTGGTACCGTATCTCTTGGGGCTTCGCGTTTTGGTTTATCTTTTATCAGGTCTTTACGGTCCATTTCTGTGATTTTCTTGTTGTATTCGTTATCGTAACCTTTCTCCAGGAATCTTTGCTTCATATTATCTACATGGGTCTTGAATGACTCTTTATGGGTGCAGTTTCATCTTAGGCGCATTAGTTGACCTTTTGGTATGTTATATAGCCAATTCTTATGGTGACAGCTTTCTAAGGGCAAGTAACTATTTCGATCTACATTCTTGAGGTGTGTTCCGGAGAAGAGTGCGTTGTCTTCTTGTAAAATCTCTAAATCCAGGAATTTGATTTTTTCTTTACTTATTTCCCAGGAGAGTACGATGTTTCTATCATTTATATTTAGCGCTTCTAGAAAATTAAGGAGATGTTCTTTATCTCCTTTCCACACTATCACGATGTCATCAATATATCTTCTATAAATATATAGACCTTCAGGAGTGTTAGAGAATACTCTCTCCTCTTCCCATTGCACCATAAAGAGACCAGCTACGCTTGGAGCAAATTTTGCCCCCATATCGACCCCTGTCTTCTGAAAATAATAATTACGATTATACCAAAAAAGCTATTTTTAAAACAGAAGTCGAGGCATTTCACAAGATATTTTCTTTGACTACATGGTAAAGATGTGTATCTTCTCAATCCCAATTTCACGGCTTTGCATGCCTGATGGTTCAGTATAACTGTGTATAAGGAGGAAACATCAGCTGTGGCTAGCCACCAAGGTTGGTCACCTCTTGGGATATCCTCCAGTATTTGTAACATCGTGTCTCTCAAATAGGCTTGAGTCTTTTGTACAGCCGGTTGTAGAAAATGGTCGATATACTGTCCCATTCTTGCTGTAAGTGAGTCTATCCCATTAACTATTGGCCTCGGTGGTGGATTATTCCTATCTTTGTGGATCTTCGGGAGCGAATAGATAATGGGTGTCCAGCAAGATTCTGGGATAAGGTATTTGGCCTCTTTTTTGTTCAGGATATTTCTCTTCAGAACCAAATGGACAGTTTGCTTGAGTGCTTTCCTACACTTGAACACTGGATTCCTTGGAAGCGTCTGTATGTCTCTTCATCTTTAATATTTTTAACAGTTTTAATATTATTGATGTGCACTCCAATCCTCACATGGAGGGGTCTGGAGGTCCTTCCAACATATTGAAGGCCACACTGCAGCATATATACAACTCCAACCATATTGCAAGTGATCAATTCCTTAATTTATAACTTTTTCCAGTTGCCCATAGACATGTGCATTCGTTTTCATCCGAATGCATTTTCGTCCGAATTTCAGGTATTTTTTTTATCGTTTTAACAAACGACAAAGAAAGTGCAAAATCCGAAAAACAAAAGATCCGACATAAACAAATGCTTCATTTTCGTTGTGACAACAGTTCGATATAGATAGGAGATTTGACGCTGACAATAACAATCTGTGTCCATTGAACCTGTGGTCGAATGTGCCTAACCTTAACTCTATTAGTCCAAGATTATTCTACATAGAGAGGAAAGATTCGACGTGGAGAGGAAAGATTCGACATAAAGAGGAAAGATTTGACGTAGAGAGAAAATATTTGACGTAGAGAGAAAAGATTGTTGCTGGAATTGAGTGGAATTGCAGCTAAACTAGACAGAGTCATACATGCTTGTCTGTGATAACGCCCCCTGCCGTGCTAAATACACGTTCAGATAATACACTGGCGGCAGGGTAGGCCAGCACCTCCAAGGCGTAAAGGGCAAGCTCAGGCCATGTGCCCAATTTGGAGACCCAGAAGTTGAAGGAGGCAGACCCGTCATGCAGTACGTGTAGGCGTGTGCACACATACTGCTCCACCATGTTGGTGAAATGCTGCCTCCTGCTAAGACGTTCTATCTCAGCTGGTGGTGCTGGTTGTTGTGGCATGCTGACAAAGCTTTTCCACATTCCGTCTATGCTAACCCTGCCTTGCAAGGTGCTGGCGGTGCCCCGGCTGCGTTGGCGACCTCTTCCTTCTCCTCTGCCTTCGCCTTGTGCTTCCACCGTACTCACGCTTCCAAGTGGGAATGCCACCAGCAGCGTGTCTACCAGCGTGCGATTGTACTCGCGCATCTTACGATCACGCTCCAGTGAGGTAATTAAGGACGGCACGTTGTCCTTGTAACGGGGATCCAGCAGGGTGGCCACCCAATAATCAGCACCAGTTAAAATGTGGGCAACTCGGCGGTCGTTGCGGAGACACTGCAGCATGTAATCGCTCATGTGTGCCAGGCTGCCCAGAGGCAAGGAAAAGCTGTCCTCTGTGGGAGGTGTATCGTCTGTGTCCTCTGTATCCCCCCAGCCACGCACCAGTGATGGACATGAGCTGGTCTGGGTGCCACCCTGCTGTGAACATGGTTCCTCCTCCTCCTCCATCTCCTCCTCATCCTCCACTTCGTCATCCTCCAGAACTGTGCCCTTGCTGCCAGACAATTGTGTACCTGGCGCTTGTTGGTTCAGGAACCCACCCTCGTAGCCACTTGTAAATGACTGCCCTGAAAGCCTTGAAAATGAACCCTCTTCCTCCTCCTCCTCCTCCTCCTCATCCTGTGCCACATCCTCTTCAATCATCGCCTGAAGAGTTTTTTCAAGGAGGCATAGAACTGGGATAGTAACGATGAGAACGGCGTCATCGGCAATGGCCATGTTGGTGGAGTACTCGAAACAGCGCAACAAGGCACACAGGTCTCGCATGGAGGCCCAGTTATTGGCGGTGAAGTGGTGCTGTTCCGCAGAGCGACTCACGCGTGCGTGCTGCAGCTGGAACTCCACTATCGCCTGCTGCTGCTCGCACAGTCTGGCAAGCATGTGCAAGGTGGAGTTCCACCTTGTGGGCACGTCACATATGAGACGGTGAGCGGGAAGGCCGAAGTTACGCTGCAGCACTGACAGGCGAGCGGCAGCAGGGTGAGAACGCCGAAAGTGTGCACAGACGGCCCGCACTTTCTGCAGCAGCTCTGGCATATCGGGGTAATTCTTCAGGATCCTCTGGACCACCAAGTTCAGCACATGCACCAGGCAAGGGATGTGCATCCACCCGGCAAGGCCCTGAGCTGCTACGAGATTTCGCCCATTATCGCACACCACCAGGCCGGGCTTGAGGCTCACTGCCACCAACCACTCATCGGTCTGTTGTTCCATGTCCCTCCACAACTCCTGTGCGGTGTGGGTTTTTTCCCCCAAACAGGAAAGTTTTAAAACTGCCTGCTGTCGTTTAGCCCTGGCTGTGCTGAAGTTGGTGGTGAAGGTGTTACACTGACCGGATGAGGAGGCGGTAGAGTATGAGGAGGCGGAGTAGGAGGAGTTAGCAACAGGAGGCAAACTGAAGTGCCCTGCAATCCTCGATGGTGGAAGGACATACGCCAAACTGCTATCCGCCTCAGGCCCAGCCGCCACTACATTTACCCAGTGTGCTGTTAGGGAGATATAACGTCCCTGACCGTGCTTACTGGTCCACGCATCCATAGTTAGGTGGACCTTGCCACAGATGGCGTTGCGCAGTGCACACCTGATTTTGTCCCCCACTTGGTTGTGCAGGGAAGGGATAGCTCGTCTGGAAAAGTAGTGGCGGCTGGGCACGACGTACTGTGGGACAGCCAATGACATCAGCCTTTTAAAACTCTGCGTCTCCACCAGACGGAATGACAGCATTTCAAAGGCGAGGAATTTTGAAATGCTGGCATTCAGGGCCAGGGATCACGGGTGGCTAGGGGGGTACTTCCTCTTCCGCTCCAGTGTTTGGGAAATAGAGAGCTGAACGCTTCCATGGGACATTGTGGAGATGGTTGGTGACCCAGGTGGTAGTGTTGCTGGCAGATCCTCTGTTTGCGGGTTGGCAGGTGTCACTGTCACTACAGAGGTGGATGAAGAGGCCGAGACTGCAGCAGAAGAGGAAGCAGGAGGAACCAGAGACCTTTCTTGGTTTTTGAGGTGTCTACTCCACTGCATCTCGTGCTTTGCACTTAGATGCCTGGTCATGCAGGTTGTGCAGGTTGTGCTTGTGAGAACGTTTATGCCTTGCTTCAAGCTCTGATTGCACAGCGTGCAAACCACTCGTGTCTTGTCATCAGGACATTGTCTGAAGAACTGCCACGCTAGGGAACTCCTTGCACCTGGCTTTGGTGTGCTCGGTCCCTTGTTGCGTTGGGCAGTAGCAGACATACTGTCTAGGGGACACCTAGACACCTTTTGCACCCTGCTCCCTCTTCTACTGTGCTGGTGGCTCTGTGCGACCACCACCTCTTCCTCTGAACTACACTGGTCACCTGCATGACGTTGATTCCATGTGAGGTCAAGGACCTCATCGTCCTCCACATCATCTTCCACCCAAAATTCACCCCTGCCCTCCTTGTCGGTCTGCACAATGGCGAAAGCAGCAGCAGTTGGCACCTGTGTTTCATCATCATCCGAGACGTGCTGCGATGGTCCTCCCATGTACTCATCATGAAACATAAGTGGTTGGGCATCGGTGCACACAATCTCTTCCACTTCTGGGGCAGGGCTAGGTGGATGGCCCTGGGAAACCCTGCTAACAGAGTCTTCAAAAAGCAGAAGAGACTGCTGCATGATTTGGGGCTCAGACTGATTGGCTGATTTGCAAGGGGGTGAGGTGAAAGACTGATGGACATCAGCTGCAGGTGCCAACTCTGAACTTTCATCAGGAGACTGGGTGGGAGACAATGTGAAGGAACCGGAGGCACTGTCAGCAGCAACCCAATCTACTATCGCCTGCACTTGTCCTGGCCTCAACATTTGTACAGCCTCATTAGGCGCGCCAAAATACTGCTGCAGGCTCTGTCGCCTACTCGCACCTGAGGAAGGTGTTTCACTAGTGCGTGTAGCTGGCACAGATCGACCACGTCCAAATTTTTTTGCAATGTTTTTCCAATATCAGAATACACAGACAGTATGTAAAGCGTTTATGAAAACGCAGAAAATGCTATTGGGGGAAAAAAACACAGCAAAATTAAATTTTTTTGCAATGTTTTTCCAATATCAGAATACACAGACAGTATGTAAAGCGTTTATGAAAACGCAGAAAATGCTATTGGGAAGAAAAAAAACACTGCAAAATTAATTTTTTTTTGCAATGTTTTTCCAATATCAGAATACACGGACAGTATGTAAAGCGTTTATGAAAACGCAGAAAATGCTATTGGGAAGAAAAAAAACACTGCAAAATTAATTTTTTTGCAATGTTTTTTCCAATATCAGAATACACGGACAGTATGTAAAGCGTTTATGAAAACGCAGAAAATGCTATTGGGGGAAAAAAAACACTGCAAAATTAAATTTTTTTGCAATGTTTTTCCAATATCACAATACACGGACAGTATGTAAAGCGTTTATGAAAACGCAGAAAATGCTAGTGGGGAAAAAAAACACAGCAAATTAAATTTTTTTGCAATGTTTTTCCAATATCAGAATACACGGACAGTATGTAAAGCGTTTATGAAAACGCAGAAAATGCTATTGGGGAAAAAAACACTGCAAAATTAATTTTTTTTGCAATGTTTTTCCAATATCAGAATACACGGACAGTATGTAAAGCGTTTATGAAAACGCAGAAAATGCTATTGGGAAGAAAAAAAACACTGCAAAATAAAAAATTTTTGCAATGTTTTTCCAATATCAGAATACACGGACAGTATGTAAAGCGTTTATGAAAACGCAGAAAATGCTATTGGGGAAAAAAAAACACTGCAAATTTAATTTTATTTGCAATGTTTTTCCAATATCAGAATACACGGACAGTAAGTAAAGCGTTTATGAAAACGCAGAAAATGCTATTGGGGAAAAAAAACACCGCAAAATTACATTTTTTTTGCAATGTTTTTCCAATATCAGAATACACGGACAGTATGTAAAGCGTTTATGAAAACGCAGAAAATGCTATTGGGGAAAAAAACACTGCAAAATTAATTTTTTTTGCAATGTTTTTCCAATATCAGAATACACGGATACTGTCTACAGTGTGTATGTATGAACACGCAGAAAATGCTATTGGGAAAAAAAAAAAAAAAGCAAAATTACATTTTTGTGCAATGTTTTTCCAATAGCAGAATACACACAGTCTATGGTGTATCTCTTAGTATATGCAGTGTTGGTCCTAATGGTGCACTGAGCTTGCAGTTAAAACTTTTATATTTTGTCTGGCACTGGCCTCATGGCACTGTTAAAAGACTGTGCACTGCACCCCAGCCAGGGTACAATTGATTTAGGAATCTCTTCAATAATTCTCTCTGCCTCTTTCTTTTGCTTAATAATAAAGAAACTCCCTACTCTAGCTATCTAGATCGCTCACTGATCTAACTAATTAGAAGCAAAGATAAATAATGCTGACTGCCTGACTGACTGAATCACACTAACTCCTAAAATCCTCTCAGCAGCACAGGAACCTGTCTATAGCCCTGTATATAGCAGAATGACGCTGTGTGTTGTGTGTCTGACCTATATATAGAGGCTGGGTCACATGCTGCACTGGCCAATCACAGCCATGCCATTAGTAGGCATGACTGTGATGGCTTCTAAGGGCACACTAGTGAAACGATCGTCGATTGGCTGCCCTGCAGCTGTTAAAAAGGCGCCAACACAGCGCCGAACACCGGACCCGAACCCGAACATACAGCCAATAGTTCGGGTTCGGGTCCGGGTCCCGAACACCCAAAAGTCCGGTACAGACCCGAACTTTACAGTTCGGGTTCGCTCAACCCTAATCACTGTCATAAACTGGATATTTCCTTTCTTTGACACATTATAACACATACTTGTTTTTACTCACATTTTGAAGCACTTTATTTATTTCAAACACATTGTATCTACTTTTAACACATTGTGTATTTATTTATTTATTAAATTGGTTACAACCTCATTGTAACTTGTAGTTTATATATATTTTTGTGCACCTGGGATTGTCACGCAAGCACTTATATATTTTATTATACCACGACATTTGTCTTTTAACCTATCTAAATAGACTAAGGTTGATATTGCGCACTATTTATACTCTAGTATTTATTTGCATATTCTTTTAAGTGTAGGACACACTTTAATGGTGCAGCATATAATTTGGTAATCTTTTCTATTGTATTTGGTTTTCTAAAAAAATGTTTATATTTTTAATTCTCCTATCAGCGCTTTAGTACTCACTTTGCGACCTTGGGTATGCTCCATCGGACTTTTGCTGGCGGAATTCCAGCCATCAAAAGATTGAGAGCAGGTTCTCAATTTTTCAGTCGGAAAAAGTTTTGATCTGAAATTCCGATCATCTGTACCAATTCCCGCCCCGCAAAATTCCTACGCATGCTCGGAAACAATTCGAAGCATGCTCGGAAGCATTGAACTTAATTTCCTTGGCTCGTTTATAGAAGGGCATGGAAAAGCTAAGGGGGGTACCTCGTCCTAGAATTATGTATAGAAAACGAACAAGGGGGGTTTTTAGCCAACCTAACGGACTATCACGGTACCTGAACGGATGTATGTCTCAATACAAAAGATTGATTCTAAGTAGTTATTATTAACACATAATATACATAAACATATCACATATAAAAAAAGGGGGTCATTGCAATCCAAGAATGTGCATATACATATAGCTATTAATAAATCAGAATGTTGAAACAAACTCGCTGATAAGATGCTGGTTGACGCGTTTCGCTTAAAGCTTCTTCAGAACCAGAATATAGCAGTTCAGATCATTAATAGAAATTCAAATAGTTTCAACGGGCATGTGTAATTTAAAGTCTAAAATGTTGCCTACCTTCCAATTCTTGTTGACAAGGTAGAGGCTAATATATGTCAGCCATACCCAATTAGTTACCTAAAATTGAGTCTCTCGGGATAGCCATCGAAGACTCGCCGAGTTTGGGGTCCGAAGCCAGCAAACAAGGCATGGGCTGCAAGTGGAGAGAAAAAAAAAAAAGGAGAAGGGAGAAAACCAATAAAAAATCTAAGATGTGGTCAACAGGTGACCAGTCCCATATGTAAATAGTATATCCCATATACACATACATGTATATATACATAAGAGAAGTACTCACATAAAAATTAGAAAAAGAGAGTTGACAGAAGTAGAACGTGGGTGTGCCGGGATTGGCCAGTGACGTGGTGGTATATAAGAGTCGCTCTGTAGTGCCGGTATCCTGTAATTAATAATGATCGTATCAAAAGTAGGTAAAGATACACTGGCTTCCAATTCCAAAGCCACTCTGTATATACCTTGAGAATCCCGCGGGGTTCTAATTGTAGATCCCTTTGGAGAGTAGTACCTTCAAGTCGATGGCATAAACACCATAACAAATACAGCGTCACATAAGTGAACTGAAAAAAAGGAGAGGAAAAAGGGATATATATGTATATATCCAGTATGGTATATTTAAAACCGTATACTGTGTTCCATCGGTGTTTAATATCGTATATCAACTTGGTAAGCTACAACCTGGCTGATCCAAAAACATACCTGCTAGTCACATGAGAAAGAGGGACAGCCCCACCTGGGAAGGATCACCAGTACTTTAAGGTAAGACTTACAATTGACGAATCCGTCAGTTACAGACTCTGTATAAAGAAGAAGTAGAGCATGGCTAATAGCAGGGCTCATATTCAATTTTGTGTATGCCAAGGGCTAATTAGTCCCATAGGCAACACCTAGAGCAAAGGAGGCAACATAATAGTCAACAGAGATTAAAATGAATGTACCTGAAAAAAGTTTGGCAAAGGCAGCTTCCCAGCACTCCATCTCAGACAACCATCTGATGGAGTGCTGGTTAAATAGTCTGTTTTGGCGCCCAAACTGGGGGGGGAAGAGACCGCCCCATAGAGCCAATTAAGAATTCCTCCGATCAGCTGGAGAAGCTGTCAAATGCAATGCCAGAACGCGCAACTGCTGAGGCCGCTGCGTGCATGCGCCAAATCGAGCAAAGGGCCACGGCCGAAAACGAAAGTGCGCGCATGCGCAGTAGAGAACGCGCGCATGCGCAGTAGAGAAAGGGAGTATTTCCCGATTCAGACGTGGCAGATCAATATTGAAAGTGTAAGGCCCTTGCGAGGCACATCCGTCGCCCCAGCCAGCACCATCCGAGCCTGTGATAGCCCCCGAAATGAAAACAATGACAGATATAGGATAAATAATAAAAAATAAGTCAGATAAATTAGAATAAGAATAGGAAGTGCAGAATAAATGATAATAGAGACATGAAAAGGTGAAAAATTATTATATACAAATAAGATAAAAGGTGAAATAAACAAATTTTTCTTCAACATTTGCAGCCCATGTCCGGAGATGAAAAACGGGGAAAGAGCCTCCTCCGACGCCACCACCGCAACGCCTCCACCGAGGCAGTCATGGTTGGGTCAAAATACCTTCCATTCTGCCTGTTGAAATCCAAGCCAGAGGGAGTTCAAAACAATAGCTCATTAGCCCGGGTGTTTAGCTGGATTCGCATTTCCAATCTACACGGTTAATGTCCCGTATGGGTCCCAGATGAGATACCCAAAACAACATATTTTTCTTGACATTCCACTCAAGGCAATCTCCCCATGTCCTCTATAAATAAACAACAGAAAGGTCAAAAACAAATAATGTTGCACATTGCATAAGATGACAACAAATATATAAATAGAGGAAAGCCTATTTTATAAGTTTTTTAAAAGGTTAGTAATGCTTCAAACTGTCTGCTTCATTGTAGAAGGTCCATAGATAAACAGGCCAGACTGTATCCCCACCATAAATAAAACCTTCTGGTCTAGTGAGAAAGAGGAAAATACTGTCCCAGTTGTCAAGGGTTAAGGAAGGGAGGTTTTCTCGGAGGATAGATATATCCTGGTTATAGAAAGGGTCAGAGGATTTAATTGATCATTTCGACCAGGGGCCCCTGATTTAAACGAATTCGTCCCTGGAATAGGAAAGGGGAGGAAAACAAAACAGGGTAAACATATGGGAAAACCAAAAAGAGGGGTAATCGTAACGATCATAGGAAAGGTCGAAAGCTAAGGGAGTCGTTTAAGCCAGGGGCCCTTGTGGCATTTAGCTTGAAGATCCATCTAGCCTCGCGCTGCAGTAATTTTTTGTCTATATTGCCCCCTCTAGGGTCCTCCATCACATGTTCCAGGGCCGTGAAGCAGACCATAGATGTGTCGTTCTTATGGTACAAAGCTACATGTCGCCCTATTGGTGTATATAGTAAATTTTTCCGTATGTAATAGATGTGGTCATAGATTCTCCTCCAGAAGTTTCTGAAGGTTTTGCCTACGTAAAACGCTCCACATTTACAGAAAGCTATATAGACTATCCCTTTTGTTTGACAATTGGCTGAAAATTTAATAGTATGTGTTTCTCCATTGGGGAGTGTATAAGACGATCCCTCCAGCACCCAGTCACAGTAGTCACAATCATGACATTTAAACATTCCTGGGATATCTACTTCATGTTCGACGTGCCCTTGAAAGTGGGTGTGTACCAGCCTGTCTTTAAGAGATTGACATTTCTTATAGGTAATTTGGGGTGTAGCCCAAATGTATTTTCCTACAATCCTATCTCCTGTTAGGAGGTGCCAATGTTTACCAATTATATTTCGTATATCCTCATGATTGCTTGAGTACGTCATTATAACTCGAGTAGTATTTCCTTGCTTTTTATTACGTCTGTCCCCAAAGAGCAGATCAGCTCTATCCCTGTCCAGGGCCTTTTTAAATGCCTTTTTTAAGATGGTGTTGCTATAGCCCCGTGTCTGTAACCGTGCTTTCAAACGGTTGGCCTCTAATCTGAAGGCTTCCTCTGTTGAGCAATTTCTCCTCAAACGTAAATACTGGGAATAGGGGATGCTTCTAATTAGGGCTTGGGGGTGTGAACTGCTTGCATGGAGGATGGTGTTACCCGCCGTTTTCTTTCTATAAAGAGATGTAGAAATTGTTCCATCTATTTGTTTTTGTATGTTAAGGTCCAGAAACGGTAGTGACTCCGAACTAAATTCCATCGTGAACCTAAGGTTGAAGTCATTGATGGAGAGTGCTCTCATAAATTCCCTCAGATTCTCCACACTCGACTCCCATACCAGAAAAATATCGTCGATGGATCTATACCAGCAAGATATGCTGGTCTGATACATCGATAGGTTGGGATTGGTGAATAGGGAACGCTCCCACCCCCCCAGGTACAAGTTAGCGTAGGATGGGGCAAAGCCTGTCCCCATCGCTACTCCCTGTACCTGGAGGTAGTGGGAGTCGTCAAAAGAAAAAACATTCTTTGTTAAGATGTGCTTTAATAGCTCCAATATGAATGTATTATATGGCCTCCGTATCGGATCACTATCCCTAAAAAAGCTTTCCACAACCATTAATCCCAGAGAGTGAGGGATGCTACAGTAGAGAGCCTCTACATCAATTGCAACTAGAAGGCTAGTTGGAGAGACCTTTTTTTTGTGCAAGACTCGTAAGAGCGCTAGAGTGTCCTGTAGATATGAAGGGAGTTGCGTCACATAGGGACGCAAAAAAGCATCCACTAATCTACTGCCTTTTTCACTTTTAGCCCCTATGCCCGATATGATCGGGCGTCCCGGAGGTTTTTTAATATTTTTGTGAGTCTTGGGGAGTGAATAGAAGGATGGTACTCTTGGATAGGTGGTTTTGAGAGCCTCAAATATGTCTTTATCAATAATTCCCTCATTAAATGCTCGGGTAATAAGGATCTCATAGTCTCCATTGAATGTTAGTATTTTTTCATAAGGAAGGAGGCAGTACCAATCTTCATTGGAGAGAATGTCCAAGCACATTTGTCTATAGTTTATGGTATCCATTATCACTACATTTCCTCCCTTATCTGCCATTTTTATTGTAATTTCCTTGTTATCTTGAAGTTGAGAGATCACGAGTTGTTGTTCTGACGTTAAGTTTTTTGTTTTCTGTGACCTAAAGTCTAGTTTTTTGACTTCATTAGTTACTTGTTGTAAAAAGGTCCAGATGCTAGGATTCGTTTTTAGGGAGGGGAAGTTGGTGGATTTATTCAAGAATTTAGGTATTTCCCTGGGTGGAATTGCCTGAGGGGGGTCCCCCGGGACGAGCGGGGGAGCCCCCTCTGCAGGACCACCCTGGGAATCTTCACTCTCATCTAAGAGGTCCATCAAGTCCTTAAGGGCAAGGAAGTCCCTGACTGTGAATCCCTTCCATTTTTCACGCTCAATATACTCTTGTTTTTTCTTTTTCCTTTCATCATCAAACATAAATTTATAGGTAAGTCTTCTAGCAAATAAGTTTAGGTCCTTAACGACCTCAAAACTGTTGGTATAAGATGAAGGACAAAAGCTTAGACCTAGACCCAAAACCTCTAGTTCCATTTGTGATAGAGATTTTGAAGACAGATTAATAACTTGTAACTGGTCCTCTATCGGTCTTTGTATGCAAATCTCTCCAGATTTTGCGAAGCTGTTGGGCGATTTGGGGGGTCCTGTGTGGGGGGAAACAATTGAAAAACCTTTTCTTTTATATTTTTAGAAATCGCACCTCCATTTCTTGCAGTATTAAAGCCTGGGAGGGGGGTTTATGGTGGAAGTAGGGGGGCTCTGTTGGCTCCTGTCAGGGGTTCTGAGTCGGGAGATTCACCTAGGGTCGAGATGCGGGGGTCTATCCCCATTAGACCACCCCCTCTCATGTCATGGTTCTCGTATCCATCACTAGGGTAGTCCTTTAATTTTTTATCTTTTCCCCCTTTGTTGCCATTATCGCCTGTCGTTTGCCTCTTCCTTGATCCCCTCTGTCTACCTCTACCACGTGTAGGGAAAGAGGGTTGATTTGAACGGGCTGAGTAGGAGAAATTTGACGAATCAGAGTCAGTACCGTCTCTAAAGTCCCCATCACTTTGTGACTGTATTTTGTCCATATTTCGTTCCTGTTTTCTCTGGTTCTTTCTTCCTTGTTTCCCTCCCCTTTGGGGCCATCTATAGGCATATTTCCCATTGAACGCCATTTTGTCTCTAATAAATTTCACATCCTTTTTATATATAAGGTCCTTATTATATTTCTCCAAGTATTCTTTTAAGGATTTATCCTTTTCCAGAAACTTGGGGTGAGCACATAGAGATACATTTTGTTTCTGAAATTCTATGATCTCGATATCGAGGTCCTTTATATCCTTATTATAGTGATCAATTAACACTACAGACCGACTCTTATATACCACCACATCACTGGCCAATCCCGGCACACCCACGTTCTACTTCTGTCAACTCTCTTTTTCTAATTTTTATGTGAGTACTTCTCTTATGTATATATACATGTATGTGTATATGGGATATACTATTTACATATGGGACTGGTCACCTGTTGACCACATCTTAGATTTTTTATTGGTTTTCTCCCTTCTCCTTTTTTTTTTTTTTTTTCTCTCCACTTGCAGCCCATGCCTTGTTTGCTGGCTTCGGACCCCAAACTCGGCGAGTCTTCGATGGCTATCCCGAGAGACTCAATTTTAGGTAACTAATTGGGTATGGCTGACATATATTAGCCTCTACCTTGTCAACAAGAATTGGAAGGTAGGCAACATTTTAGACTTTAAATTACACATGCCCGTTGAAACTATTTGAATTTCTATTAATGATCTAAACACATAAAATCTGTCAATCCATTCATGAATAACCCCCCTGTCTTCTTGATATATACAACAGATACACGAACTGCTATATTCTGGTTCTGAAGAAGCTTTAAGCGAAACGCGTCAACCAGCATCTTATCAGCGAGTTTGTTTCAACATTCTGATTTATTAATAGCTATATGTATATGCACATTCTTGGATTGCAATGACCCCCTTTTTTTATATGTGATATGTTTATGTATATTATGTGTTAATAATAACTACTTAGAATCAATCTTTTGTATTGAGACATACATCCGTTCAGGTACCGTGATAGTCCGTTAGGTTGGCTAAAAACCCCCCTTGTTCGTTTTCTATACATAATTCCTTGGCTCGTTGTAGTGTTGTACGTCACCGTGTTCTTGACGGTAAAAAGTTCAGCAAAATTTTGTGTGACCGTGTGTTTGTAAGCCAAGCTTGAGCGAAATTCCGTCGGAAAAAACATCCAAGATTTTTCAGATGTAAGATCCGCTCATGTGTACGCGGCATGAGGTGTGTATCTTTTCTTTATTACATGTGTTAGGGACTACAAGGAGGGTGACTTTAGAGACGTTTTGATCATTTTGCTCTATAAATACCTAGTTTGATGGGTTTCTAAGGCACAACAACTGTTTTTTTTACAAGATTAGTTTAAAAAGTTGAAATATATATCTTTTACATTGTACAAAGGAACAAATGGATTGTTTTGCACTTAATAGTTCTTGAAACATTAGATTCATTAGACTTTTGCCAATTCTCGTTTCATTGGGCACAAGCTTTTTAGACATCCTCTGTACTCTGTCTAGTAAATGACTTGCATCCTCATTATGCCTTTAGGCAGTGAGGGAAATATATTAAAATGCTTTGACAGATTACCATTTATATTCAACATGACAGGAAATTATGTAGGTTTTCTGAGCTTGTTCTCAGGTTATATTAATTGAAAGAAATCGTCATGATATGAAGTCAAATGAAGTAATACGATGGTAATGGAAGATGTGCCGTAGGACAATTATGCAAATCACATAATACAGTAGTTAGTATTTGAAAGTGGACTCCAGCTTTGGATATACATATATTGCATGTAGAATTAAACCAACGGGAAGTTCTGTCTGTACAGCCACGAACATGTACATATTCTAATGAGCCTCTTTGTTTCATATGTTCGTTCAAGGAGATGTTTATTAGATGTATTAAGGTGCAAATCTAAATAGCAGTAATTACAGGCTATTTGAGGATGCACTAAATGTTAATGTTCTTTTTTCATAGCTCCACTTGCCAAGAGTCTATTTCTTTTAGCAATTCACTGGACTATAACAGCATGTTCTAACTTCAAGTTCACACTTTCCATTAAGCCCTAACATGTCCCACCTTTGTTCTCACTGGACTTACTTCCTTTGACATAACAAGTGCCAATCTTCCTACAAACACTCAGCAGACCTCAAAGAGTCAACGTGTATGGAATTATGTCCCTCTGCAGATATTGTATGGGATCAGAAGTAATAGAGGTGCCTAACCAAATACTGGACCCACTCTAATATAAATAACTATAGCTTATTTTTTTATTTAAAGTGTATGTAAAGACTGCTGGACAGCCAATAGGAAGTGTCCACATCACACATGAAGTGATGTGGATACCTGAAAAAGGAAACCTCCTCGAGTAAAGAATAGATGAGAGAAGTGAAAATTTTGAAATTCTTTTAGGCCAGCAATTAGTCAGAGTCAGAGGTGGAAGGGGGGTTACAATTTGAATCGAGATGAAGCAATAAGTATGATGTATTGAATATGTACAGAGACAGCTTTTGTCTTATTCTCAAACTTACCATTCTATGTCTTTCTACTCTGTGGAAAAAAGCTTGTTTACAGAGACCAATAGCTTATGGCCAAATTTACACACAGCTGAATTGTTAATCTTAAAAACTTAAAAGATGAAAAATAACAAAAAAGAAACAAAATGTAAATTGACCCAAAACCATTAAAGTTTTCCTTTAAAAAAATTTTTTAGAACTGTTCTCATTTTAGTTGTAACAAAGATAAATATTTTTGGGGAACTGAACTTTAGCATCTGGAAGATATGGCTAACATTATCTTCTGCTGTTTTTTTTTTTTTTTTACAAAAAGACGCATTTACTAGCAGGACATTGGGAAACATGCAGGAAATGCTCTATGTGTTGGTGTTTTTAACTGTGCAGTGCAGATGAGGGAATTTTGCAGAGAATAAAAGGCTGCAGAAATCATCCATGGGTGAAATTAATTTTGTTTGATTTCCAACGCACAAAATATTTCAATCCTACTGTAAATTAATACAGATCCTTGGCTTCCTTTCCAGCCAGTAAACATAGACGAGCAGCAAGAAAGATCTCACACCTATGTTTTGCATAAAATATTTCCAAAAATAGCTAGTCTTCAGTCTTGACCAGTGTGGCCTATGTTTTAGCACATCATAGGAAATAGGAGAGAGTACACTCTGCACATGTATATCCCTAAAGAACAGGATGGAGCTTACTTCCATGGCCCCAGTGGGTGCAGGTTCTAACAGCTGCTCTGTCCTTACAATAATTCAGGACGGAGACATCGCTGGCTGCAGAGGATTTTCAGAAGTTTCTTCTAAATCTGGTTGTTTAAAAAAGAAAAGGAGCCCTGGCTGATAGGTAGAATTAGCACACTATACTGCTATACTCATATGTGACAGCATAGTCTTCTTTGTTTGTAAAGCTGAAATTGCACTTTAAGGATCTGCCTATAGAAACATCCTTGCAAACAGGAAGAATTCACAGAACATCTGTTTTCTAAAATCTCAATTAATGATTGGATTTTCAAGGCGAATTATCACATGCCATTGAACCTCTTTGGCTGTTTGTTTGAGGAGCTCATGCACAATCCCATGGACTAAAGAATACAGAAGAGATTCCCCTTCTTTTTAAAGATATTTTATTTTCTTAGTGGTACCTTAAAATGTGTGTGAGTAACCAAAACAATGATTTGCTGAGTTTTTAAATGCTTTGAGCATTTTGTATTTGCTGCAATAAGGGAGAGAGAAAAGACATGGGTTTCCCCTAGATTATGTTTCTTTTTACAAGTTGGCATACTACTACACTAGGTGGCTACAAGATTTGGTCCTAATTTTGGGTGTTTAATTACAGATCTCCTGTACAGAATTTGAATAAAGAGCTAAAGAAATATTTATAAAAAATAAATGCCCATTTTGTACCTTCGCAAAGATGTGCATTTATTTTAATTTTTTTTACAAAGGTAAACTTATCCTTTCAACAAGCATTGACTTGTGTAAAATTGAGCCTGATAAAAATATGCTCACACATTAAAAACCTTAAAAACAAGACCCCACCGTGTATTACAGGTATTTATAAAATGCTTTACATATATGTTGTACTTTCTCATTGGTCCCTGCCCTCAGAGAGCTTTCAATCTAAGGCCCCTGATTCAAATGCCTACATACACATATTAGGACCAATTTAGATCTGCCAATCTGCCTGTAGGGGGGGTGCACACCACTTCTGCTGTAAAGATCGCCGTTCTGACAGGGGAGAAGGGATGGATTCTGTGTTTCTGCAAAACAGGGACTAGAATCCATTTCTTCCCCTAGTAAAAACAGCACACAGTGTACATCAAAACACTGGCTAGGCACACATTTAACCCTTTGATCGCCCTAGATGTTTAAGCCCTTCCCAGCCAGGATCATTAGTACAGTGATAGTGCATATTTTTAGCACTGATCACTGTATTGGTGTCACTGGTTCCCAAAAAGTGTCAATCGTGTCAGTTGGTGTCTGATTGTCCACTGAAAAATCGCAGTCATGCTATAAGTCGCTGATCACCACCATTACTAGTAAAAAAATGAATAGGTAAATTAACATTCCAGTATATAGCCCGTAGTTTGTAGATGCTATAACGTTTGCGTAAACCCATAAATATACGCTTATTTTTTTACCAAATAACATGTAGCAGAATACATATTGGCCTAAATGTATAAAGAAATTAAATATTTTCATTTTTTTTTATTAGATATTTATTAAAGCAGAAAGTATATATTGATTTTTTTTCTTTTTTCAAAACAGTCAGTCTTTTTTGTTTAAAGCGAAAAAATGCAGCGGTGATCAAATACCACCAAAATAAAGCTCTATTTGTGGGGGGAAATTATATAAATGTTATTGGGGTACAGAATTGTATGACCGCGCAATTGTTACTTACAGTAACGCAGTGTCGAATCGCAGAAAGTGACCTGGTCATGAAGGGGGTGTAAATTTCCACAAGTCAAGTGGTTAACTTACCAGCAAATCTTTTAGAATATCCATGACAGCTCATTCACTGTGCTGGGAGCATGCAGTAAGTGCACCATTGGCACAGAGATGGTGGCCATCTGAGGATTCAAATACGTGGTGTGTGGGTGATAAAGTCCACCCTCTTTGCTGCCACATATATGCATTATGTAGGCAGCAAGATTTTAAAAGACAGCAGTGAATGAAACCCAAACACCACTAAACAAACCCTAAGAACAACAGATAAACATCAGGTTGCATATTCAAAGAAAACATTGGAAGGTAGAAAAGACCAGCAAAACTGAGCATATCCAAGCATGTTTCCAATTTTGAAACCTTTTTCTAAAGCAGAAAACAGCAGGAAACATGTGTCTGTAGCTGATGTAAAAGGAGATTAAACAGCATGATCCAAAATAAAAAAATATATAAGTAAAAGAGTTGACAATGTAAGATTAGTCATTTTTTTACCTTTATCTGTTAACAAAAGAAGAATATGTTTCTAGGTTTTGCAAGTAAGCAGCTATTAACACCAGTTTTAAAGTGGTAGCAAAGGCTTTCTTTTTTAATTATACCTAAAGGTAAGCCTATAATAAACCTCTGATAATGTGGGTACAGTAAAAGCAGAAATATGTCACAGCAACAAATGCCATAACATTAGCAGCACTAAAATAATCCAAACATTTTAGGATTTGTTAAAAGTTCACTAAGATTGTTAAATAAGTATGAAGTCCACTTTGTATATAAAATGAGGCAGATGTAAATGTAGGATTGTCCATCACAGAAAAAATGTTGCAGATAGTAATTCAAAACAATCACCTCCTCCACACTGCAGGTGTGACAATCCCCCTAGGAAATGCACTTACCAGATGATACTGGGTTATACGCTTATCTGTCAATGGATGATGTCTGCTCACTGCATACACTCCGTCATATGATCCTGGGTTATACACTTGGCTTGCAATAGGTGTTGTCAGCTAGATGTTTGCTCATCACAAGCAGAGAACAAAGATACACATAACATAATCCAGTACTAAAACGTATTTATTATAGGTTTCCTTAAGATTGCACACTTACCTATTGCAAGCCAAGTGTATAACTCAGGATCATCTGACGGAGTGTATGCAGTGAGCAGACATCATCCATTGACAGATAAGCGTATAACCCAGTATCATCTGGTAAGTGCATTTCCTAGGGGGATTGTGACACGTGCAGTGTGGAGGAGGCAATTGTTTTGAATTACTATCTGCAACATTTTTTCTGTGATGGACAATCCTACATTTACATCTGCCTCATTTTATATATATAGTGGACTTCCTACTTATTTAACTATTTTAGTGAACTTTTAACAAATCCTAAAACGTTTGCATTATTTTAGTGCTGCTAATGTTATGGTATTTGTTGCTGTAACATATTTCTGCTTTAGTGTTTTATTATTATAGTAGCTGCTCTTGTTATTTTAAAGTAACACATTTTCCATGAGCGCTGAGGGAGAGATACCAACTGAGTGTTGAATATTTTCAAATTTTTCTGCCAGGAAATTTCTCCTAAACATGCACTGTTTAGGAGATATTTACTTTAGCAGTGCCAGTGACATCACCGGCGCATGCACACTGCACTCTCAATGCACTACGTGCCATCAATAGAGTGGACTATGCTGCGGCCGTAACTCCCATGCATGCATCATTGCGGCTCGACCAATCAAACGGCGGCTGCCCGCACACCCGGAAGAAAGACCAGGTGAAGATGGAAGCCCTATCAGTGGTGATGGCGTACCACTGGTGGGCTTCATTTTCAGGTAAGTCTTTCATAGAGTGTTAGTATGCGATGCATATTACATTATTTTTGTTTAATTACATTTTTTTTTTTTTTTGCGGTACAGAGGTTTTGTGCAAGTTAGAAAGTAAAGCATGGGAGCATCTGTTAATATCCTTAAGTGTAACAAGTAAATGAAATTGATGAAATAAAAGCTTAGTCTGTAAACAAAATTACTCAAAATCACTAGATATTAAACTCTTGCTGCCCATGTGATGCATTTCAGAGGTGGAAAAGAGGGCAGGCTTTTGTACACTAATTCCCAGTGCAAAATTGAAATTGTATTCTCAGTGAGCGGAAACAAATACAGTAAACCCTTGGTTTAAGAGCAACTTGGTTTGAGAGTGTTTTGCAAGGCAAGCATAATATTAAAAAAAAAATATTGACTTGATATACCAGCGATGTCTTGATATACAAGTAGCGTCATGTAACAACTGAGTATAAAACAGAACAGAGGCACCTCTACGTGTAGCAATATGGTTACATTTAATGAAGGTACAACATTTAGCAAGTCACATGGTTGATGATTAAAACAGGCACATCTAAGTTTGCAGGCATCTGGGTTAAAACTGTCAACATAGACCATGCTCCACACCACCATCAACGTCATCCCTTTCATGCTGCGCTCCTTGAGTGCTTCAAGCCTCGCATTTAGATCGCTCTACTGCAGGGTAGCCTTCCTGGTCATGGTTGCAGACTGACACCGGGGAGAGCCGGTGGTGCGGAGGACAGTCTTTACCCCAGGTGCTTGCATACTTAGATGTGCCTTTTTTAATCATCAACCATGTGAGTTGCTAAAAACCTTCATTAAATGTAACCATATTGCTACACTTAGAGGTGCCTCTCTTCTCTTTTATACTTTCCAGCTCCTGCTGGATTTTGCTTCTAATCCTCTTATGGAGGCTGCCATTTGGGGATGGACATTTTATGGTTACATAACCTATCACATTGCTATAATCTTTTTATATGGACTATAAACTGAAGGACTTATGAATAAATGGTTGTGGAACGAATCATTTGCGTTTCCATTATTTATTATGGGGAAGTGCTTTGGATTACAAGCATGTTTCTGGAACAAATTATGCTCGCAAACCAAGGTTTTACTCTACTAACATAGAGTGACATCCTCTTTTTAGATACCTCCACCTAGTGCCAGGGGATTGCAGCTTCTTTCCTATGTAGCCATGATATTATCAGCATTTTTTAAAGTGAGTTTTTATGAAACTATAACTGTTTTAAAAATAAGACATAAGCATTTTTTGCTTAACTAAATGAACAGGACTATTGCAGAAATTTCAATACCATCTCAGAGTCAAGCTTAAACAATTAAACATATTAAGAATGAAAGTGGATAAACACAACTAAAAAAACATATCAAATATACAGTATATAAAGCTGCGCCAATAATACAAATTAATAAACATATGAATCAAAAAACATGTGGTGTGACCCATCAAAGATCTTGAAAAAATGCACTAGTCGGTAAGAGACAGTCCAAACAGGGATGTTGCTAATGAAAGTCCAGTTCAGATCAATCTTGACATCAGAAATTACATAAACTTTATGACCACGGGTAGATAATGTTCAAAAACACCAAGGTGCTCGTGCTGGGAAATTACACATTGTGACATGCATAAAAACGGTGCTTCATCCCGACCACCTATTAAATAGGAGGCTTACCAGATGGTAGTAAGGTTAAGGCACTGATATTAAAGCCTGTAGTATATCCAGTAGACAAAAGCAGGTAGGGTTAAACCACCTTAAGGGAATCACTCCAAGGAGGAAGAGGAAAACGTCTCACCATCCACTCCAACCAGAGATATCCAGCCAAAATCCAAGTAAATTCTGTCTGCAAGCTGTGATGGTTATATACTGTAAATTAAACATATTAACCCTTATTATATCACTGTTGCATAGCAAAGACTGTTAGATAGAAACAGTTATCATCGTCCATCTTATAACATTGCTCAAAAATAAAATGTGTTTATACAAATGATAGGACTATTGTGATACCTTAATCTTTTAAAAAGAATGTCAATAAATTTGTAAAAAAGGTATATACTACTTATTAAACAATGTGTTATGCCATAGTCTAAAAAAAAAAAAAAAAATCAAACCTATGTACAATAAATAACATCACAACATAACCTGCTACCGCCAGACAGCCTGTTTCCTATCGAGGGCCATACATTTTACTTATGCCATACTTTAACTATGACAGATTGCCTTATGTCAACGTATAAATGATCCTAAATTACCGATCTCTATCACATTAATGTGGTTTTGAATTCACCTCCAAAACTCCCATTTGGTTTTTCCTACATAAGAGACATCGCAAAAAAGTAAACAAATACATGACTCCCCTGGTATTACAATTAACAACATTTTTGAAGCTAAGTAGACAATTGTTTGGCATTGCATCCTGATTATCCTCATTGATATATTGCCAGTACAGATATCCCTCACACCTAAAGGTGTTTTTAATATTGCAGGGGTCATCTTTTTCCCCCTATGATGCCTCTGCATCAAACTGTCTTGACTGTTTGACGCAGCTTATAGTGGTGTTATTTATTTTTTAAGAATATAGAGTAATACTGTTTTTTAAGAATGCTGTTTAATGAATGGTATACATTTTTACAAATTTATTGACATTATCTTTTGACTGAATGAGGAATTGCTAAAGTACCATGAGTTGTATAAACAACAAGTATTCTTTTTGGGCAACTAAACAAAGCTCTTAAAAAAATTGGAAAGATCACTTACAATATTTAGGGTGGCTAGCTTGCTTTGCAGGATCACCCTGATCATGTGCACTCTCATTTGGGGCAAAATCCTAATAGGACAGGCAGTAATGGAGACCGTTGTAAGTCAAACTTATTTTTTAAAACCACTACTACTTAGATTGACAACTGGCTTGATTCTATTGCTTTAAAAGAGACTGGGGCACAAATGCACATTTCAAAAATAGCCTGATGAACTGAAAAGCACAGTGCATGCTCCCAATCTGAAGTTCGGGGAAGCAGCACTGGGACGTTTGTTCAGGATGAAGCTCTTTACAACTGCTAAAATTTATGTTTGGGGTTTAAATTAAAGACATTGACATTGTAAGCACACCTAGTAGGGGGGAGATAGAAAAAATAACATTGAATTAATAAGGGTTTATTACTACTTTAGGGACATATGAGTGTAATCATTGCTCTCTATTATATCAGGATCACATAAAACTTAAATCCAATGTCATATCTGTTTAGAAGCTTAAATAGGTGCAACTAATACCCTTCATGTTCCTCGGAAACTGATATAGAGCGTGGCTGGAACATTATAAATGCTTATGCTCCTAATTCTGGAATAATGCATTTTGTAAACAAGTGATGAACTCTTCTATTACCTGGAGATCCAATCCTTATTCAGAGTGGCAGCCTCTATCCCTGTCTCCTATTGGGGTTCCTGAATGTTCACCCTGTCACATGGGCTACCAATGAAGACTTTAAGTAACCATTTAAACACATATTACACAGGCATGGCCTGCTGTTGTCACCATCAGAAATCCCACCCTGAGAAATTCAGGTTGGAGAGCATGCATGTAGACATGATGATGCTGCAAAGAGGCTGCAGCCTATTAGCAGTACTGCGATACAACAAAATATAAAAAAGGTATACACAAGCATTTTACTTTAAGGGTTTTGAACTTCTCAACCTACTTAAACTTCAGGGCTCATTTAAACTTGTAGTTGGGGCCCGGAAAAACATGCAGTTAACCACTGTCAACCACTCCCCTTTAAGCTGTAAAGGCAGCAGGGGGGTAGCCATGATGTTTTGCCTTGTGGTGGTGCAAAAATCATCCCCTATTGCATTTTCCAGGTAGTACCGCCCAATGAACCTGACCTATTCAAGTTATTGAGGCCATTCAGCAACTGCCTTTGCAACTGCTTGCAATGTACAAGGTTGGGGTAAGGTGCTGCAGGCTTTTAGAGGTTAAAATAGGTGGTGAGGAGACAACATAATGCCTCCTTACTGCCTGTCAATTGATCCACTATGGTTTGCTATTCAAGGGCAATGCTAGTATAAATGAGCCCTTAGTGTGGAATAGCTGTTATTGAAGACACTGTGATTTAGTTTTGACTGGCTGACAATATTCTGTCCGGTCTAACAATAGGGTAACACACAGCATGCCTTCCATCCAGATAGATGTATCCCCTTTACGAATATCAATCCCATATGTGCAGCAACCTCACACCATGCATTTCTGTTTGAGCACACTCACTGCACGCTACTAGCACAAAGACCAAGCTGCAAATTACAACACTTAGTCCCTGCTAATAAGTGGTAGTTGGTGGGACTTGGTCCCCATCATGTAACCACCGTGAGAGCCAATAACAGTGGTCAAGGGATTTGTTGATCCCCCAAGCATTTAGAACTTTTTAAAGAGATTGCCGGAGCAGGTGGAAAAGGCTTAGGCTGTGTGTGAGTCTTTTGCAGTGTCTAGGCTAGTCTTTTCCAAGGCTGATGTACAAAAATCATATCTTTCTAAGCCAGCTTCTGTTACTGCTGACAACAGGGATCTCCCCAATCTTTGGGTTAGAGGTTAGAAACCTTTGTCTCCAGGTTAGTAAATTTTGCAAGACTTGCAGGTAAAACCCCCATTAAATCCCCAGAGGCAGCAATTTAATATTACAGATTTAGGCTGAAGTAGGCAGGACTGATAAGCAGGATACCATCAACAGGTGAGTCACTGTGGAGAGATAGGCTGACAGCTGAGCAGCCAGCTTTGAGAAGGAAAGGCTAAGCCCACCCCTGACACATGGTCCATGCATCAGGAGCCAAACAGTGCCAATTATGTCCTTCTTCACAACAACATACCAGAGTCACCCGATTACCCCCCTTCATGAGGAAATGCACATGCGGCTGGGATTATGATTATAATGCATTGCGATTTATCATCAGTACTAGGTATGTGATCCAGTGCAGAGCAGCCACCCTGTCACAGTATATTTACAGTGGGCGGTCCGCAAGCGGTTAAATAATGATGTAAAGAGACAGTTGGAGTGTGATTATAATCCTTTACATTGCTTATTTGGTAAAAGATAAGAAGTCTAGTACATTCAAAAAAACACCCTGCAGAAGTCTAATGCATGCAAGTCGAAGACTTATGCCGGGCACACACGATCTGACTTTCCGGCGGACTTAGTCTGGTGGACAATTCAAGCGAACGGACTTGGCCACACACGATCACTCCAAAAGTCTGGCTGTTTTGAAATCGGTGACGTAGAATAAGGAAGTTCATAGCCAGTAGCCAATAGCTGCCCTAGCGTCGGTTTTAGTGCATCGGACTAGCACACAGACGACCGGATTTTTCGACCAGACTCGAGTCTGGCGGACAAATTTGAAGCTAGTCTTATTTCTAGGTCCGCTGGACTTTTGGGAAGAAAAAGTCCGCTGGAGCCCACACACGATCGAATTGTCCAATGGACTCTGGTCCGCCAGAAAGTCCGATCGTGTGTACGCGGCATTAGTCATAGCTAACTTGCTGTATACTGCCTTCCCTTAAACACAGCCTCACACATAGAGTGTTTGCAACAGTCACATCAAATTCCAATGCTAAGTACTCAAGCAGTTTGTGACAGTCAACTGTGTTCAGAAAGGGTGCAAACATAATCACAAACACAAAAGTTTCACATATAGATCACAAACGGTATTAAAACAGTATCAAACATACCCCTAATCCTTATACCATAAGTCTCAGAGGGAAAGATGAGTAGGGAAAGGGGAAAAAAAAAAGAACAAAAGGCATACTAAGTATAAAAAAAAATCCTATGCTATAACACAATGCCCTTCTAACCTTTAATTCCATTTAATAAACTTAGATTACTGAGGTTGGTATATCAAAACAGTAAAAAAGAATACATATATATATATATATATATATATATATGTAATTTACAAGACACCAGGCGGCTGTATTGACGGAATGACTAGCAGAATATACGTTAATGGATTCTCCGATCAGATGTCACCATTATGGTGAGCAAAGCATGTGCCTGGTAAATCCTCCTGCGTGTAATCAATTTAATACATTGAACATATAACTGGAAAAATACCCTTGATATAGCCAGCATATCCTTCCTTGTCCCTGCAATGATTTTTGGTTGAAATTTTCATAACTTTTCAAGCTCAGAATTTACAATTTCATGGTAAATATTTGAGGGAAGCAAAATAGTTATATATTACCTGATAACAACTCCTGGCATTCCATATAATTTGTATCTGGCTAGCACTGCATTGAATAAATTCTAAATTTGTGGCAGAATCTTCAATTAACAGCCATGCTTGAAATTATATGGCTTCCTACTGCTAACAAGTTAAGTGTGATAATAAACTATCTATAAAGCAGATTTAAAGCATACCTGTCAAATTGTAAAACATTATTTGAATCCTAGTCACAAGATGTTTTTTAATTTCTTTATGTAGTATGGTGACTCACTATTAAAGATAACAGCTTAGAATTTATACTTTTATATTCCTAGCAACTGATTAAAAACGTAAAAGTGCTATGTTGCAGGGCTTTAATAATGCTGTAACAAAGCTTCTCCCCCATGTTAATAGTGCAACCCTGCAGCATTGGAGTATTAATTATTATTATTACAGATTCGTATAGCTCTGAAATATATCACAGTTCTGTTGAATGAACATTATGATTCTTACTATACATTTATATAGTGATATATAAACATATATAGTGGACTGTTAACCCCTTCGGCCAGTCTTTGGCTTATACTAAACTATCATCCTTATTATTATTACTATTAATAATTATTACCATATATACTCGAGTATAAGCCGAGTTTTTCAGCACATTTTTTTGTGCTGAAAGTGCCCCCCTCGGCTTATACTCGAGTCAAGCACTTTTCTGCAGCAGAGAATGACATTTTCCGACCCGACTTTGGGGCCCCGTATCTCGGGGGCCACTTAGTGCTAGGTTTGGTGTGCAAACCCAGTGGAACCAACACTACAACATATCCAAATATGGGGTTCCTAGCACCAAGTGGCCCCGAGATACAGGGCCCCAAAGTCGTTCAACTGTGTCCATCTGTAGCAATGTCATTTCGGGACACTAGGGGGCATCAAGGAACCCTTAACTACCAAGTTTGAAGTTCAGGGGATCTATGGCTGCAAATAGACACAGTGAGCCATGCAAATGGGCACAGTGAGGCTGCAAATAGGCATTGTTGACCCTCTTTTCCACTTACAGTAGCTGCACATTTCTCACCCTAGGCTTATACTTGAGTCAATACGGTTTCACATTTTTTTGAGGTAAAATTAGGTGCCTCGGCTTATATTCGGGTTGAACCGTTGAACAGTGGACGCTATATATATAAATAAGAAGTCATTAGAGATAACATTGACATCTGGCACATACAGTGCCTTGAAAAAGTATTCATTACCCTTGACATTTTTCACATTTTGTCATGTAACAACCAAAAACGTAAAATATATTTTATTGAAAGTGGTGGCACATAATTGTGAAGTGGACTGAAAATTATAATTGGTTTTCAACATTTTTTACAAATAAATATGTGAAAAGTGTGGTGTGGATTTGTATGAGGCCCCCCTTTGTAATTGAGTATTGAGTCAATACTTTGTACAACCACCTTTCGCTGCAATTACAGCTGCAAGTCTTTTTGGGGATGTCTCTACCAACTTTGAACCTCTAGAGACTAAAATTTTGGCCCATTCTTCTTTGCAAAATAGCTCAAGCTCTGCCATCTATGAACATTCATTTTCAAGTCCTGCCACAGATTCTCAATGTATTCAGGTCTGGGCTTTGACTGGGCCATTCTAACACATGAATATGCTTTGATTGAAACCATTTTATTGTAGCTCTGGCTGTATGTTTAGGGTCGTTGTCCTGCCGGAAGGTGAACCTCTGCCCCAGTCTCAAGTCTTTTGGAGACTCTAACAGGTTTTCTTCTAAGATTGCCCTATATTTGGCTCCATCCATCTTCCCATCAACTCTGATCAGCTTCCCTGTCCCTGCTGAAGAAAAGCATCTCCACAACATGCTGCTGTCACCACCATGTTTCACAGGTGGGATGGTGTGTTCCACCACACATAGCGTTTTCCGACCGTGTGTATGGGGCTATAGCGTTTTGCATTTAGGTCAAAAAGTTACATTTTGGTCTCCTCTGAGCAGAGCACCTTCTTTCAAATGTTAGCTGTGACCCCCACATGGCTTTTCGCAAACTGCAAACGGGACTTCTGATGGATTTCTTTCAACAATGGCTTTCTTCTTGCCACTCTTCCATAAATGCCAGATTTGTGGAGTGCACAACTAATAGTTGTCCTGTGGACAGATTCTCCCACCTGAGCTGTGGATCTCTGCAGCTTCTCCAGAGTTACGATGGGCCTCTTGGCTGCTTCTCTGATAAATGCTCTCCTTGCCCGGCCTGTCAGTTTAGGTGGATGGCCATGTCTTGGTAGGTTTGCAGTTGTGCCATACTCTTTCCATTTTCGGATGATGGATTGAACAGTGCTCTGTGAGATTTTCTAAGCTTGGTTTAATTTTTTTTAACCTTACCCTGCTTTAAACTTCTCGACAACAATCCCTGACCTGTCTGGTGTGTTCCTTGGCCTTCATGATGCTGTTTGCTCACTAAGGTTCTCCAACAAACCTCTGAGGGCTTCACTGGACATCTGTATTTATACTGAGATTAAATTACACACAGGTAGACTCTATTTACTAATTAGATGACTTCTGAAGACAATTGATACCACTAGAATTTAGTTTGTGGTATCAGAGTAAAGGGGGCTGACTACAATTTCAGATATTCATTTGTAGAACATTTTGAAAACCATTTATCATCATGTTGTGTTGGTCTATCACATAAAATCCCAATAAAATACATTTACGTTTTTAGTAACATGACAAAATGTGGAAGATTTCAAAGGGTATGAATACTTTTCTCAAGGCACTGTAGTTCCCTATTATTATGGGATTTAAGAGTGAAGAGCAATGGATAATACATACATAAATAAGAAATGACCACAGAGTGCATTGAAAGGAAAATTATGTTTTTAAAGGAATAATGTTGCTCATTCACTGTATAGAAAGTAATCAAAGGTACCAATGACAGGAACGTGTTGCTTTTGAGCAGTTGATGTTACATATTTCTATTAGGGAGTGACTCAAAGACAGCAATGATGGGCATAGTACATAGTGGTGCAGAGTGGGGAATGTAACAAACATATAAGAAGACATCATAAAAATTGGTGATAAGGACCTGGAAATGCAGGTACATATATTTATTTACATTATATTTTCTTGAATTTCTACTTTAAAAGTTTTGTAAATGTATGAGTATTTACATCGGAATGACGGTCAGCATGGGTGAGTGTGTGTTATAGCATCTCCAAAATTTCACTAAGCAACCCTATAATGTCTCAATCTGCAGCCACCATTTTAGTCTGCATTTAACATTTAATTATGACATTTTTGGAATTAATCAAATATACCAAGCTGTGGCATGGTAGTTCAGCAGTAGCAGACTCACCACAAAATGATCCCGCAGCTCCCTGTGGCTTTTGTAGTTCCTGCGAGCTCAGAGATGGCACTGACTGCCCCAACTCTGGTAGACTGATGTGCACAAGCTTGCCAACTATCCCCTAATTTACAGACAGTTTCAGATGCTAATGATTTTTTTGCCTGTTCGCGACTATCCATGGACAGGAGCAGAACCACCAAAAACAAACCTCTGCCGCTGGTTAATACACAGTACATGTGCAGAACCAGATGGAAGCTTGCCTGCATCATTTAGCTCTCCCATGGTGGATTAAAGATTTGGAAATTCTTCCCTAGCACTGCTGTAGATGCTCCGCCACCCTCTCTTTCACAGCCAGCCATGTTATGCACTGTAACAAAGTGCATCCATCTCCTTCCCATGGTGCAGCTTCAAAACTGGCAAGGCAGAAGACAAAAGTGCTGCTTCAGAGAAGACTGCTGTGCAGATAGATTGAACTGAGTAAACCAGCCAGGAAAGCACTATCTGGAAGTGGCAGAGATCATAGGGGTTAAGGTTGTAGGAAGGCTGCCTAGGCTGGGGGTCCATTGGGAAACAGAGAGATAATCTAAGAGTAGCAGCAGTGGGGTCAATGGGTGCAGAACTTGTTTTATTGGATTGCGGATTTACCACAGCTACATCTATATCATTTTTTGTTCTATGCATTCCTTTATGAACAGATTATTTTATAGAATATTTTGCAGCTTGTCTCTGAATTTTTCAGCTCTATGTAATTTAGTTGAACTTGCACATTAGTTATGCTCAATCTGCGCTGTCACAACATAGTACTCTGGTTCAGGGTTCACATCAGCATTACCTTAACCACTTCAGCCCCAGAATAATTGGCTGCTCAATGACCAGGCCATTTTTAGCGATACGGCACTGCTTTGCTTTAACTGACAATTGCGCAGTCGTGCGATGCTGTACCCAAACAAAATTGACGTCCTTTTTTTTCACAAATAGAGCATTCTTTTGGTGGCATTTTATCATCTCTGTGGTTTTTATTTTTTGCGTTATAAACAAAAAAACAGCAACAATTTTGAAAAAAAAACTAAATATTTTGTACTTTTTGCTGTAATAAATAGCCCCAATTTTTTTTTCTAAAAAAGCTAATTTTTTACTCAGTTTAGGCCTATATGTATTCTTCTACATATTTTTGGTAATAAAAATCGCAAAAAGCGTATATTGTTTAGTTATAGCGTCTACAAAATAGGCGATAGTTTATGGCATTTTTATTATTATTTTTTTTTACTAGTAATGTCGGAGATCTGCAAGATTTTTATCGGGACTGCGACATTATGGCAGACATATCGGACACTTTTGACACATTTTTGGGACTATTGGCATTTATACAGCAATCAGTGCTATAAAAATGCATTGATTAATGTGTAAATGTCACTGGCAGGTAAGGGGTTAACTGTGTTCCCTATGTGTGTGTTCTAACTGTGGGGGGTGGGACTGACTATAGTAGATGAGAGATCGTGGTTCCCAGCTCGTATGAACACACAATCTCTCACTCCTCTCCTCACAGAACTGGGACGTGTGTGTTCTCGTGCCTGCGATCATTCGTGTCCAGCACGTGCATGCCTTCTATCCCCCTTAAAGGGACCGACGTACAGCTATGATGGTTCGCGGCTGGTTGGCAAGTGGTTAAAGAGTTATGAAGATACATTGGGGGTCATTTACGAAAGGAAAATACACTTTGCACTACAAGTGCAAACTACAAGTGCAAAGTGCACTTGAAATCGCACTGAACGTGCACTTGGAAGTGCAGTCACTGTAGATCCGAGGTGGACATGCAAGGAAAATAAAAAACAGCATTTTAGTTTGCACATGATTGGATTATAAAATCAGCAGAGCTTTTCCTCATTTCAGATCTAACCCTCAGATTTAAAGAAACTGCACTTCCAAGTGTACTTTCAGTGCAATTTCAAATGCACTTTGCGCTTGTAGTGCAAAGTGGATTTGCCTTTCATAAATAACCCCCCATGTTTTTCCATATTGCGTAATTTCTCCTTCCTTCCTTCCGTCCGCCCTTCCTTCCTTCCCCCTCTCTCATTCCCTATTTTGCCCTCTCTAAGTCCCTCTCACTCCTTATCTTGCTCCCTCTCTCAGTACCTCTTTTGCACGCTCTCTCTTTCACTCAATTCTTACTCTTGCAGTTTCTTAACCTCCCTCTCTCTTTTTTTCATTGCTTTTTCTCCTCTCTTGCTCTCTTATTAGTCAGTCAGCCACCTTTTTTTTTAATACAACTACAATTTTATAAAATTAATTAAAATAGGCTGACCAGCAGGTTAAAATGTAAAAAAAAAAGGTTTGCTCCAATAATTACCCTTTCTCCAGCGCTGCACACTGTATTGTCTTCTGGGTTAAATAATGGCCAATGTCAATAACCCAGTTACTGTGAGCTCAGGCTGTCCAGTACACACCCCTGGACTTGCATCATGTTGGCCTGGCCTCAATGTACAATAGTGTAAAGAATGGTGCTGACATTAGCTTCAATCTCTGCTTTATTGACGCCTGTTTGCTACTGTTGCAGGTAGAAGAAGAGGACCATAGGGAATTACATGAGTAGACAGAATATTGATGGATTTGTAGCATGTGTAGTGAGTGTCCTTTTATTTCCAGTGCTCAGATGCTGTGTGCAAGCCCCATAAAACTACATTTCCCACAGCTCCCTGATCTGGATATGCCCATGGAGTATAGATTCTTCATCTTCTCTTCCATAGACACTCAGAGAAGTCACACCTGATGAAGCAGAGGGAGCTGGGAATGGGATCTTAAGCCAGGTGAGAGGGCCATCCACTGTCAGAACCAACATGTGTGCAGGTACCAGGTTGGAGCCTAATAGCAAACAGCTTCTCTATAAGCTACTGTGCAGGGCCTCTTCTTGATTGAGTATTCCAGCCCCAATAGAGTGGCCTTTTGTCTGTGAATCACTAGAGCTCTTTGCCTGTGTTACCAGAGCTACCCTAGGGCTTATTTACACCTTGATTGATTAGTAACACGCATTAATCATTTGCTGCCCACTAACAGTGCATTACTGCTAGTAGACAACACAACCAGGCACAGAAAAGAAAAAGGGAAAGCGTCATATGAGTGTAGTATAAAATAATTCCATTTATTGAGTACATAATTGGCAACTCACAAGTTAAAAAATATGGCTCCCTTATCAACAAGGTAACACCACTCAAGTATCCTGGACCCGCTGGATGGAACCAGCCAAAGCTGCCCACTGCATACACAGGGCTGAATATACTTGGAACACACAGTATAGAGGCAGAAGTGGGGTTAACCCATGGCAATGACATTCAGCCAAGTATGGCAACGTACAGGTACATCGCGATCTGAACTCAACTTCATCATTTTCTAGCGCACGTGCGCGTTCCTCCTGCTGATCTGTGCCCTAATTGGAAACAGCCCGAGTTTGTCAGCAGATTACAGACAATAATCTCCAGCTCATCAATTTCCCAGCTCAGTATATCTCCTACTTAGCAGTTCCCCAGCTCAGTAATATTCTGCAATAGTTTCCCCGTTTTGCAATATCCTGCCTCAGCAGATTCACAGTATTTTCCTTGCTCAGTAGTACCTCTCTGCTCAGTAGTACATTCCCCCTTCAGTACTACCCCCATTCAGAAGTACATCACCCACTCAGTAGTATATTCCCCACCACCCCTGCTCAGCAGTATCCCCTCCGCTCACATTATTACATTTCCCCTTCTAATAGCAGTATCCCACCCACCTTGGTAGTAACACCCTTCACCTCTCGGGTTTCCCCTCCCCTGATCAGTATATCTTCCCCCCACTCTGCTGATCCTTTGTTCTGCTGAAACTCTGCTCTGCTGATCACCTTCTGATCCTCTGTTCTGCCGATCTTCTGCTCTGTTTATCTGATCTCCCATTCTGCTAATTCACCGATTCTCAGTTTCCCTCCACTTTGGTCCCCACACACCTTCCTGCTGAATACCACAGCCACAGCAATAAAAACGCAGCTAAACCACAGGTTTTTACTGACCCTAAATCAAAAGTGTAAATGAGGCCTATGAAAGCACTCCGTAACCACACCCACAGCTGTTGAGGGATACTTATTATGTCAGGAGTCTGCAGCTGAGATAACCAGATATATGTAGCTACACTAAGAAACTGGGACCTGACCATAGTTATATCTATTTAAAGTGAATGTTATTTGCAATGGAACAAAAGACAATAAACATGAGTATGGATGTGAATCAAAACTAAATGACAAAATGCTTAACCAGCAACCTAATAAAACTAACAATATATAATATATATAAAAATAAAATACAAACATGGCAGGGGAAAACTGGAGGAGCAGGGAGCCAATGGGAAGGGAAAAAAAAATTGGGAAAGGAAGAAAGAGCATCTGACATGCACAGCATATTTGCAAAGCTTTAAAAAAGCATCACAAAAGTATCAAAAACACATAAAAAAAAATTATGCTTTAACCGCTTGCTGACCAGCGCACGACGATGTACATCGGCACGGCTGCACAAATGGGCATACCTGTACGTCCCCTTTAAATTGCGGGCTAGTGGGTGCCCGCGCACCGACGGCAGGGCGCACATGCGTGGGCCGCGTGAGCATGCCTGCGGGTCCCGCGGACTCGATGTCCGCCGGTGGCCCGTGATCGTGACGCGGAGAGGCAGAATGGGGAGATGCCTATGTACACAAGGCATTTCCCTGTTCTACCTAGCAACATGACAGGGATCTACTGCTCCCAGTGATCGGGAGCAGTGATCTCTGTCATGTTCTAGTGAGCCCATCCCCCTACAGTTAGAAAACAGTGAGGGAACACAGTTAACCCCTTGATCGCCCCCTGGTGTTTAACCTATTCCCTGCAAGTGTCATTTACACAGTAATCAGTTTTATAGCACGGATCGCTGTATAAATGCAAATGGTCCTAAAATAGTGTCAAAAGTGTCCGCCACAATGTTGCAGTCATGATAAAAATCATAGATCGCCTCCATTACTAATAAAAAAAAATAATTAATAATAAAAATGACATAAATCTATCGCCTATTTTGTAGATGCTATAAATTTAGCGCAATTTTTTTTTGCATCAAAAATATGTAGAAGAATACATATCTGCTTAAACTGAGGAAGAATGTGTTTTTTTTTATATATTTTTGGGGGATATTTATTATAGCAAAAAGCAAAAAATATAACTTTTTTTTTTAAATTTTCTGTCATTTTTGGTTTATAGCGCAAAAAAGAATAAAAACCGCAGAGGTGATCAAATACCACCAAATGAAAGCTCTATTTGTGGGAAAAAAAGGACGTTGATTTTGTTTGGGTGCAACTTCGCACGGCCGCACAATTGTCAGTTAAAGCGATGCAGTGCCTTATCGCAAAAGGTGTGCTGGTCAGGAAGGGGGTAAATCCTTTCGGGGCTGAAGTGGTTAATATGTGTTACCAATCAACACAAATGTAAATAAGGCCTTAGGATTGGTATTCATGAGGATAATTGAAAGTATATGTTTTCTGTACTGTTTTACTGAAGTAGTGATTATAAGCTTGATTGCCTGTTGTTATAAAGTCTTAGCCCCCGTACACACGGTCGGAAATTCTGACCACAAAATCCGTCAGATTTTTTCCGACGGATTTTGTCCGACACTGGTGTTGCATACACACGGTCGGACAAAGTTGTCGGAAAATCCGATCATTCTGAACGTGGTGACGTTCGTTGTGTACGACGGAACTATGTAGAGGCTTGTAGCCAATAGCTTTGGTCTCGTAATTTGATCTGAGCATGTGTGGCACTTTGTCCGTCGGAATTCTCTACACACGATCGGAAAAAGTCTGATCGGATTTTGTTGTCGGAAAATTTGGGAGCAGGCTCTCAAATTTTTTCCGTTGGACATTCCGACGGCAAAACGATGGAGCCCATACACGGCCGGATTTTCCAAAAACATGGTCCGAGCAGACATTTTCCGTCAGAATTTCCGACCGTGTGTACGGGGGCTAACAGAGACCATGTTATGCAGCCATGTGTTACCATGACTTACCATGACATACAGAGACATTGCTGTGAAGCTTTCATTATTTTGCAATATGTGTTTATTTTATGAAATATTAAAGAGAATAAAATAACAATATTGGTTGTTGTTTTTTTTTTTATTGGCATTTCTGCCAAATTCTCCCAAAACAATACATGAGCTGTATCATTATTATGAACTGAGGCAAAATGCCAAGAAATATTATGTTTTGGGCACCCTTTAATGATATTTTGAACATGCTCTCTAATTCTGACTTTTAGTGCCCTTTTGGTTCTCCCTACATATTGTAATTTACAAGAGTTGTTTATGTTTTACAATGCTCTTGGAAATTACAATATGTAGGGAGAACCAAAAGGGCACTAAAAGTCAGAATTTGAGAGCTTGTTCAAAATATCATTAAAGGGTACCCAAAACATAATGTATCTAGGCATTTTGCATCAGTTCATAATAATGATCCAGCTCATTTATTGTTTTGGGGTATAGAGAGATATAACAAATCATGGAGAGGTGATCATAAAGTGAGATCCTAAGTCAAAAAGAATCAAAGTGGATACATAAGTTGAGTACACTTGTACCTGATGGGTTGAATGTTGATTTCAATATAAATTGTTTCATCAGTGATTATTAAGTTGACAAGTATCGCCAGTTTGAGGCGTTTCAGGGAGTTTAGCCTTATACAGCCTTGTTATTTGCTTCTATATGTTTCATTTTATAAATGTTTTATTTATTTGAGTTTTATATTATTTAGATATATTTCGATATACAATTAATTTTAAGATTTATTATACAAAGAGCAGGTCTCGTTAAACTAATATTTCTAGTGTGTATATACATTTTTTGGATATGGGCAATATGTGGCGGCTATGCATAATTTGCATCGCTATTTTATTTAATTATAATTACCCCAGTGATACTTTTCAAATATTACAACTTGGGAGTCAAAATGGCCAACTTCCTCTGTAGTTTTTTAATATATCAATGAACTTTTTTTTGAAATACCATCAAGTGATATTTATCTTAGGGTAAATGGCCGCCGTCTTGAAATTTGTATTTTAGCGATTGGTCTTCTTCATTTCCTGTCCGGATGATATAAATATATTGATACAACAGCCAATCCGGTCCCCCTGAGGAAGTCACGTGATGTGACCTAACGCGTAGGGCGTGGCCGGAAGTTTTACTGCGGACTGGAAGTGATGTACGAGGTGGCATGAAATGCCATTTTTGGTCTCTGTTTGGCGCGCTTGCTGCTGCTGTAATGTAAGCAGATATTTTACTTAATAAATTGTGGTTATTTTGGTAATACACTATCGGGGGCTTACTTATTTTGCATGTGGAT
Organism: Lithobates sylvaticus; assembly: GCA_028564925.1. NCBI lineage: Eukaryota > Metazoa > Chordata > Amphibia > Anura > Ranidae > Lithobates > Lithobates sylvaticus. Next base: position 245,061,071 of record CM053028.1, on the reverse strand, counting down.
CTAAACATCGTTTTGGAGGGGGTGCAATCTTTTAATTAAGCATCTATTACCGCTGATCCTGGATCCCAGAATCGAGGCTGTTTCCAGTGGATTTATTAAGGCATTTTACTCATGCCCATGAGGTGAGAGTTCTGGGAGCACATTGGTGTGGTGTCAGCATTTTAATTCACTGGAACAACTGTCAACTTTTCTATATCTGTATATTATTTTGAAGCATAGGTTGGAGTATTGGATCATTTTTTGGACTTTGCTTTTTTCACTTATTCAATCACGCTATATTTCACTATTATTTATTGTTATATTTCACTATTAGGATGTTAGATCACTAGGTTATGCGCAGGATCATTTATATATTTATATATATTTTTTATTAAAGTATATGCAGGATATATGGAAAAGGTGCTTAAAGCTTTTTGTGAACAATAGTGAAGGGTTTGGTGAAATAGATGTTAAAGTTATAAATCAAAAAAGTGTGCAACTTGCTAACATGCTTGACCTAAATGTTGAAGTGACAGATGTTAAAGAATTTGTGGAATTTGTTGAGGAAGTGCTAAGTAATGAAGATTTAATTGAGTTAGAAGCACAGCAGCACTTAGAACAGGAAGAGGAAGAAAAGGAGGAAACAATGGAAGTACATAAGAAGTTCACAGTCAGGGGGTTAGCTGACATGTTCTCAAAAGCGAATGCAGCTTTATTACAATTAGAGAGTATGGACCCATGTTTTGAAAGGTTCTCTAAAGTGGAATGGCGGATGAAGGAACTTATGCGATGTTATCGTGAAATTTATGACGAAAAAAGAAAATCACAAAGCAGAGCACCTTAACAGAATTCTTCTTGCAAGCTACCCTTACCAGTTTTAGCATTTTTTTGTCATCTTCTCCCTCATCTAAAGCTCCAGATGATGCTGGTAACTCCAATAATGACACTGTCAACCCTGCTGGTAACTCCAATGATGACACTGATAACCCTGCTGGTAATTTGAATGATTACACTGATGACCCTGAAGCACTATCATTCTTTGAAGGATTTGATGACTAAAATGTTACTCTAAATGTCTACTGTATACATTTACTTTTTGGGCACTGTACATCATTTTATCCTGTACAGTACAGTACAGGATTTTTGTTGTTTATATTTTTGTGTTCTGTACTTATGCAAAGTAAAACAATGTTATTAAGTCTGAGTTTTGTGTTGACCTTTTTTTTCAGAATACAGTACAGTACAATAGTTAAGAATGCTTAAAGATATTGATTACTTGTGGCTCCTCGTTTAACGGCCAGGTCGCTGGTGCGGAACCTGGTCGTTAAATGAGGAGTACCTGTACTTGAATTGAATCAAATAGATGTGCTGCTGGTGTTTTTTGTTTCTTTATATATATATACAGCCATTGTTACTTGTCTTTGTATAGTTTTGCTGACCTTTTTATAATAATTTTCTTGGGTCCTAGTATGGGGACAAAATTATTTGCAGCCTTAGGTTTAAAAGTTTAGGAATTCTTACCCTAAAGGATAGCTTTTGAGAGGCTGTATTCAGTTTCGTTCAGATAAACTGTAAACTTAGCCACAACATAATTTCCGACTCAATGTGTTCTATATTCCCCAATAGCCTAAAAAAAAAAAAAAAACAACCTGCTGATCAGTGGCACTGATAATCAAAGTAGAAGAGTCATCCATCAAACTTATATGGTACATATCCAAGGGCAACATTTATCAAATACCAGTAATCAAAAAGCTCTATTTATTAGGTTAGATATTGGGTGAAATGAGAATGTTTTAGTGGTTGTTTAAGTTAGTTGGTTTACTGTTAGTTATGTTTAGTGGAAAATAATTTTTAACAAGCAGAGATTTTATCACCCCAAAATGTAATTGGCGTTTCAGGATTTCCAGCATGTTTTATTCGTTTTTATTCTACTGTTTCTATTTATGAGTTACTGAGAATAGAAAGGCCCCAAAGAGCAGCAGATCAGTCTTTTATCCCTCCGGGATCCCATTAAACAGGCTTTGCAACTGGTAACAAATGCACAACTCTTTTACCATTGTATACAAAATTACATTTATGTATGGATTTTTTTCTTTCCTTAAAGGCCATACAGTTTTGTGAAGCTCCATCTATTAGATCGTTATGTAGTGCAGTATGCACTATGTATAATTATGGTTTCTTATTTCGCTACAATAAAATCTGCTTTTACTGTGCAATCAAGAACCGTTTAGATTATATAGAAAGCTCTGAATACATCTTCCAATCATGGGTGTAATGTTTTAAGGTGGATTTGGCTTTTCAAATGCGTAGGTTTTAAATGCTAGCATTGTTCTCTTTTTTTCGTATAGATCTCAGTCTTCACACTTAATTGTAAAACTGCTTTTGCTTCTATTGGCTTTGCAATATTTCCAAAGCTGATAGCAGCCAACTATCTGACAATTAGAGGCAAAGCCGCTTTGTTGCAAAGGTAATGCCCTGCAATGATCTTATTATCCATATCACAGCATGGACAGGGCCAACGATGGTCTGTATCTACAAAGTAATGTTTATTGATTGTCACTAAAACAACAAGTATCTTTTGTTTAAATATAAGAGAAGGATGGAAAAAGCTGCTGAAAATGCAGCTCACTGTTAATTCAGGATGAGCTAGAAAAGTAAAATATTGACAGGAGATTCATAATATAATTCCCTCAAGCGTTTTCTGGCAATTTGTTAAATAATTATATTGATATTTATAATTTATAAAGTAGCACTGTTATTGGTACAAACAGAAAAGTTCATTAAATAAATTTAATATGCCAGGATATTTCCAGGGAAAAAATAGAAATCCCTTTATTATTATTATTATCCCTCCATATAATGAGAGGCTCTCCCTGCTATGCTGGACCTCCCAAGTTTTACCACAATTTAGATCTTAAAATAGAGAATTCACTTGTATTGGCTCTGTTAGGAGAGGATTACTAATTATTAGTAAATAAGAGTGTTTCAGAGTTCTGATTGGGTTTTTGAATTAATAGTTTTGTTGAATTCAGCATGTTTCTCTAAGCCAATCCCAGGCAGGTTAGCAGTTGAGATGTTGCAGGAAATATAAACAGAATGATGCAGGATGAATCAAATAAACTCAAGGAGAGTGGCTGTCACAGCCAGTGAGGCCATGGACATATCAGGAACTATTGATCCCACTGCTACTTCAGCAGCTGTCACTTGTGGTGTAATTGAAGCAAATGTGCTAAAAAAATAAAGCAAATTTGATGTAAAGACCCAGACTTCCAACCTATTAAACAGAGCATCTTGTGTTTGAGCCCCCATCTCCAACCTTATTTTTTGTGTAATAAATAACATGTTGCATTACATAACTGCCTTTGAATTTCAGATCTCAGACAGAGTTTTGCCATTCTGGTATTGCAATTTCCTCACACAACTTGGAATTAATAGTTTCCATAATTGGATGAGAACAAGTCGGGCTCTGAGGTACCAGTGCTGTGCACACCAGACAACACCATTCATGTTTTTGTGGAATGCTACTTTTTTAACAATTAGGATGCTGTGTAAGTTGTTTCAAGTATGAGAAGGAGGGCACAAGCAAATGGGCATGACAACATGGACATGCGGTTGCCCCTCCCTTTCATAATGGAAAAAAATAAATTATATATATATATATATATATATATATATATATATATATATATATATATATATATATATATTCACATATATAATATAGGTTAATATCACTTTAAATATGCAAAAATTTAAATAGGTGAAAACGGGATTTAGGAGACTGGGATATGCATCACATGACTTCTGGTAAATTCCCAGAAGGTCACGTGATGCAACTGGAAAATTCTAGAAGCAGGGCTTATTATAAATAGGACCCCACACTGAGGTAATCACCAGTGTGTCTGTCACAGCTGAAGGAGCTCCACCTCACCGCTGTCATTTCCACTAAATCCCAAGGCAAGTGCTGGAGCAGGCAGGTAGCAGTGGGGGAGAAGAATGGCTACAGCGGTGTCTTCAATTGGTTGAAGAAGATGAGACATGGCGGGGACAGAGAGCAGAAGAAATAGCAGAGAGAAATGAAGGCTCTCCTGTTCACCACCTGAAGAGAGGGAGTCCTGAACAGCACAGTCAGAGCCATAGGGTCCGCCAGCCCGGCCGCCCCTACCTCTGAGTATTACAGAACAGCAGCAGACATCGTTGGAAGATGCGGCAGAGGAGGCTGGTCATATAAGAACAAGTCCGAGGAATAAGAAAAAGCGGAGGGTCCTATCCCCATCACCACCCAGAAGAGGCAGAGATAGATCCACTCAAAGTATTCAGAGCAGAGAACAGGAGGAGAGTTCAGTCACAGGAGCGGTTGCTGGGCAACAAGCTAGTCCCAGCTCCAGGCAAGTAAACTGTGAAAGCAGCCTAATGTCAGAACATGGGAAGCCAATACCCTCGCTGACCAGCAGAGGAAACAGTGAGCAGCACATAGCTGCTCCTATTCACAACAGTGCACCAACTGAGGAAGTCACGTGATGTGACGTAATGCGTAGGGCATTGCCAGAAGTTTTACTGCATACCGTAAGTGACGTACGAGGTGGCGTGAAACGCCGTTTTTTGGTCTCTGTTTGGTGTGCTTGTTGCTGCTGTATTGTAAGCAGATATTTTACTAATTAATTTACTTAATAAATTTTGTTTTTTTTGGTAATACACTATCAGAGGCTTACTTATTTTGCATGTGGATCTGAACATCGTTTTGGAGGGGGTGAAATCTTTTAATTAAGCATCTATTACTGCTGATCCTGGATCCCGGAATCAAGGCTGCTCCCAGTGGATTTATTAAGGCATTTTACACATGCCCATGAGGTGAGAGTTCTGGGAGCACATTGGTGTGGTGTCAGCGTTTTAATTCACTGGAACAACTGTCAACTTTTTTTCACAGGAACGGTTGCTGGGCAACAGGCTAATCCCAGCTCCAGGCAAGTAAACTGTGAAAGCAGCCTAATATCAGAACATGGGCAGCTAATATTCTCGCTGACCAGCAGAGGAAATAGCGAGCAGCATATAGCTGCTCCTATTCACAACAGTGCACCAACACCACCTAGTGTTCACGGTGAGTTATACAGCATACTAAATAATATTAATGAATCTAACAAAATGGCTGCAAATGTGAATGTGAGTCCTAATTATGCAGCAGTATGGTCTAGTAATACAAATAAGATGAATACAAATGAAGATGGAAGTAGCACTAATTATGTGGCAAACTCTAATTGTTTAATTTATGTAGTAGAAATTCCTGTTTCCTCTACCATTTCTCTGTCTATTTCATCAGTTCCTGACACATGTATGAAAGAAGCGCTACCGTGTGAGATCCCACCACTGGGATATCATATTTCCAATCAAACAAAAGAAAAACTCTGGAAGAGTGAGTTTATAGACATATTGTCACTATTGCCATCTTCCAAAGATTTTATAGAAAAATCTGAAAGAAAACTGAAAGATGATAGGCGTAGACCAGTGGTGAGATCTTTCCATAACTGGCTTCAGTCATTCACAATTTATACAAGCGTTCTGGGTGAGAAGCACCCAAAATTCTGTTTGGGACCTTTTCAGCACCTAGAATATGTATTGGAGGCATACAAGAATTTTGGAGGATTAGGATGGTATAATTACGAATAATCATTGAGACAAAAACTGTCTATTTACCCATCTTTAAAATGGGGTATGAAAGATGTGGGGCTATGGCTTAATTTAATAATGCCACAAAAATCTACATTTTCTAAACCGGCACCCACATCTTTTATCTTGCCATACAAAAAAAGGTTTCTGCTATGCATTTAATGAAACACAATGCAGATGGGGTAATACTTGTAAATATAGGCATGAATGTTCACAATGTTCAGGTACACACCCATTAGTTAAGTGTTTCAAAGGGGTAATTTTCAAGGACAGAGAGAACATCCTGTAAAAAGCATGCACACCAGTCAGAGTAGCAAGAATGCTTTACTTGTTGGAAATGTATCCAGACCAGGAGACAGCCAGAATTTTAGTTAATGGGTTTTCACATGGTTTCCCATTGCCTATCTTCAGTGGTAGTGGTTGTAATATGGTTGAAAATCTAAAGTCTGTTAATCTATTCCCTCATATCGTAAAAGAAAAATTAAATAAAGAGGTATCGGAAAGACGTATGGCAGGTCCTTTTAAAAATCCTCCATTTATCAACTTTAGAATCTCACCATTAGGTATTATGCCAAAAAAGGAACACTACTCTACAGGCTTATCATACTCAAAGGAGGCATCTTTAAATGATGAGATTGAAGACAGTGTGGGGGTCATTTACTATAGCACCCCAACGCTAATTATCGCTAATTGCCGCAAATTAGCATTAATTAGCTCTAATTGTGCTAATTAGTGCTAAAACGGTATTCACTATAGCGCTGGTTAGAAAATACTCCCAAAATCTAATTTACTATAGTTCCCTGAAACCAAATAGCGCCCAAACCCTTACTAAAACCTGGAGAATTGCACATGGAAATATTGTTTAGAGCATGATAGAATTGCCTAAATAGTACTGAAATATGCGGTATATTATTTAAAGATAATCTGCTTTTAAACTGTGTGAAAAGGTGATTTCTACACTGAAAGATCTTTAAAAGTCTGAGAAGTGAAAAATTCCCTGTTTTGGACAACTAGGTGCCAACACAGCTGAGCATGCTCAGACCTGCAAATAGCTCGGATTTTAGCTCCAGTGTCTTTTTTACCCAGCGCTATAGTAAATATCAAAATGAGAGCTAATTAGAGAGCATTTTTTGCTCTATTATAGTCCAATGCAAGTTGTAGCTATTGATTCTAATGGAACAATTGTAACTTTCACAAAAAAAAAAAAAAACTTTTAATGTTGAGATGAAATGCATCTTTCTCTGAAATAAATTTTCCTTTGCAACATTGTTGCTTCTACTTCAAATATTTTGTTTTTAAGAATGCCAGAATGTGGAATGTTTTTGATGTTTTGGTAAAATATATTTTTCTGTCACTTTCACTTGTTACTCTCCATCTCACAACAATCTTTACCCAAACAATACCATTGCTGATGCAAATTTAAAATGAATCACAATTTTTTGTGCTTTTTATTATTTCCAAATATTCATAATTTGAGCCCAAAAAATGTGATATGTGTACCAACATCAGAAATCAAAATGTAATTCCCTAAAAATGTGAGGGTAATATTCTACTCTCACCCACAAAAAAACACCAAATATCACAGAATAAATCAAGAAGAATAACTCTTGAGTAATGTAATTCCATCACCTGTATGTCCAAAGAAATGCAGTACTTATGTGTATTTATGTGTAGGAGGGTGTAGTATACTCTGTTGGATTTTATCGTCTGTAAGAATGTTCTGTTTTTGGAAGTCAATAAAATCTCTCTCTGGGAGAATCGGGTTTTGCTGCGGACAATACTTTTAATAACCATATACCATCTACGAGGAAGGAACGATTATAGATTAGATCACTACATTGGTGCCGTTCAAGCGACCAGAAGAGCATTTTCAGGACTTTGTATTAGAAATCGTGGTGATAATAATCCGTGAGTTGGACAGAAGTCTGATGGAGACCCAAGACCTGTGCTGTGACTCTAACGTCTGGTTGTGACATAAGAGAGTCTGATCTACAAAATCAAACAAGTTTGGAACCCCAGAATTATTCTCTGGAGACTGGAAACGAAGAAAAGGACTGTATCGTGTACCAGAAGACCTGAGCTGGAAGCTGAAGGAGTAATTAATGCGGTGAGTAAAATATTTCTCTTTTTAAATTATTAATAATATAGTAAAAATGCTTACTCAGTGTGAAGCTAGTGTCAGTTCTGATAAAGTTAACAGATGGGTGTTAAAATGTATTAAGCGTCATGGCGGCCCTTATGAAGTGCCAGAAAAATATAAGCAGACATGGACTATGATGAATGAATTTTTAGAAAAAACTGTTTTTGAGAGCAAAATTTCAGAAAGTAAAAGAAAAGGTTGTATTGTACAGGGCTTGTTATCTTGCTGTTTAACAATGGAAAGTTCGTTGAAGGATAAGGTTGAGGAAATTACCCAGTTACAGAGTGCAGTTGATAATAGCAACAAGGTTTGTCAGAGGTTACAAAACCAATCAGAATCTGAGACTGTAAATTTAAAATTGCATGCAGTCACCATTGGGGAAGCTCTGCTTGAGAAGTCTAAACGTTGTAATGAATTATCAGAGGAAAATGAGAGATTGAAATTAAGAATTATGGAATTAGAGAAGAGATCTCAGGAATGCAGATATGCATCGAATCGTGGATTCAGCAATCTGCAGCAAAATGCAAATACAAACATTCTATCAAATGAAACAGAACCTCATATTAAATCTGATAATTCATTGCCAGCCGCACCCACTGTGACCACCACAGTTTATAACAATAATAATAATGCAGGTGAAGTTCAGCTTGTAATGAAGCCTTTGAAACCAAAAGAATTAGATGCAATTCTTAAAGAAATAGGAATGATTCCCTGCCATGATTTAAACAGATTTTTAAAATGGTTTTGTGACTTGCAGAATGTCAGAGATATGTACAATCTCAACCCATCTGATTTAGACAGAGTTATGCAACATTCTATAGGAAATAGTCTTTGGGTGAGAATTAAGCAGATCTGTACTCAACCAATGAGGACAAGGGACATATTGATGGAATTGTTATGTGTTTTGTATGGTGTACGTTCTGATGTTACTGTTCATGGGAAGATCAAACAAATGAAAAATGAATCTCCCTACGAGTTGTCAGGAAGGATAAAATCTATTGTGGAAATATTGGTCAGTAATAATCTTGCATTTGAGCATGGTGGCTTGTTACATATGAGTATATTTCTACATGCTTTAAATGAAGAGATCAGACAAAATATTTTACTAGTTACCCCAAATCCCCATGATTTAAAAGATGTATTGTTGAAAGCAGACAATTTATGGAGAAAGTCAAATGAGCAAGCTGTCAAGATTGATTTAGCCACATTGTTTAGGACAAATACTGAACATAAAGATCAAAAGATAATGTCTTATGATAACAATCAAAGAGGAGACACCAGGTCAAATATAGGTGATATTAATATGAAAAGCAGAGCTGACCAAAATCATAATAAAAAGGTATCTAAGGCTTGGATACCATTTTCTCAGTTAAAACAGAAATATGACCACTTGAAGATTGAGTACGATAAAATGAAAATGGAACATTACACATTGCTGGGACAGCTAAACAGATTACATTATCCAGATCTGTTTTTGAATACAAGTGACATTTCTCTAGCAGTGGGGGTGGATTAGTTTCAACCTGGGGATGTGTAAATAGTCCTTTGTTTTAACTTCAAAGAATGTTTAAGGATCTTGCTAATTAGTTTTGTTGGAGAGTTTTTTGTCTTTCAGATATTGAAGATACTGCATCCGCATAGCATGTGAACTGCAAGCTGAAATTTCTGGCTAGTGGGGGAGAAACACTGAATAAACAATATCATGGACTCTCTCAATATTCATCAAGCAATTGATTTTTTTTTTTTTTGACTTTTTGACTTGGACAATGGACTTTTCCCTATATTTTATTTTTTTTTATTTTTCACCCTTTCCCATTTTTATTCATCAAGCCCTATTTTTTATTTTTATTTTTCACCCTTTTCCATTTTTATTTTTATTTTTTTTATTTTTTTTTTATTATATTTTATTTCTTGAACTTTATCTTAAAACCAGTGCGAAACATTTAAACCGAAAATAATTTTCATGTTACATTACATGTTGCATATTACATATTGCATATTGATCTATATATTTGCCATCTAAGGTGAGATGCTGCACAATGGCTTGGCATAGCATAAATTATAGTATGTTGGGTGGTTTTCCTAAATTTATAAGAGGGGTGAGTGAAATTCATCACTCCAGTCATGATTTGAAACTTTGTTGAATCAGTCATTAATATTATTGACATATGGATGAAAAAAGACCTAACTTTACTGGCAAGATTTTCCACTGCTGCTTTGTCTGGATAGAAGATCTGATAAACGCTGATGTCAAGCTGATTCTATCTGAAAGTGGGGGATTATATATGGATATATGGATTATAGATTGGTATATAGATTGGTATACCATTCAGGTGGAATTATGGACTGAATGATTCAAGTAACTGCTCTATTATGGAGGCAATGAGGAGTCGGCCTACAGCAAATTACAAAGTACAGCAATAGCAGTTTTTTCTGCCGTATCCAAACCTTTTGAACTTGAAAGTGAACGCTGGTACATGGATGGTTCTTCTTATTATAAAGATGGAAGTGGAATTTCGGGATTTGCTGGTGTTTGTGCAAAAGCATCTTTAAGAAAATGAAAACCTTGAGCCTGGAGAGGAATCCTGGATTTATGTGGATCGGAGCTCCCAGCACACCAAGTCTAATTTCAATGAGAGATGTGATGAAGTTGAAGTTGAAAATTGAAGAATGAACTGTGACATCAGCTCGTTTTTGTGCAATATTCAAGATCTTGATGTGATATAATAAGGATGTTTACCGAATCCTTTTCCAGTCATGGTCTAAAGCTATATTATCTAATGACTTTTTCATGGGGATATTTTAGAGGCTGGTGAAGAGAGATGTAACCAGTTTCAACTTTATATTTCATATGAGCCATTGTGAAGCATCCAATACCTCAAGTCGGTAATGCTATGTTTGTTGCTTGATTTATGGGTCAGTTCTAGTAGTTAGAACGACCCAAGTGGGGGTATATGTAGTATATTATATCTAATATGTATATATGTATACATATATATATATATTATATATATACATATTTATTATATGTAGTGTTTTTTATTTAGGCATTCTAAGACAAATTCATTATGCAAGAATATAGATTGGGGATTCAAGTCTATTCTACACCTCAAAAGGGTGTCCAGGTGTCATCTCTTAATCTAATCCGTAGTCGCACACATCAAAGACAATGTTATCTGTTACCCTTTGATGTGTAAATCTTATGCAAGTTGTGTGTGTGAGGAATAGCCTTTTAATCTAGTATTTACTGATGATAATTAGAATTGAGGGGGGTATTCATGGTAAACATTTGGTTGACCCCCCCCCCCCAGTGTCAGATCAGTATATGAGAAGACAGGCAGGTTGTCAGCTAGTCTAGAGAGAAAGATGGTCTGAGAGAAGAAGGCATAGGTACAAGAGGAAATATTCGTTGTAATGAACTCTGTTGGATTTTATCGTCTGTAAGAATGTTCTGTTTTGGAAGTCAATAAAATCTCTCTCTGGGAGAATCGGGTTTTGCTGCGGACAATACTTTTAATAACCATATACCATCTACGAGGAAGGAACGATTATAGATTAGATCACTACAGAGGGTACCACATGTGGCAGCTCTGTGGCTTAGAGGTTAGAACTGCTTAGTATCCCTGAGTGTCTGGGTTCAAATCCCAAACATGCTGCTTCATGTAGAAGTTGTCTCATCTCCCAGGTCCTATAACTATGTGTAGGAGGGTTCCCCCACCATTGTAAATCTTGCCAGATACACTATTTAGCCAAAAGTATTGGGACACCTGTCTTTACACACACATGAACTTTAATGGCAGCCCAGTCTAAAGCCCCATACACACGGTCGGACTTTTTCATGGATTCTGTCCGATCGGACAAGGTTGTTGAAAAATCAGACCGTGTGTATGCACCATCGGACAGTGTTCGTCGGTTTGTCCGACGGACAAAGTCTTATCTCCTGCTGGAAAGATTTGCCGTCAACACGGTCCGATCACACCAAATCCGATCGTGTGTACGGTTGTCCGACGGACAAAGTGCTACGCATGCTCAGAAGAAATTCTGTGACGGAAGCGCTCGGTCAGGTAAAACTACCTTTCCTAATCGACACAGCACATTCGTCACGCTGCAATGTTAAAATGTCTTTAATGCAGCGCATTCTCTTTTTCTTTACAATGCAACAAGAATGACATGTTTTAGCTGCTCCTATTCACCCGCACTTCTCACAAACTTAGTTCTTTATTACTTTGCAGCATTTATACACTACATGTTTATTTTTACTCAGATCGTAAAACAATCTTTGTTATTTTTTTAACATGTTTTTTTTTTTTTTTTGGGGAATACATATTTGAAGGAGAATTTGTTTGTTTTTTGGAGGGGGGTTGTATGTCTCAACTTAGCAAAACCACATTATTAACATTTGTATTTCTTGCTTAAATTTACTAGGAGTTTGTTGGTTGTTGGTGCCCCTTGTTAATTATACTTTAGGATTAGTGAAATGTACCTGCCTACTCAAAGAAAAACTGTCATTGTAGAAAAGTAAAACACAATAGTCAATGATTATTTCAAATCCAAAAAACATTTATTTAGGTCTCAGCAACAAACCAAAGAGTAACGCAGCCATGGTGAAACTTGGGGAATTTGCAAAGCCTTGGACACCCATGGCAACCATCATTTTACAGGCTTAAACAATTGGGGGCATGAAGAGTACCTATCTAAATAATAAGGGAGCGCAATCTGGTCCTGAAGTCCAAAACATCCGGAACTGCAGCAGATGCCATCTAGGTCCCCAGGCTCTGGTCCTACGAGAGGCTCCATCTTCTCTCAGACCAGACTGAATCAAGGTCATCACTCTCTTGTCTTCCTTGTACGCTTCCTTCCACGCCGTGGTGCTGGTGCTGGTGGGGTGGCAGAAGGAGGAGGAGGAGGCGGAGCAAGGTCACTTTCGCAAACATGTGTGAGTGGAGTCATCTCCCCAGCCATCCCCTCATTTAGTATTTTGAGGATGACCTCCTCACACATGCTGCGTTGCCCCGCCTCCATACCCGTAAATTTACTGCCAACCAAGGAGGCAAAGGCCTCCTCGTAGGTGGGTGTGGCATAGAGGGAGGCTGAGGCATCTCTGATCAGCTGGAGCGCTGACTCTCCCACCTCCCCCATTTTTTTCGCCCTTCTGTAGGGAAGGCGGAGGGGAGAGACTTGGGAGACAGTCAGGCTCCTACGCCTACCCCCCTCTTGGCTGCCACTACCCCCTGCCTCCTCCTGACTGCCACCTTCCACAGCCACCTCCTGGCTGAGGTCTTCCTGTGTCTGAAAAAGGGACATAGTTTCAGTTATTTGTTCATCAAACACACACAATTCTCATCTAGTGACTGTTGCAAAATGTTTACAAATAGAAAACCATACAATTCTCTGCCCTGCAGTTTAGATTCTTCCCAAAAATGTCTCCAACACCACTGTCTGTTGATATGTCAATCACGTTAGGAACTAAGCAATTGGGATCCTGAATTAACTGAACATCATTCATTATTCCCCAAACTGGTTACAAAACTACTATACCTGGAACAAGCTGGGCACCTGCACATATTCCATACTGGAAGGCCCAGGTTGGTCCTCGGAAGCCTCATCAGGGGTGGCGTGCGTGGAAGGACGCGTGCAAGGAAGAGTCGAGAGTGACTTCCTGACAGTAGCCTGGTCTTTGAGAAAGTGGAGCCTCTCATAGTACCAGAGCGTGGGGACATGGACATCAGCTGCTGCAGCTCCAGATGCTAGTGACTTCCGGACCTTATTGCGCTCCCGGAAATAGGTACTCTTCATGTTGTTGATCTTCACTTTTAAGTTTGCCACGGTTGCCATGGGCAGGGTAGGCTTTACAAATGCCACAAGTTTCAGCAGGGCTGCGTACCTCTTTGGTCTGTTGCTATAATCCCTGTGTTTCGCCTGCCATAAGAGGGGGAATTTCCGGTATTTATCAATGAAGAGGGGTAGAAAGCTCACGTCGTAGAAGGCCTCCATCACCTCTGCAAGACACAACGCCACACCAAACAATATAAATAATGTCAGCCTAAACTCTCCTAATCTTCTCCATAAAGAAGCCTCAAGTTCTAATCAGTCTAGGCTAGTTATGTACCAACGTCAAATTGTACCTTCGTTTGTAGCGATCGTCTCGTCTCGTGCGTGATCATCGAACTTGGAGAAATTGTCACCACAACAGGTGAGTGTGGGAGAACACAGCTACTGGTAAGCTAATCCATGTATGGCTGCCTCATTTCCAACACCCCATTTTTGTTTGTTTGTGGTTTTTAGGTGACGTGGATGTTGTGGAAGAAAAATCGCACTTTACCACAGAGAGTGCCCACGTACTCATCGGAGAGATAATGGTCTGCAATAGAGATCTAGATTACATAAAGCAAAACATCAATGATGTTCAACAAGAATTGAAGAACATCATTGATGTTTTAGGAAAAATATGAAAACGCACCAAGTAATTAACACACATTTGTGCCAGCTTCTGAACACATTTGCAACTTAAAAACTGTGTGAAATTTGGAACATGCACACATTGTGTCCACATGTGCTAGCTCCCATCATGGTGGATGAATGCCAACGTTTTTTTTGGGGTGCAAACACTTTACGAACTACGAAAGTGGTTGTGGTGAAGGGGTTGCACCCCCAAACAACGTCCATTCATCCCCATGATGGAAAATGGCACTTTTGAAGCTTCTAGGCATGTGTTTTACCATCTAATGACCATTTTTAGACCCAAATTGTGTGCATGTTCCAAATTTCCACTTTTCGGGGGTGACCCCCCCATGTGATGAAGGCAAGATCAAACACACTTTGAACATATAGTCATGTCTGATCTTGTCTTCACTTTACAAAGTTGAACTTTCCTAGTTCATAGGTTCTGGTTAGCTCCATGCCTGGTTTTACCAATTGCGGAATGTTTGTAAACAATGTTGTAAATAACTAAGATGTTGTTAGTTTTGGCGTGAAGATTGTAAACGCACTTGTGAATGTTTTCCAAGCAAACTTTTTTATTTTTCAAAATGTGTGGCTTCCTTATTTAAAAAACACAATGCATTATGTATGTAAAATGTAAAGGATATGGGGGGCAATGGGTGTTATTTACTAAAGGCAAATCCACTTTGCACTGCAATTGTCTTGCCCAGGGAACTTTTTCAATGCACTTGTAGAGCATAGCGGATTTGACTTATGTAAATGACACCCACAGTGCTTTGTACGAAAACACGGAGCACAGCATTTTTGAGAATACACACATGTCAGACCTGGTGATGAAAAGGAGTATTTTGGGTGTCAGTTATGCACTACAAACCTTCTCTAGACCAAAGATTAGGAAGCAAACACACAACATGAGAATAATCTTTTTGGGAAGAAGAGACTGTTACCTCCTTTTGCCCAGAAAGTGCATTCCCACTGTCGAAGGCAAAGGGAAAAAATGTCAAGGTAAAATAAGCTAAAAAGAAGACTGAAATGACAAGAAATCATAGGTTGGTTAAAATATCAGATTTATTAAAAAATGCCTCTCACACATCGTCAGGCAGAGCAATGGCCCCCCTACCCACAAAGTACTCCATATATTGCTCGCGGACCACGCGGGCATTTAGAGGGGCAAGCCTGGACGTGCCACTTGAAGGGCTGTGAGGTCCGCATTTGGAGGGCCCTCCACATCTGGGCCAACGGGCACCACATAGTTCCTGTTATGTCTTTTGAGGAAGTTGTGCAATATGCAACAGGCAAGAACTATGTGGTTCAGTTTGTATTCCGCCAAGTTAAATGCCGTCAGGAACAGGCGGAAGCGGCTGGCCAGGATGCCAAAAGTGTTCTCCACCACTCTTCTGGCTCTGGACAGCCTGTAGTTGAAGACCCTCTGGTCCGGGGTGAGGGTCCTCATCGGGAACGGCCTCATCACATGGGGAGTCAACGCAAACGCTTCATCTGCGACAAAGACGAAGGGGAGTCCTTTGGCATTCTCCTCTGGAGGTGGCAAGCACAGACTGCCACTTTGGAGACGCCAGTAGAACTCCGTGTGCGTAATGGCACCACCATCCGAGATCCGGCCGTTCATCCCCACGTCCACATACATAAACTCGTATGTTGCCGACACCACCGCCAACATCACTACACTATTAAACCCTTTATAATTATAATAGTAGGACCCCGAGTTGGGCGGTGGGACGATGCGGACGTGTTTCCCATCAATTGCCCCTCCGCAAGTTAGGAAAGTCCCAACGGCTGGCAAAGTGGGAGGCCACAGTCTGCCATTCCTGTGGCGTGGAAGGGAACTGTGGAGTGAAACAAGTAAAAAAAAATAGTCACTTTGCACTTAAACATTGCAAGCAGATTAGACAATCAACATCTTGGAACAAGAGCATTGTATAAAATTGGAGGCTGGAAAGTATTTGCACAGAAAAGTAGAGGCTCCCCTTCACAGATTACTCACCCCCCATCAATCCCCCCACTTCTGATGGGCCATTGGCAATAACTAGGGTTTTGGGGGGGGGACAGGTAACCCTCTGCACTTCATTGATTGGCAAATGGCTCAATAATGTGTGCTAGTTTGGCCAGACCCTCTGTACTTAACACTATTGGCAGCCCCCAGGAAAGATAAAATAACATTTCAACCCCCCCCCCCCCAAAAAAAAAAGGCAGGCACATTGTGACATTCTGAAATTACCAAGCAAGCTAATAGGAGGGAAAGAAGACAAAAAAATAGGAAATGGAATGTATGGAGGCAGCCCCTTGCACTACATGCTTTGCTGAATTCATCCCTAAAGATGCCCACTATAAAGAGGTAGGTATATAGTGTGTATGGACCTTGGGAAAGCCAGCAGATAAAGGATTGGTACCATCTGACAGAGCAGTTGGGGGAGGGGGTTCCTAATGAGTTTGCCACCCCCCCCCCCCCCACCAAAAAAAAAAATTCTAAAGGGGCTCTACATGAAGTAAAACACACAGCAAACATTTGTGCATATTTTAGGGGGTGTTTGGGGGCAAACAATACTATGCAGCAGACAAAAGACATTGATTAAGTGACTAGGCCATAGGTGTCTATTGGGGCAGAAGAGCATGCTGGGGAGGTAAGTGAAGGGAAAAATGCATGAAGGAGAAAAGGGGCACAGCATATTAGAACATATTGCAATCATGGTAATTAGGGAAGGAGGTCAAAAATAGAAGACATTAGCAAACAGAGCATTCATAGAAGGGAATAGTCAAGTAGAAATGTTACCTTAATATAGTCCTCCTGCAGGACCTGAATGATGGCAGAACAGGTCTCTGGAATAATGATTCCCAGGGCCTGGGGAGAGATACCTGAAGAGAACTTCAAATCCTGAAGACTTCTCCCTGTCGCCAAGTACCTCAACGTAGCAACAAGCCTCTGCTCCGGAGTAATGGCTTGTCTCATGCAGGTATCCTGCCGGCTGATAAAGGGGATCAGCAAAGCCAAAAGACGGTGAAAATCGGGGTCCGTCATCCTGAGAAAGTTCCTGAAATCATCAGGATTATTCTCCCGGATCTCACGAAGCAAAGGCATGTGCGAGAAGTGATCACGCTGAAGCAACCAATTCTTGGTCCACATACTCCTCGTCACTCTGTTCATGGACGGGTCTTGGCTCAAAGCTAAAAGCCCGACACCAATTCCGCGTACAGCACGAACTCGGCGACGAGTACGCACGGGAAACATCGCTCACAAGGTCACAAAAGGTCGGCTGGTCAGAACGGACAAACAGAAAGCACCGATAAACAGCAAGGCCTGAAAGAACGAAATGAATACCAGCAACGAGCAGACAATAAGCAGTGCAAATCAAAGCGTCCTATATCAAGATATAGGCCGCAATGACCAACAAATGCGAACTGACTACACGCACTAATAAACAGATACGCACGACAAGCACAAACTGAAGAGCAGTAACGATCTGAGTCAGAAAACTGAGAAGCGCGAATCTTAAGTCACCAAACTTCGACTAACTCTCGATAAACACGGGATCAGCAGAAGGAGCCCAACGGGTGCCTGACGTGGTGCTGAACTTCCCTTTTGTAATCTCGGGGACGACGACTTACGTCACGACGTTCTTCCGGACCGGATATTCCGACAACTTTGTCCGACCGTGTGTACGCAAAACCAACATCGGACAAAGTATGACGGACAAGATCCGACCGACCTGGTCCGCGGATTGTCCGACCGTGTGTATGGGGCTTTAGGGCTCTTTCACACGGGGCGGATCAGTGCTGAATGCAAAAAAAGTTTTAAAAAATGAATTTTTTTCAGGAGTAGTGATTTTAATAATGCTTAAAGTGAAACAATAAAAGCGTAATATTCCTTTAAATTTCATACCTGGGGGTGTCTATAGTATGCCTGTAAAGTGGCGCATGTTTCCTGTGTTTAGAACAGTCTGACAGCAAAATTATATTTCTAAAGGAAAAAAGTCATTTAAAACTACTCACGGCTATAATGAATTGTCGATCCAGCAATACACATAAAAGTTCATTGATAAAAACGTCATGGGATTCCCCCACAGGGGAACCCCAAACCAAAATTATAAAAAAAAAAAAATGCGTGGGGTCCCCCTCAAAATCCATACCAGACCCTTCCGGTTTGGTATGGATTTTAAGGAGAACCCAGCGCCAAAAAAAAAAAATGGTGTGGGGGGTCCCCCCAAATATCCATACCAGACCCTTATCTGAGCACGCAACCTGGCAGGCCGCAGGAAAAGAGGGGGGGCGAGAGCGCCCCCGCCTCCTGAACCGTACCATGCCACATGCCTTCAACATTGGCAGGGTGCTTCTGGGTAGCCCCCCAAAGCACCTTGTCCCCATGTTGATGGGGAGAAGTGCCTCATCCCCACAACCCTTGCCAGGTGGTTTTTGGGGTCTGTGGGCAGGGGGCTTTTCGGAATCTGGAATTAGAAAATTCGGTATTCAGCTTTGTTAGCCAAGATGGATATAAAGGTGGCTTTACACTTATTATCAATCGCTCCAGAAGCATATAATTCGTTAGGCATTCATTTTGGAAAATAACTTTTATTATGATATGTGCCTACCTATGGGCTGCTCAATATCTTGTACCTATTTTGAAAAATGTGCCACGTTTTTGGAATGGGTGGTAACATTTGAGTCTGGTTATGAAGGAATCCTACATTATGTGGATGACTTCCTATTCATAGGTCCTGCAGACTCCCCTATTTGTTATCTCATGCTTCAGCTTTTTTGGTAAGCTTGCTGAATGCTTTGGTATTCCTTTGGCAGCTGAAAAAACTGTGCTACCCACATCTTCAATTGATTTTTTAGGTATTAATATTGACACAGTCAATTTAGAATTTAGATTCAGTCGTTATTAGGTTTATTAGCCCTTGCGTCTCGCATAGTGCCAGTGGGTAGGGCCTTTTCGCGTTGACTTTATCTGGCCATCTCGGGCATCAAATCCCCATTTGCTCATGTTAGGCTAACTTCTGAGCTAAAAGAAGATTTAGTAGTGGGGTTAAAGTTTGACAGCTATAAAAGGTATTTTCTACAGATTTTGTGTTTTTTACAGATGTGGCGGGGTCTTGCGGCTTCTCTGCAGTATGGGGGATGCATTGGTGCAATGGCCTTCTAGATGGATACAATTAAATGCTACAAAGAACATAGTTCTTTTAGAGTTATTTCCGTTAGTAGTGGCGCTTGAAATTTGGGGTAGGCAATTTGCCAATAAAAGGATTATAATAAAAATACAATGCAAAAAATGGCCTGGTCATTAAGGGGGTAAATCCTTTGGGGGCTGAAGTGGTTAAAGATGTGCATGCTCTGGTGACGTCAGCAAATGCGACAGTACAGATTGCAAGAAAATGGAGCAAGTAAGATAACATTTGCATCCAGTAATTTTAACTGTTTGTAGTGGTGATTGATATGGGCATAACTTATGGGGGGAGAGTTTACTTCCTCTTTAAAGGATCTCTATGGTCACAGCATACACCTTCATTTTCTAACATCAGCATAATAACAGCAATACAAGCAAAAGTTATCTTTGCCAATCCAATATAGGCTTAATGCTTAAAAAAACTATCTTAAAAAATATGTTCATGTTCTGATATTTGTCTGTCTGCTGATCATCTCTTTTCCAAACTTTCTAGATTCACCACATGATTTGCAGCTTTTCCTCTGCTGTTTACTTTTAACATCTCTGGACTACATATCCCATGGTACCTTTTTGCCTGCAAGCAGTAATTCATGTATTGACACCACCTAAAACTCTGTGAATTCATGTGACAACACTAAAGAAATTACACTTTGCTACAATGTAAATTAGTGAGTGTACAGCTTGTATAACAGTGTACATTTTCTGTACCCTCAAAATAACTCAACACACAGTCATTAATGTCTAAACCGCAGGCAACAAAAGTGAGTACACCCCTAATTGAAAATGTCCAATTTGGGCCAAATTAGCCATTTTCCCTCCCCGGTGTCATGTGACTCGTTAATGTTACAAGGTCTCAGGTGTGAATGGGGAGCAGGTGTGTTACATTTGGTGTTATCGCTCGCACTCTCTCACTGGAAGTTCAACATGCCACCCCATGGCAAAGAACTGTCTGAGGATCTGAAAAAATTAATTTTTTTACATTGTACTTTACATTTGGCACATATAGCACAGAGCACTTTATGAGGTGAATATTGCATATTGTAATTTGCACATGAAATACTGGGTGGGCCATTAATAACAGAGTGGGTGGTATGATTTTTCTTATTATAACAGATATATTGCATACTGTAGTTTTTGTACCTAAAAATAAGAAGTAACACTTGGTTGTTTAATAATATCAGAGTGGTTGGCGCGGTTCTTCTTTATAATATTTACATCCACAGGTTCCCTAAAATATGGAAACTGTTTTGTAGACTGCAGCATATCACACGCACTAGTGAATAATATAGAGTAATATATAATTGGCGCACCCTCACATATATATATATATTCAGTTTTCTCCTGACTCTAATTGCACGCCTGATCAAGTGTCTCAGAAAATATTGAGTTAATAGACATTTTCAGAAGAAGGTATACATTGGCCAGTACAGGTTGCTTTTAGGTTTGGTTTGAATTAAAAATGTATTAATTGTATGGTGTGTATTACATATTAGTGATGGGGAGCAGGAAGATCTGTACACAACTCATTTGCAAGGTTATTTAATATGATGGTAGAATGTGTATTAGTAATAGAGAGCCGTGAGGCCTGGACACAACCCCTTCATTGGTGTATGAGAAAAAATGGTTACTGGAAATCCTTGAGTGAAGGTGATTGTTAAATCTTGAGTTAAAGCTGTAATACCCTTTTAAATGATTTGTGCCCAAATGCCCAACTTTTGACTATCTCTTTATATCTTTACATTTTGGACTTAGCCTTTTAAAATAAACTTGCCATGCTGCAATGCCACATTTTAGCAATGTTACAAGTACAGAATGCTGCCAGACCCTAAGCCTCAAGCGAGACTCCAGCAAGAGTTATGGATCCAGACAAATAGAACAGCATTCAAGGTGGTTATAAAGGGCTTTATTTCTATAATATAAAAAAAAACACTAAAGCCTCTACACTGAAAGGAGACCTAATAAAAATTCAGATGTCTTACTAAAATTAAAGGTGAGATTTTTGTCTATCCTTGCTTGCATTTCTCAAGCACTTGGTCATACAGTACCAAGATATATTTTTCCAGCTGGGTAATCTTATCCTTTAATATATATAAACATTAAAGTAAAATGAGAAAAAAATATGGGTTCAATGAGGAGTCTGCATTGTACATCCAGCATGCATGTACAGTATTGAAAAGAATGAATTGAGTCTCTGAGTGTATTAATGATTAGAACATTCCCATGCAGTAAATAGTCAGACAGTCATATAAAAGAATCCTCATTTAATTGTGAAACCTTCATAAGAAAATTTGAGAGATACTTTGAAAATGATCCAGAAACTTCAGTACATTTCCACTAACAAGCCAAGCTGCTCTGAAAAACAGGAACAGCTTTAGTCATTACAAGATCCTTGCTAACTTGTGCTGCAAATTAAAATAGCTGGTTATACCTATAAAAGTAATACACGTTGGGCTCATAATCAGAGAACAGTTGTCTTTTGAATGTCTTCAGTGTATAAGCATTTTGCCAAATTTTGCATTCTGTGCACACTTAACATACTCTATGATTAGAGCATCCTTGTGTTCTAATTTTCCCAAGATAGTCCTGTTTTTGTTTTCCAATATCATATTTCAGTGCTTACAATACTCAGGGGGTTATTTACCAAAGGCAAATACACTACAAGTGCACTTGGAAGTGCAGTCACTGTAGATCTGAGTGGGACATGCAAGGAAATCATGCTTGCACATGATTGGATGATAAAAATCAGCAGAGTTTCCCCTCATTTCAGAGCTTCCCCTCAGATCTACAGTGATCTACAGCGAATGCACTTCCAAGTGCACTTGTAGTGCAAAGTGGATTTGCCTTTCATAAATAACCCCCTCAGTCTTGTGGGAACTACACTACTAGGATAACTTGGAGGTCATTTCAAAAAATTCTCAACCCCCCCAAAAAAAATAAACTACTAATGTAATAACTTCAACAAGGTAACTATAAGACAATAGGAATGGCATATGTAAGATTTTGCTTTTCCAGTTGATGTTTAAAGTAAGAACATTTCTTTCTTGGTGCAACCAAAGTACATAGCTAAGGAACACTAACAGTAGAGTATCAATGGACAAATATCATACCATATTTTCATTTAGAAGAAATTAGCAACCATCTGTTTCTACTTGTATTTTTTCTTTCTAATTCAGGTTAAAAAATACAAGCAAGCATCTGCTATATCTAAAATCACCACGTTTTCTTCTTTATTGAAGTAATGTTTGTAGAGATATTTTAGATTTCTTAATTTATGTGTGTGTGTGTGTAAGTAAAAGCAGTGACTTTTATCCCTTACACCATCCTCAATGTCTTCTCTTTTCAGAGTAGAAAGTATGATGCATGCATGTGTTTAGCCCTCGAGCTAACCAGTTGCTAACGCATTTCACTCAATGAAGAGCTTAACCATAGAATAGGGATTGCAAAGTGCGAGGATACATTTTCTTCACCCTGATATCAAAACTCTGTTTGGATTGACTCCTCTCCTCCTACCTGCAACCTTAACCCCTTGGCGCCAAGTGAACGCAAATATGCGGCACCACTAGACTGATCGGGACCCGGAACTCTCAATTCCGGGTCACCTGATCACTGTGATAGCCTCTGATTGGCTATCATAGTGCTCAGTCACTGTGAAACCAGCCTCCATGTTTTCTCTCGCTGAATGGAGGAGAGAGATGCATCGTATCTCTCTCTTTCTCCTTGCAGAAAGAAAAAAAAGCAACTGTGTGTAAAAAAAAAAAAATAATAATAATAAAAAAATAAAATAAAAAATACAAAAAGTACACAAAGGTTTAATCTAGGTCAGTGCCATGGTAAGTGTTTGGGTCAAAGGTCAGGGCCAGTATTTTTTTGGGCAGGATTTATTTATTTTTTAAACTAGTATCACTGTCAGTTAGTGTCAGTGTGTTTTAGGTAGGATTAAAAAAAAGTGCACACTATTGTTACAAACAACAACTAACATACACATATGTGGTATCGCTGCAATTGTCAGGAGCAGGAGAATTTATTTTGGGTTGTTCTTTGGTGGAAGGTTATGGTAGTAACAAGACATATACAGCTAAATTTTCAAAAAAAATTGTTTTCACTTCTTTGGGACAGTTTTCCTTTGATATTAAAAAAATCGTAATTAGATCAATTGCTAACTGACGATTTTTTTTATTATCAATTATCAATTTAATTACCATTTTGCTGTGAACCTAATAAACCCTTATCCTCCTCCTCTACCTCCTTCCCTCATACTATCCCCCTGTCCCTTCCCCCAACTATACCCTTTTACTCAATTACAATCCTCCTCCGCCCTCGCATCACACTTTACCGAAGTCGGTTGCGAATGCAACAAACTGATCTAGGTCCATAAGACTTTAACCAACTGATCTTACGGTCTCACCATGGCATACGCCTTCCTTGGGAAAACACCAACCATTATATCACACAATGTAAATGGTCTAAACACACCAGAGAAAAGGACCAAATTATTAAGAGAACTCAAAAAAGCCCGCCCCTACGTTGCATTCCTTCAAGAAACACATTTTAAAGACAAAAACATCCCCAAACTCACTGATAACGTCTATACGACAATCTACCATGCTACTAATCCCCTGGCCAAAACCAAAGGAGTTTCTATATTAATTAATAAAGATGCACCCTTCGAATTTAAACAGCAGCTTATTGACTCAGATGGTCGATATATATTTCTCAAAGGCTCGTGGAAAGGTGTCCCTATCACACTTGCAAATGTGTACTTCCGAACACTGCCCACATCACATTATGCAACAAAATAATTGAAGAGCTTAAATGGTTCGCAGAAGGCTGCATCATCCTGGGAGGTGATTTCAACATCCCCTCTCTCCCCACTTAAAGATACCTCCACAGGACACACATACGTCACCTATAAGATCCTCAAGCGAATAAAATCCTTACTACAATCCCTAACACTGGTCAATACATGGAGATCCACACACCCTACAGAGAAAGATTTCACATTTTACTCCCCTCCACATAACAGATATTCAAGAATCGACCTTATCTTTATTTCACAAAGAGATCTTGGCAATCTAATCTCAGCCGAGATCAGAATTATAGCACCCACGGCCATCTCATTAAAATTAGCTGCACCCCATCAAACCACCTTTATTTGGAGACTCAATGCCATGCTCCTTACCGACCAAACAATAAAAGATGAAATACATAGCGCTATCAACACCTATTTCAGCAACAATGGCGACACCGACACAAATCCACTAAACAACTGGGAGGCGCACAAAGCAGTTATAAGAGATGAACTCATAAAATGGGGAGCCAGGAAAAAGAGAGAAAGAGAAATTAAAACACTATCACAACAAATTGCCACTCTGGAGTTACAACACAAACAATCTCAGTCGATCATAGTGGAGGAAAAATTGACACAAAGCAGAATATCCTTAAGACTTATTCTAGATCTAAAAATCAAGCGATCCCTTTTCTTTAAGAAAAATATATTTTATGAACATGGAGACAAAAGTGGGAAACACTTAGCCAAAGCCTTGAAAGACACAACAATTTTAGGCCACATTCATGCCATTAAGAATACACTAAAACATAAATCCAAAGAAATTGCAGACCTCTTCCATAAATTTTATTCCAAATTATATAACCTACCACCTCAGCATAAACCACCCCACGCAAACAAAACAAGATATAATTCAATCTTTTTTAGAGGACAGCAAAATCCCCTCCCTCTCAGCAGGGGATTCAAACAAACTAGAAGAACCCATATCCACAATTGAGGTCACCAAAGCAATAGCAGATTTAAAAACAGGGAAGAACCCGGCCCCCCATGGCTTTACCTCACAGTACTACAAAACTTATACCCATCTACTTTCAAAGCCCCTTCAATCCACCTTCAATTATCTCGCAAAGAACAAAACCAATTCTAACTCCTTACTCATGGCACATATAGCTATAATCCCCAAACCCGACAAAGATCATACAGAATGTGCAAATTTTAGGCCTATTTCTCTCCTAAACATTGACCTTGAACTCTTGCCAAAATACTAGCTAACAGACTAAAAACCCTCCTAGCAAAGATTATTGGCCCTGAACAGGTAGGGTTTATACCAGGTAGGGAAGGCCGCGATAACATTACGAAAGCTTTAAATCTAATTCACTTTGCCCAAAACTCTAATACCCAAGGAATATTACACTCCACTGGTGCCGAAAAGGCTTTTGATAGAGTCTCATGGGATTACATGTTGTCCACATGTGCCCACATTGGTTTAAACAAAAACATGTTAACATGGATGTCAGCCCTTTATTAGAACCCCCAAGAAAAAATTAAAGTGAATAATACTCTCTCTGAACCCCTAAAGATCCACAATGGCACTCGCCAAGGCTGTCCCCTCTCTCCTCTACTCTTTATTATAGCCCTAGAACCCCTATTAAGAACAATTAACTTAAACAATAACATAAAAGGATTCACAGTAAACAACAGAGAATACAAAAGAGCTGCATACGCGGATGATCTCTTGTTCTTCGTATCTAATCCCCATATCTCCATACCTAACCTCCATAAAATATTCAAAACCTTCGGATCTATCTCTAACTTTAAAGTAAACCATTTGAAATCCGAAGCACTTAACCTCACCCTGCCCCACGACAAGCTAACAAAGTTGAATGATAACTACCCTTATAAATGGGAACAGAATACACTTAAAAATCTAGGGATAAACCTAACAAATAGCCTTGACTCACTAGATAGCACTAATAACAAACCTCTACTAGCCGCAATAACGAAAGACCACAATACTCCCCAGACTCCTTTATATGTTTAACGCCCTACCCATTAGAATCCCAGAAATCTTCTTCACAAAACTCCTCATGGTACAAAGAAACTTTCTCTGGGCTGACAAAAAAACAAGAATTAATTTTCGACTACTAACATTACCCAAAAGCAGAGGGGGTGTAGGGTTACCAGATTTTAAAAAATATCATCAGGCTTCACATATTACCAGATTAATAGACTGGCATTGCCATGGTCCAAATAAAGATTGGGTTCAATTGGAAAGCAACCTGTCTTCATATCAAACCCTCTCCTATCCATGGTCCCTTCACTCCAAGGAAAACAAACAAATAAACCACCCACTAATTGCGAACACAATCCATATTTGGCACAAAATAGCAGACCCACGTAAAATTGCCTCCGTCCCAGGGCCCTTGACACCAATCGTCACAATCCTGATTTTATGCCAGGTATGCACCATAATATACCACATGATCTTCTCACCTATTACTGCATAACAGGCTCGAACATTAAGTCATTTGAAACGCTCCGCGGTGGGTGAATCATTTCCCGGCTTATGGTTCTTTACGCAACTGAAGGACTTTCTGATAAACAGCAAACACAAATCTCAATACCGCCTCCCAATGATGCACTTAGAGACCCTATGCCTTAAGAGATCACAAGTAAAGAATACCACATCTCTTGAATTCTCTTGGCTGAACCAAACGCCACATGCAGATAATTATAAGCATAAGAAAAAGTGGGAACATGATCTCAAAATTAAGATTTCTTAGAAGCAATGGGAAAAGGTGTGTATTATGACATACAAATGCTCTTTAAGCTCTAGATACCAGGAAATAATCTACAAAATCCTTACACAATGGTATATAACTCCACAAAAGGCTGGGAGATTGTTCCACTCAGCCTCGGGCACATGCTGGTGCTGTAAGTCTCACATCGGATCATTTTTGCCCACCCATTCTTGCCTACTGGGACGAAATTAATACCTTAATAAAACATATAACAGATACCAAGCTAGAACTGAACGCAGCTGCTTGTTTGATTAACTTAGTCCCTATCACTCTAAGCACATATAAAAAGTCACTCACACGACACCTACTTATTGCTGCCAAAACTCTCATACCCATTTTCTAGAAATCTACGAAAGTCCCAGGAGTCAAGGATTGGTTAAACAGAGTACAGTATATCTATAAAATGGAAGGAATTGTGGCCATAAAGAGATAAAACAGCACAAACTTCAATAAAACATGGCAACCCTGGTTGGTATTCACTCTCTCTCCTGAATACCAATCACTCATTCAGTGAAATATTGACTCCTATTATTTTTAACATTACTGTAATGTCATAAATAAATGAGATCTGTATATTTAATGCAACCAAGAATTCTTAAGCACTAAGCCCCCCCCCCCCCCCCATTTCCCAAACCCCCAATCCCACATACACTAATCTGTATTCAGTCTTTCTTACTCTGATGTTAATTGTAAACTTCATAATCTGGCATTTATTATGTCATTATCCAGACACTATATAACTGTAACAAGAATTGTACCCATACTAATGTCATCACTTTCTTGGTTGTTAAGAGTTTTTATTGTAAACCTGAATTTGCCTTAATAAAACTTTTGATTGAGAAAAAAAAAAAAAATCAGGAGATATCAATTACCATTTACCACCAATTGAAAGTTGTCCTGAAATAAACTTTGTATAATCCACCTGGATGCACAAAGTAGTTGTGATGATATGTACAATTTTTTTACTATTAAAAAATGTTTAAAGAATTTTTCGGGGTCTGTATTGCTTGCTTTGGAACATTTGTAAATGTAGGGTCTGTCAGCGCAAAAAAACATATGATCGCCTAAAGGAATCTAACTAGACAATACCATGCACTAAAGGTGAATATAACAAAAACCTCAGAAGGACAATCAAATAATAACAGTGCAGCGCTAATGATAACAACTAAAAAAAACAAAGTCCATTAGAAAGACCGCCCATTCCTAGTCAGCATCTCTGATCACCACATCAGTCATATGATAACAGTCATAGTCCTGTTGGAGGATGAACATTCGCCACAGTCGGAGGTCTAGAATACTTTGGAGCAGGTTTTCATCAAAGATGTCTCTGTACATTGCTGCATTCATCTTTTCCTCTATCGATGAAGAGTCTCCCAGTTCCTGCCGCTGAAAAACATCCCCAAAGCATGATGCTGCCACCACCATTCTTCACTGTAGGGATGGTATTGGCCAGGTGGTGAGCGGTGCCTGATTTCCTCCAGACACAACACTTGCCATTCAGGCCAAAAAGTTCAATCTGTGTTTCATCAGACCAGAGAATTATGTTTCTCATGGTCTGAGAGTCCTTTGTGTGCCCTTTGGCAAACTCCAGGCAGGCTGTCATGTGCCTTTTACTGAGGAGTGGCTTCCATCTGGCCACTCTACCATATAGGCCTGATTGGTGGAGTGCTGCAGAGATGGATGTTCTTCTGGAAGGTTCTCCTCTCTCCACATAGAAACGCTGGAGCTCTTTTAGAGTGACCATCAAGTTCTTGGTCACCTCCCTGACTAAGGCCCTTCTCCCCCATGAATAATGAATTTAATCAGTTTTGGAGTAAGTAACATAACAAAATGTGGAAAAAGTGAAGCGATGTGAATACTTTCCAGATGCGCTGTATATTCAATAGGAAAAGTTATGGGTTACATTTGATATTTCTGATGATGTCTTTGACCCTTTATGGACTGTAAAAAAAATGCATGAAAAATGCACTGGAACACACATGTCCTTAATTGTCCTCAACTGAAATAGGGGAAAAAATGCACTGGGACACATCAAAAATGCATCAAAAACAAGCTCTAATGCATCAAAAATTCACAAGCTGAAGTGTACCCAGAAAGCAGAAATTGTTGTGTGAACCGGCTCTGATCTGGACATCTGAAGTGTACCACCATGGAAACATAACATCTATAGCTCAGGATTGCAAAGGCTTTGAAAGATTTTAATCATATTAAGCCCTGGTTCACCAGTTGCACGATTTGACAAATCGCACGTTAAATCGCGGGCAATTGCTGGCAATGGCACCGTCCTAATCGGTGCGTGCAATGCTGCATTTGCGGCACCGCACCGATTTCAAAAAGTAGTTTTTTTTTACTACTTTTTGCGATTTTGAGCTGCGATTTACATTGACATCTGTGCAGAGGTGCCTTTATAACCTTTTTAATGTACAGATTCCTTTCCTACCAGTTTATCACAACACCTAAATAGTGAGAAAACTAGAACACATTTTTTAAATTTCAAAATTGATATGCTGCCATTTGTATTCACTAGAAATATCAGTTCTGACAGTGTTTCCTATTTATACATCTGCTCTAAGCTACAGTATTCTCTTCTTGTTTGTGCCATATTTCAAGACAGGTAAAAATAATCAAGCAAAATGTTATCAAAAGTTTTGATACCAACTGATAAAGACTGGCCAAATTCTGTTAAAAATATTTCAGAATTTGTGGTATAAATTAAACAAGTGATTGAATTAGCATTTATCTTTTCATATTGTAACTTTTTAAATTATTCTATCTACTTTTCCTTTTTTCTTTTCAGAATTGCAACTT
Source organism: Lithobates sylvaticus (assembly GCA_028564925.1). Lineage (NCBI taxonomy): Eukaryota > Metazoa > Chordata > Amphibia > Anura > Ranidae > Lithobates > Lithobates sylvaticus. The sequence continues at coordinate 245,031,276 of CM053028.1, read as the reverse complement.
ATGTTAAATATTGATAAACTAGACTGATAAGGAAATCAGCAACTTCTGCTCATGGAAAATAGTGTTGAGTAAAGCCTGGTGCACAAAAAAAAAACTGACAGCTCCGGTTGGGAGCCGCTGTACTAACCATGCAAGGTTAATCCAGCAATCTCTTCTGCTGAGCTGTAGTGTTCTTCTGACAGGGAGATGCCCCCCGCCAGAACACTCTGATCAGAGCTCTCTGCCATTGGCTGAGAGAGCGATCGGGCGTTGGTCAGCTGATGGTTTTCCAGCATGCACGTCCGACAGAAGCCAGCTGAACGGCCAACTTCTGTCTGACAGACCAAAATACAAACGGGTTAAATGTCAGCCGGTATTTTTTGTACCAGCAAATGTCCCCTGACATTCTGCCCATGTGTACGGGCCTTTAGGTAAAAGTAAAGTGAAGATTACAAGAAATTAGCACAACAGAGGAGGTCTAATATGGTTTAGCATCTTCACAGAAATGCAGGCTTTAAAATGGTTGCCAAGTAGAACCTCCCTAAAACATCTTACATGTTAACTCATTAGGAGTTTGCACAAGACACACAGGGGGGGATTTACTAAAGGCAAATAGGCTGTGTACTTTGCAAGTGCAGTTGCATTAATTTTCTCCAGAGCATAGTTAAGGGGTAACTCCACTTTTGTGGGGAAAAAAATAGCAAATAAAGAAAAAATAATATAGCTCATATAATTGCAACACTAATCATATTGTAATTGAATGTTATTAAAAATTACTTGCAGCCACTGTCATTTTCTGAGAATGCATTGCAATATGGCTACAGGGAGTTGTTGACAACTCCCCAGAAACATAATTTCCTGCTTGTGTGATTGGATCACTAATCCAAGTAAGATTTCAGACATCCCCTGCAACCAAAAAGTATTTTTTGGAGAGATACTTTCAATAGCAACCCATCTAAAGGAATGCAGGCCCAGCAGATCTCCTCATGGGCTAGCACAAAGGTATTCCGTAATAACAACAAAACACACCATATATCATTCAAAATATGTATTTATTGGAAATAATTGGCCACGGTGTTATCCAAAAAGGGGGGTTAATATTTTGAAATTATAAATTTAATAAATATAAAAAAGGCCATCTCGGCTAAAATATATTTAAAACAAAATTAAATGGTGTCCATCCAGCCAATGCTGGACGACTATTCCCCCACTAGGATAACAACATGACTTGCTGAAAAACGGGAGGGTGGGTGGGTGCTGGGGTCCGGTCCAAACGTTCTGAGGAGACACAGCTTCAGGCCCTTTTATAGGCTCTTCAGTTCAGGTTACAGTAAAACCGCCAAATTACACCAATCAGCTGCTCCATTAACCTAGCCAATCCCATGGCTGTTGCTGTCCAGGGAAACTGCAGTGACCAATAGCAACCTGTGAATAGATAAAGCACAGCAGACTGCGGGTCCCCCTTTGAGCTATCCCATGTTGGTCCAGCATATTGCTAAGACCTTTCATTAGTGCCCTGCAGCTGCACACCTGACCGTTAGTTATGAAACCACTCCCATTAAACCCATTCAGTACTGAGGCACAGAGAAACACAGAGGGATTCCTTCAGGATAACAAAAGGTAGGAATCTGCAACAAAGGTTGTTATAATCCTTGCAATGTACATAGATCACCCAGAGAAGAATGTTTTTTTCTCAACAACTGTGAAGTTACACTTTAATTTTGTGAAGTTTCACTTTGTGAAGGATACTAGGTGCAAGAAAACAAAAAAAATGATTTTTGCTTGCGCATAATTGAATAATGGAAATCAGCAGAGCTTCACTACATTCTGTAAGCTCTGGGGAAATGACTGCAACTGCACTTGCAAAGTGCACACTCAATTTGCCTTTAGTAAACCCACCCACACAGTATATACTGTATACCCAAAGTCTCTTGATGAAAAAATCCTAGCAAACAAACCTCCTATATAAAGAGCCTAACATTAGCATACACATTGTTAATACTGTCATTTAATCATTAGTAAAATATAAAATATAATATTATTATTTTTTTTATCAAATTCAAGTGGCAGTAAAGACCACTTTGTGATTTTTACCTACAGGTAAAGAAGGCTTACCTGTAGCTAAAATTAATATTTCCTAAATAAGAACAGTTTAGGAGATATTCACGCTGGGTGCAGCGAGTGACATAACTGGCACATGTGCTCTGAAGGTCCATACCTTGCCAGAACTTTAGAGCTTTGTGCCGCAACCGAGGGATCCCGTGTGCATGTGCAGGAGTGGCACCATCCAGCTCTGGCTGTGTGATAGGTCAGATCACGCAAATCCAGGAGAAAAAACAGGGAAATATGTCAGGCTTCACAGCGGTGCTGGAGGGCTTCATTGTAAAGTAAGTATTTCATAATGTGCTAGTATGCTATGCATACTAGCACATTATGCCATTGTCTTACAAGTGTTTTTTTTTTAACCAGCCGTGGTTTACAACGGCTGGTTATTCTTACCTTAGAACGAGGTCCCCGTATCGCAGGCCAGTCCACGCAGAAGGATCTGACATTTTGCCCTCTGCGAGTCTTCCGGGTTTGCGGCTCTGGCGCTGTGAGTGGCCGGAGCCACGATGACATCACTCCTGCACATGCGAGCGGGAGAATTCTTCCCGGCAAGGTCCAGCAGCGTCTGCCAGACATCCACAGCGCATGCACCACTGACGTCAGTGGCTGCATGCAAAGTGAATATCTCCTAAACCGTCCTGTAGGTAAAAGTAAAAAAATGGGTATACAACCACTTTTAGTAAAAAAGTTCAACTTAAGGTACAAATCCCTAAAGATTCACACAGCAATTTTACAACCATCTTATAGTCCAATATGGATTCATTTTCTATTTATTTTTTTCATTAAAGTAAAACTTTCTGAGTCACAGACCTGAAAAAATATATAAATTAGGAAAGTCATCTGTCCTAATCTGCATACTTGTGATTTAGTGACCTAAACTATTGAAGCAAGAGAAGTCAGGTAACTAACAGAATGGGAAGTCACCAGGGGCATCTTCTATGATTCTTTCATTTTATTCTCATTTAAAAGATCTATTTTTTCTTTTTCTCTTGGAAGGATAATCACACATTTTCTAATTAAGTTGGTATACATGCCTTAAAATAAATGTACGTGTTTTAATAGTGAGGGCCTGTTCACATTTAAACATGTTTTAAAATGCATAACAATGCTTGAAAAATAAAAGTGCATTTTCTTCTATTGACGCATATTTTATGTGCGTTTGACATGCATTTTAGTGCATATTGACATGCATTTTTAACATTAAATTGCTATTGCAGGTTATTTCCTATACATCACATCCCTTTCCTGTTTGTAGCTTGAGAAAAGGAGTTAGGTAGTAAAATAAAGAGAAGAGAGATGAACACATTTTTGTTTTGAAAAGGCATTGGCAAATGGGATGTCTAGAATAACAGCCCTAATCATTCTGATTGAGCAAGCTACAGTATATTGAGCAGAAGGAAGCAGATGAGCAGATTGGGGTAAGCCAAACAGTGCTATTGAGTGCATCCATTGCTCACACAATGGGGTTGATTGACTAAAGACAAATAGACTGAAGTGCAGTGGCACTCTGCAAGTACAGTTGCTGCAAAGCTTAGTAAATGAAGTAAAGCTTAATTTGGCAAAGAATACCCAATCACGGGAAAGGAAAACAGCATTTTTGCTAGCATGTGATTGGATGATGGAAGTCAGCAGAGCTTCTGCTCATTTACTAAGCTCTGGGTCAACTGCTCTTGCAGATTCCAAAGTGCACAGTCTATTTGCCTTAAGTAAATCAACGCCCAATGTGAGAGTAAAGGGCAGATTTGGACCTTATATTGAGATTTACAATGTCACTAAATGTCTAATAAACACTGCCATGGAGACACCTCACTAGCTAACTTTCCACTGCAAACTCTTTACTGCCCATATTAATGGCTGACAGATGGGTCCTTGTATAGGAACAAAATGAAAGTTTTTTTTTTCACTCCATAGACTTGCATTGCATTGATGTTCATTTACAAGTATTTTAAAAAGGTTGTAACCCCCCCCCCCCCCCCCCCCCCAAAAAGATCCTGTTCCTTTAGGCTGGGTTCACACTAGTGCAAATTGAATGTGGGTTCCTCACATGCAATTCTCTATGGAGGCAGTTCACATATCGCCGCAGCCGCTCCAGTGCGGTTTGCACAAGAACGCTGTGTATCTTTTGGTCCATTTCAGATCCAAATTCCGCCAAAAATTTGGGCTGAAATGATGAATGAGGATGCACTGGACTCCTGCTGTAAACTGATGCGTGTTCATATGTGAACCCAGCCTTAAAGCATGTTTAACCACATAGTGCTTATGTGGAGTCATCTGTTACTTTCTATGCTGTAAAATACCTGGTTGATCCTGCCTGTTCCTGTGTTCCCCTAGGTGTGTTAACTGTTGTAATCACATTGAAGTGCCTCCCTTACCCCGCAGTGTTTAGAGCCTTTCCCTTTCTCCCTCCCTCCCTGCCTGTTACTTTCTAGGGTGTGAGCTGATCTCCAAACCCGCCCCTTCCCTCCTGCTGATATTATGTGTGGCAGTAAAGTTAGTGATCACAATTACTGCCAGCCCCTCTGTTATAACAATCTATACTGCCCAGTGTATGTGTTTATTTTAAATTTTGCAGCTAAATACCTTATTTCACATCCCCGATGTGCCCATCCCACTGTAGTGCTTCGATCAGGGAAGAAGAAGAGTAGGCGATCACGTGACCACACATTGGTGATGTGGTAAAAAAAAAAGTTATTTAGCTGCAGAATTTAAAAAGAACACATACACTGTGTAGTATAGCTTGTTATAGCAATGAGGATGGCAGTAATGTGCCTGAATTTGCACCTGAATTGCACTGGACCCTTTTTAAATGGGGACTGTGGCCACCCGGAGCTGTGTGAACCGGCTCCATTGAGAGCCGGTCACATCCAATTCGCATGTGTGTGAACCCGGCTTTACTGTCACTGCAAGTAGCTGAATATAGTAGGATGGCAGGGAAAGGAAGGTAAAAATAAGCATGCAAAATTAAAGTAAACCTGTTGCTTTTCCATGCATGGGTAAAGCACAGAGTAATGTTAAGGTTTAGCATTTATTTTTTTTATATTTGATTCAATCTTTAGGGTGCTGAACTACATAAATGATAGTTTTCTTTTGAAAACATTGTTCCCTGCTATACATTCAAGCCGGAATTTAATGAATTTCACCTAAAAATGAAGTAGTGTCATGATATGTAAATGAACCATTAACAAAATACATGGCTTTTGGATGACTGTGCAAGTGAATGCACTCTAACTTCTTGCTGTCTTCCACAGTTCAGTTATTAATATGCTAAACAAAGATTGCAATTTTCCTTTTTAGGCCTCAGAGGCCTAGAGAATCCTATAATTTCATCTCTGTCATCCAGTTTTGCAAAGTGGAGCTCATTAATAAAAATCCCTTGAAGTTTCCCAAGGCATGATCCCCTGCCACTTCAAGTAGTGAGAAAAGCTAAATTCCCCAATCTATTTTACAGGAGATAAAGGTCATGCATGAATTACTGAAAACTCCTGTGCAATTTAACCAGTAATGAACAAACCCACAAGGACCATTAGCTACCTCCCCAGAGGTTTTCATCTTTCCATATTACTATATTTTCAGAATATTGTCAAATTTTGTGAGATTTAAATGTCTTTTAATTGTGTTCTCTTACCAAATGTACTGAGCAGTCCTAATCTTATAATACAGAGTCAAAAAGACAGTATATACGTCAAAATATAAAGATATTTGCTCTATATTGAGCTTCCAGTTTAGAATTGAAGTCCAGGCAAACAATAAAATAAACACATGACATGCATAAATCGGAAATGTTTTATCTGCCAATGGATTTTTATTTCTGTCAATCCCATCCATAGGTTTACACAACCTTTCCAGGCAGCACAGCCAATTTGGTTACCTGACACCTCACTACTGGATTTAAACGATATTTCCACATTTGCAAAAATATGTGAGAAAATCCTTCTGTATATTTGTTATGGATTATGTTCCCATTCATATATATATATATATATATATATATATATATATATATATATATATATATATAATTTTTTTGGGATCTTTTAGATGTTTCTCAGGAGGGTGTGTCATGGCTGACTGCAGGGTTTTCTGAACAATGTGACTGAGCTTGTCCCAGGTCTGTCCTCATTATTAAACAAAGCGAGAGGTCAATGCTCAACATCTTTAAACCTTTGCTAGGTCAGACAAATTTAGTTTGCTAGGTTCAAATTTAGTTACCATTTATAATGAAGATCTGCCTGCACAGTACAGTGCATATCATCACGGAGTACCGTCATAGATATTAAGTCATCAATGGTAAGAAGGTTTACCTTCCAACATGGCAATGACCCAAAGCACAAAGTAAACATTACCACACAGTGGTTGAAGGAGAAAAGGTGAATGTCCTTGCATGGCTTAGAACCCAGGCTTAAGCCCCATTGAGAATCCATGGAATGACATGGAGACTGCAGTCCACAAATGGTCACCATCAAATTTAACTGAACTTGAACAGTTCTGCAAAGAAGAGTGGGCAAATATTGCAAAGTCTTGATGTGAAAATTTAGTAGAGACATATTCCAACAGACTAAAGGCTGTAATTAAAGGAAAATGGGGTCCAACAAAATAGTGACATGAGGGCGCGGGGGATCGGGGGTTATCCTTTTCCCAATTCAGTAATTTTGTTTTTGATGACATGTTGGAGTTATATCTTTTACTTGGATGTTATAAGTTGCGCTAGTAAATACAGCTGGATAAAACAAAACTGTGTCTGTCTTTTAGACTAGAGATTTTTATTTAATTTTCATAAACAAGTTTACAGAAATGGTCCAAATATAAAAGACCACATTGTAGAAAGTACAAATTTAAGAAGGAAATCTTCAAATCCGACAGGCTGCAAAGCAACAAAAAGTAATTACAGTATTTTAAAGGGGGGTGATTATTTTCTATACCCGCTGTGTATGCACTATTTTAACCTACAATGTCATAGTCAGTGTTGGTCATCTTACTTTAAAAAAGTAATTAGTTACATTACAAATTACTTCTCCCAAAAAAGTAATTGAGTTAGTAACTCAGTTACTACATTGGAAAAGTAATTAGTTACTCAGCAAAGTAACTGACTTTTTTTTTTAATATTCTTAGGGGCGGGTCTAGTATTACTGTAAGCAAGGGGCGCGTTCCCCCCTGCACGTCTATTTCCCCCCCAACACATATATCTGTTCCCCCTCTGTACCCCACTACACGTCTGCCCCCCCACACACATATATCTGTTCCCCCCTCTGTACCCCACTACACGTCTGTCCCCCCCCACACATATATCTGTTCCCCCCCTGTACATCTGTCCCCCCCAAACTCACAGATCGGATCGTTGCAGAGTCACGGATCGGATCATTTTTCGGATCAGCAAATAATAATTGAATTTGCAAAAACCTTTGAAAATCCCACCACCATAAAGCCCCCACTGTAATATCCACGTCATCTCCCCAACTGTAATATTGTCTGGGTATAGCCGAGTATGGCTGGGTATCGCCGAGTATGGCTGGGTATCGCCAAGTATGGCTGGGTATCGCCGAGTATGGCTGGGTATTACCGCGTATTGCAGAGTGTGGCGGGGTATGGCCAGGTGTTGCGGGGTATGGCGGGGTGTTGCAGGGTATGGCAGGGTGTTGCAGAGTATTGCGCAGTATTGGCAGGGTGTTGCAGAGTATTGCGCAGTATTGGCAGGGTGTTGCAGAGTATTGCGCAGTATTGGCAGGGTGTTGCAGAGTATTGCGCAGTATTGGCAGGGTGTTGCAGAGTATTGCGCAGTATTGGCACTGGCAGGGTATTGCAGAGTATTGTGCAGTATTGGCAGGGTGTTGCAGAGTATTGCGCAGTATTGGCAGGGTGTTGCAGAGTATTGCGCAGTATTGGCAGGGTGTTGCAGAGTATTGCGCAGTATTGGCAGGGTGTTGCAGAGTATTGGCAGGGTGTTGCAGAGTATTGCGCGGTTTTGGCAGGGTGTTGCAGAGTATTGGCAGGGTGTTGCAGAGTATTGCGCAGTATTGGCAGGGTGTTGCAGAGTATTGCGCAGTATTGGCAGGGTGTTGCAGAGTATTGCGCAGTATTGGCAGGGTGTTGCAGAGTATTGCGCAGTATTGGCAGGGTGTTGCAGAGTATTGCGCAGTATTGGCAGGGTGTTGCAGAGTATTGCGCTGTATTGGCAGGGTGTTGCAGAGTATTGCGCAGTATTGGCAGGGTGTTGCAGAGTATTGCGCTGTATTGGCAGGGTGTTGCAGAGTATTGCACAGTATTGGCAGGGTGTTGCAGAGTATTGCGCAGTATTAGCAGGGTGTTGCAGAGTAGTGGCAGGGTATGGAGGGATGGCTGCTGCCATCCGATCTCTCCCCTCCACTGTACAGATCTGTACACAGAGGGGAGACCAGCGTCATCTTGACGCCGGTCTGTTTACAAAGTGATCGCTCCATCATTTGACGGAGCAATCACATTGTAAACGGCCGACGGGTGCACCAAGATGGCCGCCACTCCGGAGCTAGGCCGGAGCGGCGGCCATCTTGGTGCACCCGTCGGCCGCCGCTCCGGAGCTAGGCCGAAGCCGCGGCCTTTCCTAAGGCCGCGGACGGCTCCGCGGATCGCGGCGAGTAATTGCGGTAACGCCGCCCCAGTAATGGGAACGGCGTTACCGCGAGGGGAAGAGTAATCAGTTAGATTACTCGTTACCCTTTAAAGTAACGGCGTTACGTAACGCCGTTTACTTTAATCGCGTTAGTTACAACACTGGGTATGGCAGAGTATTGCAGAGTATAGCCAGGTATTACGGGGTATTGCAGAGTATGGCTGGGTATGGCAGAGTATGGATGGGTATTACGGGGTATTGTGGGGTATTGCAGAGTATTGCAGAGTATGGCTGGGTATGGCTGGGTATGGCAGGGTGTTGCAGAGTATTGGCAGAGTATTGGCAGGGTATTGGCAGAGTATTGTCAGGGTATTGCAGAGTATTACCTGGGTATTGTCAGGGTATTGGCTGGTATTGCAGAGTATTCGCAGGGTATGTGCTGGCATCCGATCTCTCCCCTCCACTGTACAGATCTGTACACAGAGGGGAGAGAGGAACCGGCGTCATCTTGACGCCGGTTTGTTTACAAGTGATCGCTCCGTCATTTGACGGAGCAATCACATTGTAAACGGCCGACGGGTGCACCAAGATGGCCGCCGCTCCGGAGCTAGGCCGGAGCCGCGGCCATCTTGGTACACAAAGATGGCCGCCGCTCCGGAGCTAGGCCGAGGCCGCGGCCTTTCCTAAGGCCGAGGCCGCGGACGGCTCCGCGGATCGCGGCGAGTAATTGCGGTAACGCCGCCCCAGTAATGGGAACGGCGTTACCACGAGGGGAAGAGTAATCAGTTAGATTACTCGTTACCCTTTAAAGTAACGGCGTTACGTAACGCCGTTTACTTTAATCGCGTTAGTTACAACACTGGTCATAGTGTTTAAATTTAGGAAAGAAGAAAGTTTAGGAAATGTCTTCCAGTCTATTTTTTATGCACACATTTTGATCTCTCTTCTGTTGCCAAGTTTTTAAGCATACTTATTCCAGGGTCACAGTAAGCACAGTGACTATGCATGTGCATAGCAGCCACTCTTCAATACCAAACTGTATTTGAGTTCTCCTGAACCTTATCCTCACCAATGGCTGCAACCCAGCAAAATTAGATGAGATAAGGGGTTTGGGAGCCTGATCCCCAACCAGGGCTCACCAAGGAGAAAGAGGGAAGCAAGTGGACTATCTCGGTACAATGCAAAAAGAGAAACAATGGAGTATATAAACAATCATATAACATTTTGAAAAGTTTATTGATACATAATACATGACAAGGAGAGTCAGTAGTAAATTAAAAACATAGGTGACTTGCTTCATCAGGAAAAACATCTGCGATTTAATAGACACAAGATCAATGGCAATATAGTCAATCATATATTAAAAATATATATTGTACAATTCAACAATATGTGACAAGGGGAAGAGGTATGAGGCTGCTTACCCAAGTCCTGGTGTGCACAGGGCATCACCAGTGAGGTCTCCTGCAGCGAGTGGGGGAGATTAACAATTCAAAGGGCTGGAATATGGGTGAAATGAAGTACATGAGGTAAATGAGCCAAAAAATTAGGTAGCGGATGAAGGGAAGAGATGGTGAGTGGATGAAATATGGTGATAGGGATGGTTGGAAGTGACCAAAAGGGGAAAGTTGGTAGTGCAAATAGTGGATGAATAGTGAAAAATACAAACCAAACAACCAAATTGAATGGTGTGAAATAAACAAACAAAACAGCAAAAAGGATTACACCACTATGAGAGATGGAGGGAGATTGGTGTATATAACAGCTGTCACCAATGGGAAGCGTCATATGGCGGGAGACATTTTTTCTTTTTTCAGCTCATCGTGGCATGATAGAAGATGAATGGACATCGCTGGACATTTTTATTTTTTTATCTTTTAATAAAGAACTTGTCCCGAGCTGTCTCTTGTCTTTTTTACCATTTTTGACACTTGTTTTGTGAAATGGTAGGGGTACAACGTACCCCGTTACCAATTCACATGGGAGGGCGGGATCTGGGGGTCCGCTTGGTAAAGGGGGCTTCCAGATTCCGATAAGCCCCCCGCCCGCATACCCCCACAATCACTGGGCCACCAGGAGCTCTCTCATCCCCCTTCTTTTCCTGTGGCCTGCCAGCTTGCATGCTTAGATAAGGGTCTGGTATGGATTTGGGGGGGACCCCTACACCATTTTTGTTTTAAATTTGGTGCAGGGTTCCCCTTATATTCCATACCAGACCTGAAGAGCATGGTATGGATTTTGGGCAGACCCCCACCCACATTTTTGGTTTGGGGTTCCCTGGCCTGGTATTGGACTGGAATGACCACATGACATTTTTTTTTCAATGAGTTTTACCTATATTGCCGAGACCCGATAATTCATTACAGACACAATCCTTTTTAAATGACATTTTTTTCTTTTAGAAATGTAATTTTGCTGCGGTACTGTTCTAAACACGGCCACTTTACAGGGCGCCACTTTACAGGCATACTAAGGACACCCCCCAGGCACGATATTTAAAGGATAATTTCATTTTTATTGTTTCACTTAAAGCATTAAAAAAATCATTGCTCCCAAAAAAACTAAAGTTTTTCATTTTTTTTTACCATTGATACATATCCCCTGGAGCAGGACCCAGGTCCCCTATGACAATAGCTTGCATATAAGCCTTTAAAATGAGCACTTTTGGTTTTGCATGTTTGTGTCCCATAGACTTTAAAAGTGTTTGTGCGTTCTTCAGAATTTTTTGCCTGTTCAGATGTTCTGGTGCAAACCGAACCGGGGGGGGGGGGGGCTCATCCTTAGTACAGGCATACCCCACTTGTAAGTACACAATGGGGTTTATTTACTAAAGCTGGAAAGTGCAAAATCTGGCTCACTTCTGCATAGAAACCAATGAGCTTCTAACCCTAGCTTGTTCAATTAAGCTTTGGTAATAAAACTTGGAAGCTCATTGGTTTCTATGCAGGAGGGAGCCTGATTTTGCACTTTCCAACTTTAGTAAATAAACCCAATTGCGTACTTAAAAGTGAGGTATGCCTGTAATGGACCTTTGCAGAATGATCACTGCTTCCACACAGAGAGAAAGTGTACTTCTTTACAGCTTGCTGTCAGGGGACAAGATTTTCTAGTTGTGCTGTGTCCGCTTTCTAAAGAAAAAAAAAGACTGTAAGTCTTTGAGTACCTTTTGCATCAACTAAAAGCACAGTTGGGCTTTATAGCAGCAAAAAACACATGCTGCTATTGACAATGCTTATTTTAAAAGTGGTGACATTAACGTGTGGTCAGTAAACTAGCAACAAGTCTTATTGATCAAGAATATTTTTTTAATATTTTAATGATGACTGTAATATTATGCTATGAGTTATGTAGCGTGGAATGCTAGTTAGAGTTTGCACATCAGCCATGTTTAAAAGTAGCTGACATCTACATATAGCAGGTAGTTAGCTCACTGCAGTCCCTGACAGATCATAACATGATATCAAGCCAGCAGATGACAACACTAATTTCCTGGGAGAACATGACACGTTGCAACTAAACATTATCATTATTGTACTTACATGGGCTGTTGTATCAAAAATGTTACTGTTTGATTGTTTCTTACATTTTTTCGCATTTAATGTATTTAAACAAATTCATACAAAACAAGAATATAAACACATTGTGACACATTTGAAAGAAGCAGCATGCTCTGCACTTTCTGAAAGCTGCGTGTTATGTCTATTATTAAATTCAGCAACAACTTGTCATTCAGTCTTCAAAGTACAGAAGAAAGCACAGGAAAAATAATGAACTGAGCTGTACGCTTTCAGAAGGATTTTCTTTTTTTAATCCATCTGGGTAACAGCTGCAAAAGTGACAGGTCCTCTTCAAGGCATTTAGAAGTGGACACACTCCACCTGTTTTAAAGGTCAAGGCAGGCCAGTGGAAAGCAAATGGAAGTATATGAACTGTATGCAAGAGAAAGTAACACAACTATTTCTTGTAACACGCTATCTTTCTTTCTTGTTTTATTATCTGACAGGTGCCTGATGTTGTGTTTCTGTTGAAGGTTCACATTTTTGGGGCCTTCATCTGCATGTTCACTTTATTCTGACTTCTCAAAGGTATCTATCACTTTGACAAGCAGTTTGTGAGAGAAAAAAAAGACTTCCTCTGCTTACTGGCTCAGAAAATTGGCAGTGAACTCAAGTAGCAAAAAGGTAAATCTAGCACATCACATATCATTTTTTTTCTAGTGTAGACATATGAAGTGCCTTACCTTTAGCAGATAACATTTGATGCTCTGCTAAATTAGGTTGATGCACAATATTTTATACTTATGTATTATTTCTATAACACACCATGGGAAGCAAGTTATTCTGAGGAGGGACATGACAATACTAAATATGTAATGCCCAAATTAAAGCCTAACTACATTTTTAGTTTAAAGTATAATTAAATGCAATTTTTTTTGAGTTTTGAATAGAATGGAAATGGTTTGGAACCCTTGTCAGTTTTTACTGCTGACTGTGCCCCCTTTTTACTGCTGACTGTGCCCCCTTTACGAAAATTCACCCTCTCTATTTTGTCTTGTCTATCATTATCATTGAAGGTGAAAGTAAAAGAAAATCCCACATTTTGGGTTGTCCCCAGAAGAGTAATAGAGAAGATCCTGTCATTTAGCTGCTCCTCCTCCATTCACAGAAGGTCAGTATCTAGCTCTATATATTACACAAATTTGATGCGAGCGGCCCAAATAGCCGAGCGGGCGAATGCCCGATGTTCGATTCGAACATGGATTCGAATCGAACACCGGACCCATCCCTACTGTACACTTGTCTCTGCTTGCATGACAGAGGATGAGGAGGATGAGGAAGGTTTAATAAGCCAGTCCACCACCTCCTCTGCATGCTGTGGCTGGATAGCATGGGCAAACTCACTAAACAGAGGAAATGATGCCCTGCCTAAGGACTGACCCCCACATCTACCTTTGCTTGTGGACACATTTGTTGCAAGCCCATTTACAGAGCCAAGGGAACGTCTGCCTCTTTTTGTTATACTGCAATTTAATGCGCCAAGCATACAGTGACGCACAGAACAATATGAAGTTAACCTGGCAGTAACGCACACAAAACTATATGGCGTTGAACTGGCAGTAACGCACAAAACTATATGGCGTTAAACTGGCACTAATGCACACAGAACTATAGGGCATTAAACTGGCAGTAATGCACACAGAAGTAAATGAAGTTAAACTGGCAGTAACACACACAGAACTATATGACATTAAACTGGCAATAACGCACACAGAAGTAAATGGCGTTAAACTGGCAGTAACGCACAGAACTATATGGTGTTAAACTGGCAGTAACGCACACAGAACTATATGGCGTTAAACTGGCAGTAAAGCACACATTAGTAAATGGTGTTAAACTGGCAGTAACGCACACAGAACTATATGGTGTTAAACTGGCAGAAACGCACACAGAACTATATGGCGTTAAACTGGCAGTAACACACACAGAACTATATGGCGTTAAACTGGCAGTAACACACACAGAACTATATGGCGTTAAACTGTCAGTAACGCACATGGAACTATATGGCATTAAACTGGCAGTAACACACACATAACTATATGGCATTAAACTGGCAGTAACGTCCACATAAGTAAATAGTGTTAAACTGGCAGTAATGCACACAGAACTATATGGCGTTAAACTGGCAGTAACGCACACAGAAGTAAATGGTGTTAAACTGGCAGTACCGCACACAGGACTATAGGGCGTTAAACTGGCATTAATGCACACAAAACTATATGGTGTTAAACTGGCAGTAGCGCACACAAAACTATATGGTGTTAAACTGTCAGTAATGCACAAATAACTATATGGCGTTGAACTGTCAGTAACACACACAAAACTATATGGTGTTAAACTGGCAGTAATGCACAAAGAACTATATGGCGTTGAACTGTCAGTAATGCACACAAAACTATATGGCATTAAACTGGCAGTAATACACACAGAAGTAAATGGCGTTAAACTGGTAGTAACTAGGGATGAGCCGAACACCCCCGGGTTCGGTTCGCACCAGAACCTTCGAACGGACCGAAAGTTCGCGCAAATTTTCGAACCCTATTCGTTATAATGGACGCGAACGTTCAAAATCAAAATTGCTAATTACAACGGCCAATATGCATGTTAATGTCATAAAACAGGTTTGGGGACCCGGGTCCTGCCCCAGGGGACATATATCAATGCAAAAAGAACTTTTAAAAACTAACGTTTTTTCAGGAGCAGTCATTTTAATGATGCATAAAGTGAAAGAAAAAAGTGAATTTTTCCTTTAAATATGGTACCTGGGGGGTGTCTAAAGTATGCCTGTGAAGTGGCATGTGTTTCCCGTGTTTAGAACTGTCCTTGCACAAAATGACATTTGTAAAGGAAAAAAAGAAGCCATTTAAAACCACTTGCGGCTTTAATGTCATGTCTTGTCCTGGCCGCCATATGGCTGAAAATCCTTTTTAAAAATGGCATGGGTACCCCATCACCCCCCCCCCCCCCCAGCCCAGCCCCTTTGGGTCTTGTATGGATATTAAGGGGGACCCCGCACCCAAAATAAAACCCTATACCTACAACCCTATATACTCTGAACAGCACTATATAGGTGGTGCAAACAAGACACAGACTGTAGGTTTGTTCTTAAGTAGAATCTGAACAGGTACATTATGAAGTGTAGCTCCATCCCAAAAAAAACAATTTTTAAGATTTTTGGAGAACATAGGGAGGGTTATCACCCCTGTAACATTTGCTGTCTTTGCACATCTGTTCAGAACATGTCACCTCACTTTCCGTCCCAATGACAAATGTTTTTGGAAAAGTGGGGTTTTAATTGAAACAAGGATTGGTGATAAAGCATCAGTAGAGAGGAGATACCTTTTTCCCAAATTAAATCTAACAGGATAGAATTTCCCTTCCTAGGGGTAGATTTCCTCTCACTTCCTGTTTTATCTTTCCGTTTGCAAGTAGGAGTCGTTTGTAAGTTGGATGTTTTAAAGTAGGGGCCTGCCGTATATACTCTGCAGAAATTTGCCCTATTAGATGTTGGTGTAGCCACAAGACTGGTGGGCACAGGAATGGGCCCTGCTGTGAGTTAATAGATCAAGATTTGTACTTGCATGCACCTGTTGAACCGGGCAGAAAAATTGGGCCTTTGGTGGTGGTGGTGGTGGTGTTGGACGGTGTTGCCACAAGACTGTAAGCCCTCACAGTTACTCTTGGTGGGTGCAGGAATGGGCCCTGCTGTTAGTTATTAGATCAAGATTTGTCATTGCATGCACCTGTTGAACAGGGCAGAAAAATTGGGCCTTTGGTGTTGGTGGTGGTGGTGGTGGACGGTGTTGCCACAAGACTGTAAGCCCTCACAGTTACTCTTGGTGGGTGCAGGAATGGGCCCTGCTGTGAGTTATTAGATCAAGATTTGGAATTGCATGCACCTGTTGAACAGGGCAGAAAAATTGGGCCTTTGGTGGTGGTGGTGGTGGTGGTGGTGGACGGTGTTGCCACAAGACTGTAAGCCCTCACAGTTACTCTTGGTGGGTGCAGGAATGGGCCCTGCTGTGAGTTATTAGATCAAGATTTGGAATTGCATGCACCTGTTGAACAGGGCAGAAAAATTGGGCCTTTGGCGGTGGTGGTGGTGGTGGACGGTGTTGCCACAAGACTGTAGGCCCTCATAGTTACTCTTGGTGGGCGCAGGAATGGGCCCTGCTGTGAACTATTAGATCAAGATTTGTAATTACACGCCCCTGTTAAACAGGGGCTGAAAAATTGTGCCTTAGGCATTGGTGCTGGTGCCACAACACTGCAACCCCTCACAGATACTGTACTCTTAGCACAGCAATGAGACCTGTTGCAAAGCATTGCCTAAAAATTGTAATTACACGCCCCAACAGGGGCTGAAAAATTGTGCCTTAGGCACTGGTGCCACAACACTGCAACCCCTCACAGATACTGTACTTGGAGCACAGCAGTCACACCTGTTGCGAAGCATCTTTTTAAAAAATTGTAATTACACGCCCCTGTTATACAGGGGCTGAAAAATTGTGCCTTAGGCACTGGTGCTGGTGCCACAACACTGCAACCCCTCACAGATACTGTACTTGGAGCACAGCAGTCACACCTGTTGCAAAGCATCTTTTTAAAAATTGTAATTACACGCCCCTGTTATACAGGGGCTGAAAAATTGTGCCTTAGGCACTGGTGCTGGTGCCAAACACTGCAACCCCTCACAGATACTGTACTCTGAGAACAGCAATGAGACCTGTTGCAAAGCATTGCCTAAAAAAAATTAATTACACGCCCCAACAGGGGCTGAAAAATTGTGCCTTAGGCACTGGTGCTGGTGCCATAACACTGCAACCCCTCACAGATACTGTACTTGGAGCACAGCAGTCACACCTGTTGCGAAGCATTTTTAAAAAAAATTGTAAGTACACGCCCCTGTTATACAGGGGCTGACAAATTGTGCCTTAAGCACTGGTGTGGTGGCATGGATCATTGAGGAGGAGGAAGAGGATAGTCAGTGAACATAACAGGACAGTCACTCAGCATCAGCATAGGCAGTCTTGAAGGGATGTGACATTATAAATTATTCCGTTATATCTGCTTCAGGTGCCTGGTAGCTGGTGGTGATCCAAGACTGATTCATTTTTATGAAGGTCAGTCGATCAACCGAGTCGGTGGACAGGCGCACCTTATGATCGGTGACAAATCCTCCAGCAGCACTGAATGTGCGTTCAGAAAGAACGCTGGATGCAGGACAGGCCAGTAGCTCAATTGCATACTGTGCAAGCTCTGGCCAGTGATCCATCCTCAGGACCCAGTAAGCCAGAGGATTTTCGGTGGGAAAGGTGTCCAAGTCTGACCTTGCCCCTAGGTATTCCTGCACCATGTATATCAGACGCTGCCGATGGTTGCTGGAACCGATCATACCTTGGGGCTGCGGACTAAAAAATTGTCTGAACGCAACGGTCAGACGTCCACCTTCCCCACCGCTCCTTCTGCTACTGACCGAAGCCTCAGCAACTCGTCGTCCAGGACCAGGAGTTTGTAACCTCCCAGTTTCTGGGAACGCGTTGCACAGACCTTTCTGCAAGGCCTCCCTGAGATGTCTCATCCTCTGCTCCCTCTGCGACGGCAAGATAAGGTCCACAACCTTACCCTTGTACCGTGGATCAAGGAGAGTGGCCAGCCAGTAATGGTCCCTCTCCTTGATCCAAAGAAAACGAGGATCCTTCCGCAGGCTTTGCAGGATCAGGGAGGCCATGCAGCGTAGGTTAGCTGAGGCATTCGGTCCGGAGTCTTCTGGGTCACTGAGGATGACATGATCGCCAGCCACCTCCTCCCAGCCACGTACAAGTCCACTGGTTTGTTGGGACTGTACATCATCCCTAAAAGACTGCTGCTGCTGATGCTGAGTGCCAGGCTCCACCTCCATGCTCACACAATCCTCCTCCTCCTCATGCTCTTCCTGTGTGATGGGTGGGACAGAAGGAACACTGTCTGGATAAAGGGGGCCTTGAGAGGCAAGGAAGTCCTCCTCTTCCTGCCTCTGTTCTGCCTCAAATGCCCTGTCCATTATCCCACGCAGCGTATGCTCCAACAGGTGGACAAGAGGTACAGTGTCACTGATGCATGCACTGTCACTGCTCACCATCCTCGTGGCCTCCTCAAATGGTGAGAGGACAGTGCATGCATCCCTGATCATGCCCCACTGGCGTGGGGAAAAAAAGCCAAGCTCCCCTGACCCTGTCCTGGTGCCGTAGTCGCAAAGGTACTCATTGATGGCCCTCTGCTGCGTGTGCAGTCGCTGCAGCATGGCCAACGTTGAGTTCCACCTGGTGGGCATGTCACATATTAGGCGGTTCTTGGGCAGGTTCAGCTCCTTTTGCATCTCAGTCAGCCGAGCACTGGCATTATAAGATCGGCGGAAATGCACACAGACTTTCCTGGCCTGCCTCAGGACATCCTGTAAGCCTGGGAACCTGCCCAAGAACCGCTGCACCACCAGGTTGAGGACGTGAGCCATACAGGGCACATGGGTGAGCTTCCTGGCTTAAGCTGGCGTGGTGTCAACCACCTCTCGGCCTGCCCCTGCAGAGCTGCCAGAACCTCTGGCCCAGTGTGGCTCCTGTCCCCCAAACACACCAGCGCAAGCACGGCATGGCATCTTTTTGCCTGCGTACTCGCGTAGCCCCTTGTACGCCTACGGAGCACCGCTGTTTCCGAGGACAGAGCACTGGAGCAAGAAGAAGAGGAGGGGGTGGAGGAGAGAGGTGTGTCACAACCAGTAGTAGCATTTTGGAGGCGTGGTGGCGGAACAACCTCCAACACTACAGCACCTTGTCCTGCATCCCTCCCAGCTGACAATAGAGTGACCCAATGGGCCGTGAAAGAAAGATAACGTCCCTGTCCATGCCTGCTGGACCATGAGTCAGCGGTAATATGCACCTTACCGCTGACCGCCCTGTCCAGCGAGGCATGGTCATTGCCTTCCACATGCCGGTAGAGAGACGGTATCGCCTTCTGTGAGAAAAAGTGGCGTTTGGGAACCTGCCACTGAGGAACCGCACATTGAACAAACTCACGGAAGGGGGCCGAGTCTACCAACTGAAAAGGCAGCAGTTGAAGTGCTAGCAATTTAGCCAAGCTAGCATTCAACCGCTGGGCATGTGGATGGCTGGGAGTATACTTCTTTCGACGGTCCAGCAGCTGGGGCAGGGAAATTTGCCTGCTACAATCGGACGTCGGTGTACTGCAAGTACTTGGTTGTGACACACCTAATTCTACACCTTCAGTCCTCTCAGAGCAGCTTTCAGAGAGGACTGAAGATATAGTGGGGATGGAGATCCCAGCTGATGAGGAGCAAGGAGAGGTCCGCTTTGTTCTTTGGTGTGGGTCTTTTATGTGTGCTTGCCAACGAGCTGCATGGCAGGTCGACATATGTCTGCTCATGCTTGTGGTGCCCAAGCGGCTGATGTTTTGGCCACGCGAGATACGCTTGAGACAAATATTGCAAATAGCAGTGGTGCGATCTGATGCACTCGTCTCAAAAAAGGCCCACACCAAAGTACTTTTGTGATAACGTGCAGAGGCAGCGCCCTGCACAGGCGGAGCTCTGCGGTGTGGTACAGTTGCTGTGCTGGCCTCTAGCTGGCCTCCAGGGGGCATCCTGCCTCGTTGGACATGTGACGCCGCATCCTCCTCCTCCTCCTCCTCTCTCCCTTCAGGCACCCACGTGGAGTCAGTGACCTCATCATCCCCTCCCTCTTCACCACTAGAGCAAACCTGGCAGTAAGCTGCAGCTGGTGGAACACTACTGCCAGATTGCTGTCCTTCAGCATCCCCTCTCTCTGCGCGCACACTACTGACTTCCTCAAGCTGGGTATCATCATCTGAGGCTTCGAATCGTTGGGCATCCTCCTGGAGCATGTACCCAACACTGCTCAAAGAGTTCGGGGGAATCCTCAGGAGGACATGGTGGGTCAAGGGAAGGGGTGGCTGATGATGCCATTGAGTACGCGTTGGCAGCTGCTCTGCCAGTACCCTGAGCCTGGGGAGAGAGGATGAGGAGGATGAGGAGGGCTTGGTCATCCATTCTACCAAGCCTTCGGCATGATGCGGCTCCACATGTCCAGCTGCCGAAAACAAAGACAAGAGTGTCCCATGGCCACGTGCTGATGACGATGCATGACCACGTCCATGGCTAGCACTGTTGTCTCTAGAAACAGAGCCTGCCTGCCCTGTGTTCTTGCCTCAGCACGCTCTGCCTCTTCTTGGCGGTCTTCCAGCCATTGTAGTCGGTAGTGTATATAGTATAAAAAATGGGTGCTGCTGAGAAGAAAATATAGGAGCTCTGTGTGCTGCCACTAACACACTAGAAGTCCTATGGGTGCTTCTGGAAGAAAATATAGGAGCTCTGTGTGAAGCTACTAACACACTAGAAGTCCTATGTGTGCTGCTGAGAAGAACATATAGGTGCTCTGTGTGATGCCACTAACTACTCGAAGTCCTATGGGTGCTTCTGGGAAGAATATAGGAGCTCTGTGTGATGCCACTAACACACAAGAAGTCCTATGGGTGCTTCTGGGAAGAAAATATGAGCTCTGTGTGATGCACTAACACACTAGAAGTCCTGGGTGCTTCTGGGAAGAAAATATGGGAGCTCTGTGTGATGCCACTAGAAGTCCGATGGGTGCTTCTGGGAAGAAAATATGGGAGCTCTGTGTGATGCCACTAACACACTAGAAGTCCTATGGATGCTGCTGAGAAGAAACTATAGGAGCTCTGTGTGATGCCACTAACACACTAGAAGTCCTATGGGTGCTTCTGGGAAGAAAATATGGGAGCTCTGTGTGATGCCACTAGAAGTCCTATGGGTGCTTCTGGGAAGAAAATATGGGAGCTCTGTGTGATGCCACTAGAAGTCCTATGGGTGCTGCTAGAAGAAAATATAGGAGCTCTGTGTGATGCCACTAACACAAGAAGTCCTATGGGTGCTTCTGGGAAGAAAATATGGGAGCTCTGTGTGATGCCACTAACACACTAGAAGTCCTATGGGGCTTCTGGGAAGAAAATATGGGAGCTCTGTGTGATGCCACTACACTAGAAGTCCTATGGGTGCTTCTGGGAAGAAAATAAAGGAGCTCTGTGTGATGCCACTAACACACTAGAAGTCCTATGGGTGCTTCTGGGAAGAAAATATGGGAGCTCTGTGTGATGCCACTAACACACTAGAAGACCTATGGGTGCTTCTGGGAAGAAAATATAGGAGCTCTGTGTGATGCCACTAACACACTAGAAGTCCTATGGGTCTTCTGGGAAGAAAATATGAAAATATAGGAGCTCTGTGTGATGCCACTAACACACTAGAGGTCCTATGGGTGCTTCTGGGAAGAAAATATGGGAGCTTTGTGTGATGCCACTAACACACTAGAAGTCCTGCTGGGAAGAAAATATAGGAGCTTTGTGTGATGCCACTAACACACTAGTCCTATGGGTGCTTCTGGGATGAAAATATAAGAGCTCTGTGTGATGCCACTAACACACTAAGTCCTATGGGTGCTGCTGAAGAAAATATAGGAGCTCTGTTTGCTGCCACTAACACACTAGAAGTCCTATGGGTGCCTTTGGGGTGCAATGCTGTGCTAACAGCACTGCGGTTGGTACTACTGCAATACTGTACTAACAGTAAGCACGCACCAGACTAATCCCCAGCAGCAGCTAAAAACACAATCAGCAGCAATGAACGATCAATGGCAATGGTTTAGCAAATGGTTTAGCAAGGAACTAGCCAATGGTTTAGCAAATAAGAGCAAATCTTTATGGAGCAATGAATCAAGCAAAGACAGAATCAGCAGACTGATCTCTCCTAAAGCCGGAACTCATGTGACCGGCGCCGACGGCGTGGCGGCCTTTTAAATGGTGGGGCGTGTACTAAAGCCCCTGAGCTTTAATTGGCTACAGGCGTCCTGCCTGTAGCCAATTATTGCTCTCCGAGTTTCTGGCGCTGTGATTGGCCAAGCATGCGGGGTCACAGTGCATGCTTGGCCAATCATCAGCCAGCAATGCACTGCACCGGCCGCAATGCATTGCGGGGCTGCTCGCATCACACGAATGTGATGCCAACTGCCCAAATAGTTCTGGGCTCGCCGAGCGAGTGAACGCCCTGTGCTCGATGCGAACGTGGGTTCGCATCGAGCACCGGGCCCATCCCTAGTAGTAACACACACAGAAGTAAATGCGTTAAACTGCCAATAATGCACACAGAACTATATGAGTTAAACTGGCAGTAATGCACACAGAACTATATGACATTAAACTGGCAGTAACGCACACAGTAATGCAGACAGTAATGCAGACAGAAGTATATGGCGT
Organism: Lithobates sylvaticus; assembly: GCA_028564925.1. Lineage (NCBI taxonomy): Eukaryota > Metazoa > Chordata > Amphibia > Anura > Ranidae > Lithobates > Lithobates sylvaticus. Next base: position 245,008,707 of record CM053028.1, on the reverse strand, counting down.
TAAACTGCCAGTATCGCACAAAACTATATGGTGTTAAACTGGCAGTAACGTACACAGAACTATATGGCATTAAACTGGCAGTAACGCAAACATAAGTAAATGGTGTTAAACTGGCAGTAACACAATCAAATAGATGGTGTTCAACCATCACTACACTGATGCTATCTGAACTGTCCCCACTCTAGCTGTACACTAATGTAAAGATTACTGACACGGTCTCACTACACTACACTGAAACTATCTGAGCTTTTCCTACTCTAGCTGCACACTATGCAAAGTTGAATGAAGGTCCTCCTCACTACACTCACACTATCCCTATACTGACACTAAACTAATATTCTACACTGACAATTTAAGCAAAATAGCACAGTATAGCACACTAACTAACCAATAGCACTGAACAGAGCCCTGTTCTATCTCTCTCCACGCCACGATCACACTGCAAATGGTAGCCATTGAAAGAATACTTTTATACTGTGGGGCGGGAATGAGCCATGCTTGGATAAAGTCATGATGACAGTGTCTAATCATGACTCTGACAGTGCTCTGTGCCCTGATTGGCTGAAGCTTTCACTGCTTCAGCCAATCATGGCTTGCAATGCATTGTGGTCGGTTCGGGGTGCCAAACAAATGGTTGTACAACCTGTTTGTTCAGATTTTCGACGAACAATGAAAGTTTTGCCCGAACGTATGCTCGCGCCAAACTGTTAGCCCATCACTAGTGAGGAGTATTATATGTCCAATCTATTAATCTAGCCAATTATTTAGGGGGTTACTTTTAAGTCTATTATGGCAACCACTGACCAGCACAAACTTTTCCTAAGAGAATAAGGAAATTACATTCTGTTTGCAGAAGCAGTGTTCTTCCCTCTATACTAAAAATACACAAGAACATTTAAAAATACTCAAAGATTTATCTCTTGTATAAAGCACTCTGCAGTCTTGTGCTGTGAATATCACAAGAGAAATTGTTAGGTGCCAAGAACTATTCCCGTTATTTTTGCATATTAAAATCAAGTGCACCTGCATAAATTACCAAACTTTGGAAGGCCCGGGCAGACAGAAACACATGTGTGAGCATGCAGACACAAACAATCTACCGGTGAATAAAAAAAGAGATGCCTATGATTGAAAAATCTCATTCCAGCAGCAGAAGAAGAAATTGCAGTAAGCCTGTGAAGAATATAATAAATGCAATTTATCTTCATTTGCCAAATGGAGATTCAGGAAATGGGGATATATCTGGAAGAAGATAGCCATAACTGGCAGACATTATTTAGCACAAGGACCTAGACCGTAGCCATTTATAACTGAGATGTTATTACAACCAGAACAAATATTAGAGAGAGCAGAGGTGCCCTATTAGTTGCTACTGCTGTCTTGATTCTAAGGGCTCAGTAAATTTGTTAAGGTATCTGCAGAAAATTTAACACATATACTTGTATTTACAATTTTATTTAGAGTTGAACTTTGCATCTTGACTGTTATTAAGGTAAACATCAAAAGGGTTTTTCTTCCTGTAAGCTTTGTTTAGAAAAAAGGTTTTATAAAAAAATGTTAATAGTAAAACACATGCAGCATTATTTGTAAGTGCATTACTGTTATTTAACAGTAAAAGCAGGTATAAATGCATCCCTATAGGGTGGTAAAATATATGCTACAAGTTCAAAAATGTTATACAACTCTATAAATAAACTGGATGCTCCTTGGAGAAATAATAAAGTAACAACATTTTCTGACTATAACTATGGATCAACTTTGGGTTGAAAACTGATGATGACAGAACAACACTCTATTTGCTGCAATTCAAGTTGTCAAGCAGCTCTAGATAACATGACCAGGGTGTGACAACATATTACAGAGTTTAAAGAGATATTTTGTTTATTTCAGTGTATAGCAAACTAGCAAAGGGGACAATTGGAACCTTAAGATATAACATTTTAATCATTTGTTTCCATCTTGCATGCAGTAGGGAAGCACATTGTATATGTACTATACACCATTGTTTCTAAGTGAACATATTGCCACAGTTTGACATGCAGGAATTATTTGCTATCATTGGACCTATAGCTTTAAATTAAGTACATGCATGATTAATACTGGAATAGAAGTGGAAGGACCCATTCACATTTATGGATCGTGGCAAGGTGCATAACACAGTGCAGTGCAGTGATTTAAAATGTCTTTCCATTAAGAAATATTGGCATACAACACAATACATGTTAATAAGTATTTGTTAATAAAATTTAACATAGCACAAAGTGTGATTAGACCCCAATTACCATTACAGGTATTTATCATCTGTCACTGAGGTCACAGTATTGCTGGGTAACCATCTATTTTCTGCACTGAGATGATGGCTCAGGTGACACAGTAATGTAAATCCTAGTAGCTATACAGTTCACAAATGTGATGACTGGAGGGAGGAGGTTGCAGCAGAATGGTGATGAGCGGCAGATGGAAGGGGTTTATCATTAGGGTCAGAGTTGTCAGGACCTAGATCATCTGCTGGTGCCACTGTGGTTCCTAGTAGACATGTGCATTTCGTTATGTTCCGAATCGAAATTCGGACGAATTTTCATTATTCGGACATTCGGATGCATCCGAATTACCGAATTACAATACTAACGAATTTTACCGAATCCGAATTTTTTTCGAATCGAAAAATCGCGGACGAAATTCGAAATATCTCAGGGTCACTTAGAGATAGAAACCCCAAATTAGGATATGTTATAGTGCTAGTTTTACTGTGTTTGCATACCAAATTTCAAGTTTCTAGCTACAAGTGGCCCCGAGATATGTGGCCCCAAAGTCGGGTCGAAAAATGTCATTCTCTGCTGCAGAAAAGTGCTTGACATTTTGTGACCCGACTTTGGGGCCACATATCTCGGGGCCACTTATAGCTAGAAGCCCCAAATTTGGTATGCAAACACAGTAGAACTAGCACTACAACCTCTCCAAATTTGGGGTTTATACTAAGTGACCCCGAGATACGTGGACCCAAAGTCGGGTCGCAAAATATTTTTGAATTCGGTTGAAATAATTTCAAATGCAGTTGAAAAAATTTCAAATGCAGTTGAAAAAAATTTCAAATCATGTTGATACTATTTCAAGTGGATTTGAAAATATTTTGCGACCCGACTTTGAAAAAAAAAATGAAACAGTCTGCAGAAGATCTGCAAAAAAAAAAAAGAAGTGGGTTAGAAGCCCCAAATTTGGTATGCAAACACAGTAGAACTAGCACTACAACCTCTCCAAATTTGGGTTTATATCACCAAGTGACCCCGAGATACGTGGACCCAAAGTCGGGTCGCAAAATATTTTCGAATTCGGTTGAAATAATTTCAAATGCAGTTGAAATATTTTCAAATCTGGTTGAAATTATTTCAACTGCATTAGAAACTATTTCAACTGCATTAGAAACTATTTCAACCAGATTTGAAAATATTTCATCTGCATTAGAAACTATTTCTATCAGCAAGTAACCCCGAGATACGTGGACCCAAAGTCGGGTCGCAAAATATTTTCGAATTCGGTTGAAATAATTTCAAATGCAGTTGAAAAAATTTCAAATCATGTTGATACTATTTCAAGTGGATTTGAAAATATTTTGCGACCCGACTTTGAAAAAAAAAATGAAATTGATTCTAACAGTCTGCAGAAGATCTGCAAAAAAAAAAAAGAAGTGAAATGGCTGTTAATAGTCTACAGGAGATCTGCTATTAAATTATATATTTTTTTCTATTCTGTTCTAATCTTTTCTATTTGAATTATACATTTTGGAAGATGGTTATTTATTATACACATCTGTCACATAAAAAAAAAGGATGTGAAATGGCTGTCACGGATGTCGATCGCAAGGCAAGTACATATGCTGTATGTCATTGTCCACTTGCCACAACACCTGCCACAAGCGCCAAGACACCTGCCATGAGTGCCACGTCACCAACCACAAGTGCCACGTGACCTGCCACGTGACCAAGTTGTGGATTGTCCACTTGCCATGTCACCTGCCACAAGTTATGGGGTTCCTAGCACCAAGTGACCCCCAGATATGGGGCATATGTCATGTACTTTTCTACAGCAGAGAATTACATTTTGTGACCCGACTTTGGGGCCACATATCTCGGGGCCACTTATAGCTAGAAACCCAATTTGGTATGCAAACACAGTAGAACTAGCACTACAACCTCTCCAAATTTGGGGTTTATATCACTAAGTGACCCGAGATACGTGGACCCAAAGTCGGGTCGCAAAATATTTTCGAATTCGGTTGAAATAATTTCAAATGCAGTTGAAATATTTTCAAATCTGGTTGAAATTATTTCAACTGCATTAGAAACTATTTCAACCAGATTTGAAAATATTTCAACTGCATTAAAAACTGTTTCAAATCTGGTTGAAATAGTTTCTAATGCAGTTGAAATAATTTCAAATCCAGTAGAAATATTTTTAAATTCGGTTGAAATTTTTTTAAATCCGGTTGAAATATTTTCAAATGCGACTGATTTTTCGAATTCGGTCAAAAATGAAACAAAATCCGAAAACGAATTTAACGAATCTAACTAAACAAAATGAATTAATTAATTAACAATTTTTTTATTTTTGCACGTCTAACACAGATGTCGATCGCAAGGCAAGTACATATGCTGTATGTCATTGTCCACTTGCCACATCACCTGCCACAAGTTGTGTATTGTTCACTTGCCACAAGTGCCACGACACCTGCCACGAGTGCCACGTGACCGGCCACGCGTGCCACATGACCGGCCACGCGTGCCACATGACCGGCCACGTGACCAAGTTGTGGATAGTCCACTTGCCACGTCACCTGCCACAAGTATGGGGTTCCTAGCACCAAGTGACCCCAAGATAGGGGCGATATGTCAAGTACTTTTCTGCAGCAGAGAATTACATTTTTGACCCGACTTTGGGGCCACGTATCTCGGGGCCACTTGTAGCTAGAAACCCCAAATTTGGTATGCAAACACAGTAGAACTAGCACTACAACTACAGACTATTAGTATCTATTTCGTTTTCTCACCAGATCTCCTGCAGACTATAGCATCTATTTCTTTTTTTTAGCAGATCTCCTGTAGACTATTAACAGCCATTTCACTTTTTTTTTGCAGATCTCCTGCAGACAATTAGTATCTATTTCGTTTTCTCACCAGATCTCCGCAGACTATTAGCATCTATTTCTTTTTTTAGCAGATCTCCTGTAGACTATTAACAGCCATTTCACTTTTTTTTGCAGATCTTCTGCAGACTGTTAGAATCAATTTTTTTTCAAATCGAAAAATATTCTCGAATCCGCTTGAAATAGTATCAACATGATTTGAAATTATTTCAACTGCATTTGAAATTATTTCAACCGCATTTCAAACTATTTCAACCGGATTCGAAAATATTTTGCAACCCGACTTTGGGTCCACGTATCTCGGGGTAACTTGGTGATAGAAACCCCAAATTTGGAGAGGTTATAGTGCTAGTTCTACTGGTTTCTAGCTTAAAGTGGCCCCGAGATACGTGGCCTCAAAGTCGGGTCACAAAATGTAATTCTCTGCTGTAGAAAAGTACTTGACATATGCCCCATATCTGGGGGTCACTTGGTGCTAGGAACCCCATAACTTGTGGCAGGTGACATGGCAAGTGGACAATTCACAACTTGGTCACGGGGCAGGTCACGTGGCACTTGTGGTCGGTCACGTGGTACTCGTGGCAGGTCATGTGGCAATCGTGGCAGGTGTCTTGGCACTTGTGGCAGGTGTTGTGGCAAGTGGACAATGACATACAGCATATGTACTTGCCTTGCGACCGACATCCGTGACAGCCATTTCACATCTTTTTTTTTTTTATGTGACAGATGTGTATAATAAATAACCATCTTCCAAAATTTATAATTCAAATAGAAAAGATTAGAACAGAATAAAAAAACATATATAATTTAATAGCAGATCTCCTGTAGACTATTAACAGCCATTTCACTTCTTTTTTTTTTGCAGATCTTCTGCAGACTGTTAGAATCAATTTCATTTTTTTTTTTCAAAGTCGGGTCGCAAAATATTTTCGAATCCGCTTGAAATAGTATCAACATGATTTGAAATTATTTCACCTGCATTTGAAATGATTTCAACCGCATTTGAAACTATTTCAACCGAATTCGAAAATATTTTGTGACCCGACTTTGGGTCCACGTATCTCGGGGTTACTTGGTGATAGAAATAGTTTCTAATGCAGATGAAATATTTTCAAATCTGGTTGAAATAGTTTCTAATGCAGTTGAAATAGTTTCTAATGCAGATGAAATATTTTCAAATCTGGTTGAAATAGTTTCTAATGCAGTTGAAATAATTTCAACCAGATTTGAAAATATTTCAACTGCATTTGAAAATATTTCAACTGCATTTGAAATTTTTTCAACCGAATTCGAAAATATTTTGCGACCCGACTTTGGGTCCACGTATCTCGGGGTTACTTGGTGATAGAAACCCCAAATTTGGAGAGGTTATAGTGCTAGTTCTACTGTGTTTGCATACCAAATTTGGGGTTTCTAGCTATAAGTGGCCCCGAGATACGTGGCCCCAAAGTCGGGTCACAAAATGTCAAGCACTTTTCTGCAGCAGAGAAGAACATTTTTCGACCCGACTTTGGGGCCACATATCTCGGGGCCACTTGTAGCTAGAAACCCCAAATTTGGTATGCAAACTCAGTAGAACTAGCACTACTACATATCCAAATTTGGTTTCTATCACCAAGTAACCCCGAGATACCTGGACCCAAAGTCGGGTCGCAAAATATTTTCGAATTCGAAAATCGGTCGAAAACTAAACAAAATCCGAAAACGAATTTAACAAATGTAACGAATCTAACTAAACGAAATTAATTAATTAACGAATTAAAACGAAACTAAACGAAACGAATTTTTTCCTTTTGCACATGTCTAGTTCCTAGAGTGGAAGGTTGTAGTTCTGGTGTCCACCTGTTGGTGTCTCCCAGAAGCCTGTAGATCCCAGTAATTGGTCTTCACCTGATTCTGGCTGCTGTGAGGGTTTTTAGTTCCTCCTCTTGCATTTTCCTCATGCTTCATTGTTTTACCCTGCTATCCAGATACTGCTTTCTAATTTACCCTGCTCCTGATCTTGCTCTCGCCCTGCATCCTGTACCCTGCTGCCTTATATCTCCTCCCCTTGTTCCAGATTCCCAGTCCTGGCTCCCCCTTCCTTGCATCTCTGGTGTACCCTGTTTTTTTGTGTTAACCATTTTGTATATATTGTATATAGTTCATTTTCTAGTTAGGTTTTGTGTTACTTAGGTTGCTTTGTAGGTATTTTGTCATTTGGTTATAGTTCACTTGTAGCTTCACATTTGCTGCGGATCCTGTTTACTGATGTTCGAATGTGTTTTGTTTCACTGTTAATAAACTTGCTTAAATCATATACAGTGTGGTCTCAGTTTCCTAAGTGTAGCTACACAGATCTGGCAATCCCTGCAGTTGGTGTCCCTGAGTTTCAGGTTGGTAGTGTATTTTAACCACTTGACCACTGGGCAGTTAAAACCCCTTCCTAACCAGACCAATTTTCAGCTTTCGGTGCTCTCACACTTTGAATGAAAATTACTCTGTCATGCAACACTGTACCCATATGAATTTTGTGTCCTTTTTTTCACACAAACAGAGCTTTCTTTTGGTGGTATTTAATCACCGCTGTTTTTTTTATTTTTTGCGCTATAAATCAAAATATACTGAAAATTCGGTGTGCGTGCCCCAGGTCAGGAAAACCCGACCGCGCTGTAGACGTCTTTCGACTATAGCGCGGTCGGCATGTGGTTAAGGGGATCCCTGCACCAAAATAAAAAAAATGGAGTGGAGGCCTCCCCAAAATCCATACCAGACCTTATCCGAGCATGCAACCTGGCAGGCCACAGGAAAAGGGGGGTTGAGAGGCCACATGCCCTCAACATGGGAAGGGTACTTTGGGGTCCCCCCAAAACACCTTGTTCCCATGTTTATGGGGACAAGGGCCTCATCCCCACAACCCTTGCCCAATGGTTGTGGGGGTCTGCGGGCAGGGGGCTTATCGGAATCAGGAAGCCCCTTTTAACAAGGTGGCCCCCAGATCCTGGTCCCCCCCCCCCTATGTGAATGGGTATGGGGTACATTGTACCCCTAATCATTCACCAAAAAAAGTGTCAAAAAAAGTAAAAATGACAGAGACAGTATTCCAACATGATAATGACCCCAAACACACCTCCAAGACGACCACTGCCTTGCTAAAGAAGCTGAGGGTAAAGGTGATGGACTGGCCAAGCATGTCTCCAGACCTAAACCCTATTGAGCATCTGTGGGGCATCCTCAAACAGAAGGTGGAGGAGCACAAGGTCTCTAACATCCACCAGCTCTGTGATGTCATCATGGAGGAGTGGAAGAGGACTCCAGTGACAACCTGTGAAGCTCTGATGAACTCCATGCCCAAGAGGGTTAACCACTTTCAGACCGGACCATTTTGCTGGCTTAAGACCAGACCACTTTTTGCGACTCGGCACTGCGTCGCTTTAACCGCCTCACGCAGATATACTGCGGCAGAATGGCACGGGCAGGCAAAATCCTGTATATAAACGTGACCCCGGCCGCGGGACCAGCGGACCCGATCGCCGCTAGTGTCCCACGAACGGGTCACAGAGCTGAAGAACGGGGAGAGGTTTGTGTAAAGAAACCTCTCCCCGCGCTTCCTACATTGCTTGTCATTGATCGGCTGTTCCCGGTCATCGGGAAAGCCGATCAATGATGTCAGACGTCTGCCCCGCCCCCTAATGGAAAAAAAAACACACAAGTCACAGCCCATAACCCCTCCCCCTAGTGGTTAACTCTTTCACTACAACTGTCATTTATACAGGAATCAATGCATTTAAATAGCATTGATTGCTGTATAAATGACAATGGTCCAAAAATGTGTCAAAAATGTCCGATGTGTCCGCCATAATGTCGCAGTCACAATAAAAATCACTGATCTTCGCCATTACTAGTAAAAAAATAAATATTAATAAAAATGCTATAAAACTATCCCCTATTTTGTAAACGCTACAACTTTTGCGCAAACCAATCAATAATCGCTAATTGCGATTTTTTTTTACCAAAAATATGTAGAAGAATATGTATCGGCCTAAACTGAGGAAAAAAAAAATTTATATATATTTTTTGGGATATTTATTATAGCAAAAAGCAAAAAATATTGCATTGTTTCCAAAATTGTCGCTCTATTTTTGTCTATAGCGCAAAAAAAAACCCTGCAGGGGCGATAAAATACCACCAAAAGAAAGCTCTATTTGTGGGAAAAAAAGGACGCCAATTTTGTTTGGGAGCCACGTCGCACGACCACGCAATTGTCAGTTAAAGTGACGCAGTGCCGAATCGCAAAAAGGGGCTGGTCCTTTGGCTGCCAATTGGTCCGGGCTGAAGTGGTTAACTGACAATTATGTGGTCGCGCAACGTGGCTCCGAAACAAAATTGACGTCCTTTTTTCCCACAAATAGAGCTTTCTTTTGGTGGTATTTGATCGCCCCTGATTTGATCATTTTTATTTTTTGCGCTATAAACAAAAAAAGAGCTGTTTGCTATAATAAATTTCCCCCAAAAATATATAAAAAAACATTTATTTTCCTCAGTTTAGGCCGATACGTATTCCTCAACATATTCTTGGTAAAAAAAATCGCAATAAGCAGTGTAGGGGTTAAGTGTTCCTAGGGGCGTGTTACTAACTGTGGGGGCGTGGCTGTGATTTAGTGAACACTGATCTCTGCTCCAATAACAGGGAGCAGAGATCGGTGTCACTAGTTGCTAGGCAGAACGGGGAGATGCTGTTTACAGCCGTCTCGTGAGACGATCGCGGGTATCCCTACGGCGATCGAGTCCGCGGACCCGCGACCGGACTCACGGGGTCCCGACCGGCGCACGCAAGCGATGGCACTGCAGCAATCTTAAAGGGGATGTACCTGTACGCCCTTTTGCATGTCCCTGCCATTCTGTCGACGTACTTCGTCTTGCGCCGGTTGGGAAGCGGTTAAGGCAGTTCTGGAAAAGAAAGGTGGCCACACACAATATTGGCATTTTGGGCCCAATTTGGACATTTTCACTTAGGGGTGTACTCCCTTTTGTTGCCAGCAGTTAGACATTAATGGCTGTGTGTTGAGTTATTTTGAGGGGACAGCAAATTTACACTGTTATACAAGCTGTACACTCACTAATTTACATTGTAGCAAAGTGTATTTTCTTCAGTGTTGTCACATGAAAAGATATAATAAAATATTTACAAAAATGTGAGGGTGTATTCACTTTTGTGAGATACTGTATATGACTAATCTAACGATTGGCCTAATTTCATGTGATTGGTTTTTGAACAATGTTTACAAGTATACATTATCAACTGCATGTTATAAATAATAAATACAAGTGTATAGTATGCTACATAACTGTGCTTTATTTATTTGAATACAGTATATCATACATAAGGAAATTGGTCTTTAATCAGCAAGGTTATGATCCAAGGATTTAGAAACCACTGCAAATTTCCCGGCTTTAAATTAATTTGGTGAGCTGTCTACCAGTATTTAACACCTACAGTCAAAATGAAAACCCTCCTTCCATGCCAAGTAATATAGCTGTACAACAAAACTGTGAATCTTGCTGTAAAGCAATGGTTTTCTCTCACTGACTGCTTAATAAATCAGTAAGCAAAAGCAGTGACAGTTCACGGCTAAACACAGCACTTAGGACAATCACTGATTTAATGCTTCTCTTGTCCTGTGCTGGTTAGCAGGGATGCTGTGTGTCCCAGAGGAAGGAAACAGTAGTGAGTGAAAAATGGGCAAGAGTAAGATAGAGATTGGGTGGGGAGGTGATTTACACAAATGCTCCACTGGCTGGGTGGCTGTAACAAGGCTGAGGTGCTTAATGCAGCAGCGTAAATAATCAAATGTTTTATGTACAGACTTTTTTTAAACTTATATGAAGAAATGCTTGTTTCTGTTTATTATTTCTATAGAGGTACAAATGAAGTGCCTTCTATTTACAGAAGTATATAGCTAAATGACAATCTAGTTGTCTAAATGCAATTATTTGAAGATGGATGAATGTGGTCCCATGGTATCATTCTCTAAAAAAAAATATACATTTCACAAAGCTTTAGCAAACGTTGAAATTATCTGCAGCTTTCAAGAGAAAATACATTTTTTTTACAAATGATTTTTAAATGATAGACATATATAGAAAGTTTGGTATGCTAACATTTTTCATCAAACATTACTTACTGTAATTTGTGATTTTAAGCTGCATGGGATGTCAGAATGTTAATATGTAAATATATAGAAATGTTGCCCTATTATGGGTAGGGGGGAGTCATGTGTGATCAATCTTCTCCTAGATAGGATATAGGTTCAATTCACAAAGCAAATGCACCAGGATAAAAAATGTTTTATTGAGCTGGGTCCAATGAGATTTAAAAATTACTTTACAGTCACATGGTTTAAAATAAAACCATTTTCATGTAATAAAGCTTTGTGAACTGACCCTTGTGACTACCAATCCTCTTTTGCACCTAAACTCGGAGACTGAGCCTCCACACCGGTGAGAGAGATGGGACTCTTCTCATTCATTTCTATGGCATTCCCCTCATTTTGTTGGGCCTTGAGCATTTGAAGTGGGACACCTTACTGAGAATACCTTATCATCAGGTACTAACACTTTAATTTTCTTGCAAAAATGCTGAGGTGAGTGGTAAGAAGGTGAAATGAGTTTGACCCAAACTGCATGTGCAGAGACTTTACATCTAATTTGCTAGTGCCTGGGAATAATGCAGGATGGGAACCACCACTGAGGCTGGTTGTGCCTTTCCCCATATTCTGCATCTTGGTGATAGTGACAGCACAGTCACCGCTTCTGCCTCCTCTTCAATGGCCTCATCCAGTTACTCCTCAGAACCATCAGTCAACAACCCAGGGCAAATGCTACCATGTTGTCTGGCAGTTGGTACTCCTGGGGGATGGCTGTTCATGGCAGCTCTTGATGGGCTGACTGAAAGATGACTGATCCCACTTAACCACTTGCCGACCAGCCACTGTCATTATACTGTGGCAGGTTGGCACATCTGCGTAAATCGCCGTAGTGGTACGTTGGCCGCTTTAAGAGCAACAGCGGGTGCCAGAGCTGATGCGTGTGGCCAGCGGCGGCTATGCCACCCACTATCACTCCACAGAGAGACAAAATGGGGATGTGTCAATGTCAACAAACAGATCCCTGTTCTGACAGGGGAATATATACAGAGATCGTCTGTTCCTAGTGATCAGGAACAGCGATCTCTCTCTCTACTCCCTGTCAGTGCACTCCCCCCACAGTTATAAACACCTCCCTAGGGAACACTTAACCTTTTGATCGTCCCCTAGTGTTAACCCTTTCCCCGCCAGTGCCATTTATACAGTGATCAGTGGCTATTTTTAGCTCTGATCCCTGCCATAAATATATTCCCTATTTTTTAGACGCTATAAATTTTGCGCAAACCAATCAATATACGCTTATTGCGATTTTTTATTTATTTTTTTTTTTACCAAAAATATGTAGAAGAATACATATTGGCCTAAACTGATGAAGAAATTCAGGTTTTTAAATTTTTTGGGGGATATTTATTATAGCAAAAAGTAAAAAAATTGTTTTTTTTTTCCAAATTGTCGGTTGTTTTTTTGTTTATATCGCCAAAAAATAAAAAATGCAGAGGTGACCAAATACCACCAAAAGAAAGCTCTATTTGTGGGAAAAAAAAGGACATGAATTTTGTTTGTTTACAACGTCGCATGACTGCTCAATTTTCAGTTAAAGCGACACAGTGCTGCATCGCCAAAAATGACTTGGTCATTAAGGGGGTAAATTTTACCGGGGCTGAAGTGGTTAATTATGTGCCAGGCAAGGTTGTGTGTTAAAATGTCACCAACCTGTTGGCCGCCCTTCAGCAGGGAAGGTCTTGTTTGGCATAATTCCCGAAGATGGTGGAGCAGCAACAGCAATTTAGATATTCTGGCTTCCAGGATGTCCTGTGACAGGCCAGAAGAGTGTGTGGGCACTTTAGTTTGCCAGGCTGCTTGTTTAAATGGCAACACAAGCAGCCTGGCAACTGCCTGATATGCTATACAAAACCCTGTTTTTTACGCATACTGTTAGACAGGTTAATTCACTTGTCTGCAAACTGGTTGGTAAGTAGGCTTGGGTTTTTTCCTGGGCATTCCACAGGCTTTGTTGTGGTATGCTATACAACACGCAACATGACGTTAGCTTAGCTGCAAGTATTAATGTGAGTGTATGATGAGAACAGGTTCTGGAGATCCGAGGTTCTTATCACCTTTTCAGTGGCTCCTGATTCAGGATAAATGTACCTTTTTGTCACCATTGAAAGAGACATCCAAAATTATGAGCTTTGACAAGGCAATCTGGTGTTCTTTCTGAAGCACACACTGCTCATGACACCAGAACAGGCATTGGTGGCACATCAGAATAAGTAAAAGGGGGACTTAGTTATGTTTAAGGGTCACGAACATCCTTTTACAAATGACTATATCCCCGTGACACAGCAACAGGCTGAGGAATGTGAGGAGGAGGATGGTTGGGATGCTAGTGGTAAGGAGAAGGAGGGCATAGGATAGGCTTCCAGTGGTACATTTCAACCCTTTCCAAACTCTAGGTGATGTACTTGGGAAGTATTGGAATATACTTCCTTAGTCCGCATACACATGAGCGGACTTTCCCGCGGGAATGTCCACCGGACTAGAGTCCGCCGGACATTCCGCCCGTGTGTGGGCGCCGGCGGACTTTTTCCTCCCAAAAGTCTGGCGGCCTAAGTTTTAAGGTCAGACTTAAAATTGTCCGCTGGACTCGGCAGTCCGGCGGACAATCCCGTGGTCTGTGTGCTAGTCCGCGGGACTTTTGAAATTAACGGACTTGCCTCGCACACGGAGGAAAGTCCGTTCATTTAGATCGTGACTCTAGGTAGACGGGACTAGCGAAGGCAGCGAATGCCGCTGCGCTAGCCCTGTCACCTGGTATGGATTTAAAGGGGAATCCCTACGTCAAAAAAACGGCGTGGGGGTCCCCCAAATCCATCTCAGACCCTTACCCAAGCACGCAGCCCGGTCGGTCAGGAAAGGGGGTGGGGACGTGCGAGCGCCCCCCCCTGAGCCATACCAGGCCATGGGGGGTGCCCTGGGGAAAGGGGAAAAAAAGTGTAAATAAAAAAACGACACAATTTTTTAAAATATTTTATTGCACAGCTCCTGGGGTCTTCTTCCGTCTTGGGGGGTCTTCTCGTTGGACTCCTCCGCTATCTTCTGCTCTTTTACCTAGCTCTTTCACGAGCGGAGGAGCCTGGCTTTCTCCTTCGTCGCCGCCATCGTCGTTGTCTGGGGGTCTCGTTCTGCCTTCGGGGGTCTTGTCCCGCTCTTCGGTTCTTCTTGCCGCTGTCGCTGCCGCCGCCTTCTGCGTCGTCGTCTTCTTCTTCTTCTTCCGATGTTGACTCGTCGTTCTCTCTGGCCGGAATGGCAGAGACACGCGGTGTTGTGACTTATATAGGGACAAGGGGCGGGTCACATGCTCATGTCACATGGTGACCCTGCCCCCATACGATGTCACAGACTTGTGAAAGAGCTAGGTAAAAGAGCAGAAGATAGCGGAGGAGTCCGGCGAGAAGACCCCCCAAGACAGAAGAAGACCCCCAGAGCTGTGCAATAAAATATTTTGAAAAATTGTGTCGTTTTTTTTATTTACACTTTTACACCTTAGGTGAATGGGTAGGGGTACATCGTAAATAAACTGCCCGACTTTCCGGCGAGATTGTCCGCCGGACCTAGTCCAGCGGGAAAACCGCCGGACTTTCCAGCGGAGTTCCGCCGGACTTTCCGACCGTGTTGACTTGCCCACACACGCCGGACTTTTCCGGCGGAAAATCTGCCGGCTTTTTTGAAAAAGTCTGCGGGACTTTTGAAATGAACGGGACTTGCCGACACACGATCATTTAGAACATGACTCCAGGTAGACGGGACTAGCGAAGGCAGTGAATGCCGCCGCGCTAGCCCGTCACCTGGTATGGATTTTAAAGGGAATCCCTACACCGAAAAAACGGCGTGGGGTGTCCCCCAAATCCATCTCAGACCCTTATCCGAGCACGCAGCCCGGTCGGTCAGGAAAGGGGGTGGGGACGTGCGAGTGCCCCCCTCCTGAGCCAAACCAGGCTGCGTGCCCTGGGGAAAGGGGGGGCCCTGCGGCCCCCACACCCCAAAGCACCTTGTCCCCATGTTGATGAGGACAAGGGCCTCTTCCCGACAATCCTGGCCGTTGGTTGTCGGGGTCTGCGGGTGGGGGGCTTATCCACCCCCACCCTATGTGAATGAGTATTAACCACTTCCCGACCGCCCCCTGTATATATACGTCGGCAGAATGGCACGTACAGGCAGAATCACGTACCTGTACGTGACATTCTTCAGGCGGTTGGGGGGTCCGATCGGACCCCCCCTCCGCCGGCGGGGACGGTCGGGATCGCTTCAGGAGCGATCCGGGACGAGGGGACGGCCAGTGGTTTCTGGCCACCCCCTCGCGATCGCTCCTGGCCAATGAAAAGCTTCCCCTTCCTGTCTATTGTATAGACAGGAAGGCGGAAGTGATGTCACGCTCGGTGCGCCGGTCTATGTGACCGGAGACGCCGAGCGGTGAACATGTAAAGGTTAGTGCACAACAGTACACTGACACCAGTACAGTTAGGCACATATTCCCCCCCCTGTCACCCCCTGATCACCCCCCAGATCACCCCCTCCCCCCCCAGTCACAGTGTCACTAATTGCAGTGATCATTTTTTTACTGATCACTGCATTTAGTGTCAGTGTGACTGTAATAACTGTCAGGGCAGTTAGTTTTAGGTCCAAGGTAGCCCCCTACCCCCCCCCTAATAAAGGTTTAACCCCTTGATTGCCCCCCAGGTAACCCTTTCACCCCCTTTTGCCAGTGTCACTAAGCGATCGTTTTTTCTGATCGCTGTATTAGTGTCACTGCTGTCGCTAGGTAACCATTTTTTTTTTTTTAGGTAACCGCCATGTTTTATATAGGTTCATAAATAGTTTTATAGGTCAGGTACCCCCATATTACAACCTAAATAAAGGTTTTAACCCCTTGATTGCCCCTAGAGTTAACCCTTTCACCAGTGATCACTGTATAACTGTCACTGGTGACGCTGGTTAGCCAGTTAGTTATTTCGTTATTTAGGTTCCCGTCAGGTTTTTATATAGCGTCAGGTACCCCATATATTACCTAATAAAGGTTTTAACCCCCTGATTGCCCCTAGTTAACCCTTTCACCCCCTTTTGCCAGTGTCACTAAGCGATCGTTTTTCTGATCGCTGCATTAGTGTCGCTAGGTAACCATTTTTTTTTTTTAGGTAACCGCCATGTTTATATAGGTTCATAAATAGGTTTATAGGTCAGGTACCCCCATATTACAACCTAAATAAAGGTTTTAACCCCCTGATTGCCCCTAGAGTTAACCCTTTCACCAGTGATCACTGAATAACTGTCACTGGTGACGCTGGTTAGCCAGTTAGTTATTTCGTTATTTAGGTTCCCCGTCAGGTTTTTATATAGCGTCAGGTACCCCCATATATTACCTAATAAAGGTTTAACCCCCTGATTGCCCTAGTTAACCCTTTCACCCCCTTTTGCCAGTGTCACTAAGCGATCGTTTTTTCTGATCGCTGCATTAGTGTCGCTAGGTAACCAGTTTTTTTTTGTATTACTGTTACGGGTGACGCTGGTTAGTTAGCTTGTTTTTTATACTGTCAGGGCACCCGCCATTTATTACCCAATAACGGTTTAACCCCCTGATCGCCCGGCGGGTGATATCAATTAGGTTTTAGGGTCAAATAAGGTCTGCGTCGCCCCAGGTTAGTGCCAGTACCGCAAACACCCACGCGCAAAGCATACACCTCCCTTAGTGGCACAGTATCTGAACAGATCAATATCTGATCTGATCAGATCTATACTAGCGTCCCAGCAGTTTAGGGTTCCAAAAAAAAAACGCATTGTTAGCGGGATCAGCCCAGATACCTGCTAGCACCTGCGTTTTCCCCCTCCGCCCAGCCCAGCCCACCCAAGTGCAGTATCGATCGATCACTGTCACTTACAAAACACTAAGCACACATAACTGCAGCGTTCGCAGAGTCAGGCCTGATCCCTGCGATCGCTAACATTTTTTTTGTGGTAGCGTTTTGATTCAGTCGCTTCAGTCAGGAGCTTTTTTACCTGTGAATCTCAAAAAAAAAAAAAAAATAAAATAGTTGTCGTTTTATTGTTCTCTCTCTCACTCTATTCTCTCTCTATTGTTGCTCTTTTTTTACTCCATTCTATTCTGCAATGTTTTATTATGTTTTATCATGTTTTATCATGCTTGCTTTTCAGGTATGTAATTTTGTTTACTGTGTTTTAGTGTTAAGCATTTTTTTGTTTTCAGGTGCGCCATTCAGTTGCAACGCGGATTTATTTATCTTGACAGCAACAGCGTTTGCTCCCACGATACATAAAGCCGCGACTCCAACGCTGTAGGAGGTGATTTCACCACCACAGTTAAAAAAAAGAGCATATATGCCGAAGCAGGGGGGCAGCCGGGGGGGGGGAGGAGCGATTGGCTCCTAATGCCACGTACATACGGTCGAAATTCCGACCGTGTGTACACGGCATAACTTTTGCGGGAGGATGCCCCCATGCATCGGCATATATAAATGGTGCATGTATGCCCATCATTAGAAGTGGGTGGATGAAGGGAGGTATTCTAATGGTGGGCATACCCACCAATCAATCTCTTTTTTTTCGTTCAGCCAAGAGGCTGCATGAAAAAAAAAAAGATTACAATATATGTCCAGTATGTTGCTGGACTTTGAATGGTTATACCAGAATGATGCCTGCAGGTTTAGGTATCATCTTGGTATCATTCTTTTCAGCCAGTGATCGGCTTTCATGTAAAAGCAATTCTAGCGGGTAATTAGCCTCTAGACTGCTTTTACAAGCAGTGGGAGGGAATGTCCCCCCTCCCGGATATAAACCGCGCCATTGGGAAATTGGGAAAGCATTTTATCACACCAATCTTGGTGTGGTCAGATGCTTTGAGGGCAGAGGAAAGATCTAGGGTCTAATAGACCCCAATTTTTTCAAAAAAAGAGTACCTGTCACTGCCTATTGCTATCATAGGGGATATTTACATTCCTGAGATAACAATAAAAATCATAACAAAGAAAAAAAATGGAAGGAACAGTTTAAAAATAAAATAAAAAAGCTAAATAAATAAAAAAAAAAACAAAAAAAAAAAAAAAGCACCCCTGCCCCCCCTTCTCTTGCGCAAAGGCGTACACAAGCGTTGGTCTGGCGTCATATGTAAACAGCAATTGCACCATGCATGTGAGGTATCACCGCGAAGGTCAGATCGAGGGCAGTAATTTTAGCAGTAGACCTCCTCCGTGAATCTAATGTGGTATCATGTAAAGGCTTTTAAAGGCTTTTAAAAATGTATGTAGTTTGTCGCCACTGCGTGTTTGTGCGCAATTTTAAAGCATGTCGTGTTTGGTATCCATGTACTCGGCCTAAGATCATATTTTTTATTTCATCAAAAATTTGAGCAATATAGTGTGTTTTAGTGCATTAAAATAAAAAAAAGTGTATTTTTTCCACAAAAAATGCGTTTGAAAAATCGCTGCGCAAATACTGTGTGGAAAAAAAAAAAATGCAACACCCACCATTTTAATCTGTAGGGCCTTTGCTTTAACATTATATATAGTGTTTGGGGGTTCAACGTAATTTTCTTGCAAAAAAAAAAATATGTTTTCATGTAAACAAAAAGTGTCAGAAAGGGCTTTGTCTACAAGTGGTTAGAAGAGTGGGTGACGTGTGACATAGGCTTCTAAATGTTGTGCATAAAATGCCAGGACAGTTCAAACCCCCCCCAAATGACCCCATTTTGGAAAGTAGACACCCCAAGCTATTTGATGAGAGCAATGTTGAGCCCATTAAATATTTTTTTTTTTTGTCCCAAGAGATTGAATAATGAAAAAAAAAAAATATATATATTTTTTTTACAAAAAGTTGTCACTAAATGATATATTGCTCAAACATGTCATGGGCATATGTGGAAATACACCCCAAAATACATTCTGTTGCTTCTCCTGAGTACGGGGATACCACATGTGTGGGACTTTTTGGGAGCCTAGCTGCGTACGGAACCCCAAAAACCAATCACCGCCTTCAGGCTTTCTAAGGGTGTAATTTTTTTATTTCACTTCTCACTGCCAATCACAGTTTCGGAGGCCATGGAATGCCCAGATGGCATAAAACCCCCCAAAAATGACCCCATTTTGGAAAGTAGACACCCCAAGCTATTTGCTGAGAGGTATTGTGAGTATTTTGCAGATGTCGCTTTTTGTCACAAAGTTTTGAAAATTGAAAAAAAGAAAAAAAAAAAAATTTTTTTTCTTTACTTTCTTCATTTTCAAAAACAAATGAGAGCTGTAAAATACTCACCATGCCTCTCAACAAATAGCTTGGGGTGTCTACTTTCCAAAATGGGGTCATTTGGGGGGGTTTTGTGCTATTTTGGCATTTTATGGCCTTCGAAACTGTGATAGGTAGTGAGGAGTGAAATCAAAAATTTGCACCCTTAGAAATCCTGAAGGCGGTGCTTGGGTTTCGGGGCCCCGTACGCGGCTAGGCTCCCAAAAAGTCCCACACATGTGGTATCCCCATACTCAGGAGAAGCAGCAAAATGTATTTTGGGGTGCAATTCCACATATAACTATGGCATGTGTGAGCAATATATCATTTAGTGACAACTTTTTGAAAAAAAAAAAAAAATCTTTTTTATTTTTGTCTTTATTCAATCACTTGGGACTAAAAAAAAAAATATTCAATGGGCTCAACATGCCTCTCAGCAAATAGCTTGGGTGATAGGCTGCACTGGTGGGGACAGATAAGTCGGTACTGATGGGTACAGCAAAGATGGCACTGATGGGCACGGATGGGTGGCACGGATGGGTGGCACGGATGGGCACTGATGGATGGCACTGATGGGCACTGATAGATGACACTGATAGGTGGCACTGATAGATGGCACTGATGGGCACTGATAGGTGGCACTGATGGGCACTGGTGGGCACTGGTAGGGGACACTTATGAGCACTGGTAAGGGACACTGATGAGCACTGGTAGGTGACACTGATGAGCACTGGTAGGTGACACTGATGTGCAGCACTGGCACTGTGGGCACTGACATATGGCACTGGGGGCACTGACATATGGCACTGTGGGTACTGACAGATGGCACTGGGGGCACTGACAGATGGCACTAGGGGCACTGACAGGTGGCACTGTGGGCACTTTTATTATTCACAGGAGGGCACCATGGACCCTTGGCATATTGCAGTGAGAGGGACTGATGTCCCTCTCACTGCCGCCGGTGATCGGCTTTTTTTTTTTCTCCTCGCGCTGTCAGCGCGAGCAGGAAAAAAAGCCGATTACCGGCTCTGTTACTGTCACATGATCAGCTGTCATTGGCTGACAGCTGATCATGTGGTAAGGGGTCGGGATCGACCCCTTACTCGGATCTGTGATCCGGCGAGTCTCACAGACCCGCGGATCACAGAGCGCGCCGCGGGCGCTCTTCAGGGGGCGCGCAGGCAGCTCGTTGCCGGGACGACGTCAATAGACGTCGTCCCGGCACATCAGATCCGCGCTGTAGCCGTCATTTGGCTATAGCGCGGATCTCAGCTGGTTA
Source organism: Lithobates sylvaticus (assembly GCA_028564925.1). Taxonomy (NCBI): domain Eukaryota; kingdom Metazoa; phylum Chordata; class Amphibia; order Anura; family Ranidae; genus Lithobates; species Lithobates sylvaticus. Next base: position 244,987,874 of record CM053028.1, on the reverse strand, counting down.
AATAAATATTGTTTTAACTTTATCCTGAAGACTTGGCTGATGTTTTATGTGGATATATCCCACTGTTTGGGTTAGAATCCACTGTCATAAAGCACACCTTTGGATCACTAAAAAGGCCAGCTTTGTTTTGATGGTTTCAGTTTACGCAGCATTTTTTTATTTCCATTCCGATATACATTAATTCTGTTATTATTTTTATTATTATTATTTACAGTTTATATTAATTTACATTTTAGTTGTTCCCACTGTACCAGTGTGGTATGAGGAATGCATGGCTGGGAAAAGTGCCATTAATTATTATAGACTCACTTCTAATTTTTAAATCAAGAACATGAGTTAATCATATATACATTTAAACAAAAAGCTGGCAAGAGGAAGAAAGTTCATAGTAGTTGAGCCATGAACGATTCCTTATTCACATTCAATCACCTACAATTTTTATGCTACTCACTGGCTTCTTGACTGACATGTACACCTTTTTCTTCCCCTCACACCTGAACCTTAAAGCTGAAGTTTTATCTGATTATAGTTTGTCTTCCCTAATTCATACTCTCCTTCCTTAGTAACATGCTAATTCATTTTCTTATTAAAACAATTTAATTTTATTTACAATAGTTTAGAACCAGTGATGTCACCACTGAGTATTTCTGCTTCTCTATGCAATGCAGGCATCACATGGCTGGTTAAAGTGACCAGCAGGGTGCAGAAGAGAGCATTGCGAGGCAGACTGCTCCATCCTCCATCCTTAGCTTTAATTTTGCACAACAGAAACTAAAGGTATTTCTTTGTTAAGGTGTTTATTTAACTTATTCCAATTTCTTTGCATAAAAAACTGAAAGTACAAAGTACACTGAGTACAAAACAGCGTGTGGGCTCCATATAATCTAGAAACAGGAGTAGTACAGTGGAGATGAAGCCCTGTATACCCATTTTGGTGATATATGTAATGACATGCAGCCAAATACAAAACAAACAAAAAGAGCAGACATGACAACAACTTCCATGCAACCATACACACATGCCTCCCCTCTCCCCCAAAGCTTTTACCACAACCCAAGAAGTACATAGAACGGGTACCCTAAAGAGTTACATGCAAAAAAATCACCTCTAAATAAAATGGCTTAAATGATTTCAGCCATGGGTTGCAGATTTTCTGGAATTTTTTGGGGCACGCTCTGCTTTCATATATTATTTTTTACTTGGGTAATTACGCATTAATGATATGAAAGACTTTTGTTAGGGATGAGGGGGTAGTAGGATTTTTCCAGATAAGCAAAACAGATTCCTTTTTTTGTATTATTCGGTACATGATGCGTTCATGGAAAAGAGGAACGAAATTATTTAGGATACCAAGTAAGCATACTTCCGATGTTCTGGGGCCAGAGAAGTCAACGTTAATTTCAAAGGCATTATATAATGCATCCGAAAAGACGGTAATCTGGGGGCAGGTCCAGAAGATGTATTGTAAAGTAGCTGAGAGTCCCCGCATCTGAACCACTGGGCATTTAGGATAAGGCCCATACAATGAAGCCTGTCTGGTGTATAATGCAGATGACAAATAAACTAAAAAATAAGAGAGAAAGGAGTTGCTAGTACATTTTTTGAGTAACTCCCTTAGACATCCACCAGGCAAAGTCTGGATGGGCCAAAAGCTAATTAAGGAGACAGTTACCCCACAAAGGAGTAGGAGGAGAGGTGCTTGCCTCCGTAGGCAAGATAATACACCTGGCTATATTCCAGGCCCAGTAGGACATTTTAGAGGAGATTTTCTGCTGCAAGAATGCATGTTGAGGCTAAACGGTTTGTCAGTGTGGACCTCGAAAGAAATGCTACAAGTATAGCAGCAGATGGGCTAACTACTGTTGATTTGCATAAAATAACTTGTCCCATAAAGCATACTCTTCTGGTATCACCATGGACATGAACTGGCCAATGTACTTCAAACAGGCAAGTTTCCTGATTTAAAAATTACTGATGGCGGTTGCACTTACCTATCAAATTTAGCTAATGGGCAAGATAAAGAAATAAATAAGTAAATATAATTAAATTCCACCTTGTCAAATGGTTGTGTGATGTAAGAGCAGTAAACCCATGGAATAGTCTTCCACAGGAGCTGTTTGAAGCATATATGGCAGATTGTGTTAAAATAAGACTTATGCCCTGTATACACGGTCGGAAATTCCGACCACAAAATCCGTCAGATTTATTCAGACGGATTTTGTCCGACACTGGTGTTGCATACACACGGTCGGACAAAGTTGTCGGAAAATCCGATCATTCTGTATGTGGTGACGTTCGTTGATCTGAGCATGCGCGGCACTTTGTCCGTCGGAATTCTCTACACACGATTGGAAAAAGTGAGATCGGAGTCCGATGGAGCCCACACACGGTCGGATTTTCCGACAACATGGTTCAATCCGACATTTTCCGTCGGAATTTCCGACCGTGTGTATGGGGCTCTAGATAGAAGCAAAAGAGTAAAGCCGACCATAGACGGTTCCAATATCAACTGGTTCAGCAGGGACCAGCTGAGATTTGAACCATATATTGGCAGGCTGGTTGTACCAAGTTGATCGATTTGATCAACTTGGGTACACCAGCCTATCAAATTCTTTATGTGATTATTGCATTAAGTGGTTGTTATAGCCACTAGCAATAATCACAGTGTGTTCTCCTGGCACGGAAGCGCCCCCCCCCCCCCCCTCGGCAGAACACAATAACTCTATGGGAGGGATTCCCCCATCAACATTGACTGTGTTGATGGGGCAATTGAGCAATTTTCTTTCCTGCAAGCTATGGTTTCAGGAACAAAAAAATAGCACCATCTGTGGCCAGCTTTAGTTAAAGTACACAGAAATGCATAGAAGATGGTTGACACAAGGATTTACTACCATGAGGGCTCTAAGCCAGCATTTTGCATGTCTCTGCTAACTATTCTGTTATAAGGAGTAAACTCCTGTTTTTTGGTATTTATGAAAAGAGTAAAAGTTGCAGCTACCCTTTGATTTAAGACAGTGGGGGACTATTTAGTTCCTTTTAGTTCAACTCTCCATAACCTGTCTGCTTATACTTTCCATATTAAAGAAAATCGTACCATACTAGATGTCTTTCTTTTCATAGGCATATGTCTTTTTTAATGTAACTATGAGTGTTATAAGAGGCTTTTTATTCACAGAAGCCATTTACTTCATTTTGCTCCTAGGAGCTCAATTAACTAAAGGAGATTGCAATATGGATTTTGCTGCTTTTGGAATTGTGCAATGACATATTGACATTCATCAATTTATAATCAAGATATGGTACAATATTAAATTGATGCTTTTTTCTGGGACGAAATTGTGTTAGTCACTATTTAGTGTTTACTGAATTTGGCCTTCTGTAAGATTGTGTAATTAATATGAACTGTTTGCGAGACCTTTTATGCTGTTGATAATCATGTAAGAATAACATATCATTTTAACCTTATATAATTCCTTATATATCAGTATATTCGTTTTAAAATAGATTTTTTTTATCTTATGGTGTCTGTCGAATGTTCAAAGTAGATTCGACGGAGCAGCTAAACTGTACAACACCGTATAGTTTAGCTGCTCCGTCGAATCATCTTAGAACTTTTGGCAGACACCATAAGCCAAAGATTCAACGTTTGTACGTTTTTCACTGCTTTGTCGAATCTTTGTCCATGTTGAATGTATATAGTTCAAACAGAAAATGGACTGGTGATAGTGATCACTGATCAGACAGGTAACAAGATAGGGTATATAGAATCTATATAAAATCTCAATCTATAATATAGAATCTATAATAATAAATCCCCCCCCCCCCACAACACGGCAGCCTCTGGGGATATCACAACACTAGTAACACTATTTTACAACACTAACACAATAGCAGCAGATTATTATGAAAAAATTAAGTTGAACTGTAGCTTGTTTCACTATTGTTTTGCTGCTGTGCTTATGCTTAATTGCTAAATAATTCAGGTTCTCTGACAAGCGGACCAGCTAAGATTGACTGTCTTCTGAAATGATTCAGTGTGTGTGTCTCTATCTGCTAGCAATCGTAAGTGAAAGTGTGTACTTAGTTAGCTATTTTACTGCTCCCCTTTTTTTGTTACAATCAGCCAATAACATTCATCATCATCATTATTTTTATTTTACTTCCCCCACCCAATTCCAACAGCGATCTTTTCTCTCTATGTCAAATCTTTTCTCTCTATGTTGAATCTTTTCTATGCAGATTAATCTTGGACTAATAGAGTTAAGGTTAGGGACATTCGACCACAGGTTCAATAGACATTCGGACGAAAATGCATTCAGAAGAAAACAAATGCACATGTCTACTCTCTATAGGGGAGATTTACTAACACAGGTGCACACAGAATTGGGTACAGAATAGGGTACCTTATAGCCAATCAGCTTCTAATTTCAGCTTGTTCATACAAGCTTTGACAATAAAACCTGGAAGCTGATTGGATTCTATGCAAAGCTTCACTAGATTTTTCACACTTCAGCTTTGGTAAATCTCCTCCTATGTATTCTTAAAATGCTTTATAGACCTCCAGCCAAAGCCATTTTTGAATAGGGATAGAATATTGTTCATGTTTTGTTGCAGTTTATGTTCCTGCTGGGAAGATTTCTTGTAGATATGTGCACTGCCGAAAAATTTGTTAGTTTTCATTTTCGTTTCATTCGCTTTTTAATTTTTTGTTTTTCGTAAATTCGAAAATCCAAAAATAAAAAAGGAAATCCAAAAATTCAAAAAATAACTAATTAACTAATAATAACTAACTATTAAATTATAGGTATTGTAATTTCCTTTCAAATTTGGCTGTTAGTGAACGTAACGAATACCAATTTATCAGAAGTTATCCGAAATAACGAATGCCACAAATGGAATGAAACTAAATATTAATAAATAATAATAACAAGTTTTTATTATTATTATTATTATTATTAATTTGTTACCTTCCATTTGTTTAGATATGGCATTTGTAACTTTGGATAAATTCGTATTCATTACGTTCACTAACAGCCAAATTTGAAAGGAAATTCCAATACTTATAATTTATAGTTAGTAATAGTTAAGTTATTATTAGTTAGTTATTATTTCAGATTTTCAAATTTTCAATTTTTGAATTTACAAATTTGTCGAAATTTAAAAAAAAAAAAACGAATTCAGAACGAAACAAATTGAACATGTCTAATTTCTTGTTATATCTTCTCCCTACATCGGTGACCAGGACAGGAAGTGAGAAATAATCTCCTTGGACCCATTTACAACAGGCTGATGCGCTGCAGTGTATTTAGTGCACATGCTGTAGTGCATGTAATATTATGTGCTGCCTTGCTTTCTGTTATGGCAGGCCATTAATGTGAGTGAGCTGCCAACTCACCATGGCAGCCAAAAAACTGGACATACAGTGAGTTTGGGGAGAGTTGCTGCATTGTGGTGCACTGCAATAAAGGTGCACAGTGAATGTCACTGCAGTGGACCAATGCATCTAATGTGTGTTACCACAGTACACTGGTATAAATAGGCCCTTAATGGAAATTATAGAAACGTGCCTGTCATTATCTAATCTCCTTGGGATCTTTTTTTTTTAAAACATAGCATACAGACAGCAATACAAATCTGACATAGTATCTAACCAGCTCCCATTATATTTAAAACCAAAAATAACATTTGGTTAGTGTTCCATTATATTATTAGAGTGGTTTTAAACCCAAAACCAAACATTTTATATATTGCAGCTTACCACTCATTAGATATGGTAGCTGGATTCGCTTTAAGTTTTTAGGCTTTTTTAAGGTATGCCTTAGTTGTGTACAATCGAATTTGATGAGGAAAGGGGATCATTTTGTCCATCCTGTTCATCCGTAAATATGTTATACAGGGGTACCATACATGTCAAACATCATACGTTGTTTACATATTATTGTGTCCCTGCACTTTATAATATGTTGGGGAAACAACACATAAAATTAAGGAACGCATATCACAACACCACTCTTTCATTCATGCTAGACAACCAGGTTTACTGGTCCCTAAACACTTTATGGAACATGATCATTAAGACACTGATTTGAGATTATTGGTGTTGGAAGAAATAGCTAAAGACAGAATAGGTGGAGACAGAATTCTTAAGTTAAAGCAAAAGATGTATGGGGTATTAATAAGATTTACACATATGGTTTCAACAGGGATTATGATCTGTATTTATTTTTATAATATGTTGAGATATATGCATTCATTTTTGTTACTGTCATGATTTTTTATAGATTATGAAAAGCGAAATGGACTGACTGGGGTGGAATGATGGTAGGCGTATTCTCTGTTAGCTAGATTGTGTAAGATTTGTGTAAGATTTTCTCTGCAATGTACAATAATTTATTAGACTGCATGGGAATTATATATTTTGGATACTTAGAAGGGATTTTTCTGTGTGGATCTGTGTAATTTGGTATAGGGGACACACCTGTGTAGTCACATCATGCTCTAAGTATAAAGAGTGGTTCAATAGTAACAGAATTACATTTGCAGCTTGATGAAAAGCAATGTTATGCTTGAAACTGTTTAGTCGCACTAATCTTTGTATGAAGATGCACATTTGAAGTAAAAAGACTTTATTGCAAAACTTGGAGATTCTGTTCTCATTTTTCTTGGATGTATATTTTTATTTGTTTCTCAGCCCAGCTATGTTTAACTGATTCCCGACCAGCTCGTATACATATACTGTGGCACAATGGCACCACTGCACGAAACCCCGTACAGGTACGGGGTTCCTTTAAGAGCCGCCAGAGGGCACGCTCGCTGCATGGCGGGGGACCTGTTGCGCGTGGCAGTCGGTCGCGATTGTGTGCATGAGTGCCAGCATGGGTATTTGTGTGCACACAAATCCCTGTGCTGTCAAAGGAGAGGAGACATGGCTTTTGTTCCTAGTAAGTAGGAACAGTGAAATGTCCAATCTGTCCACTGCATTGTCGCAATACCGCTAAAAATCACAGATCACCACCATTACTAGTAACAAAAAATTAAAATAAAAATGCCATTTGTAGATGCTATAACTTTTGCGCAAACCAATCAATATATGCTTTTTATTTTACCAAAAATATGTAGAAGAATATATATTGGCCTAAACTGATTTTTGGGGATACTTATTATAGCAAAAAGTATAAAAATATTGTTTTTCTTTCAAAATTGTCAAATAGCACCAAAAGAAAGCTCTATTTGTGAGGAAAAAAGGATGCAATTTTTTTTGGGTACAGCATGACCGCACAATTACCAGTTAAAGCGACACAGTGCCAAATTGTAAAAAGTGCTCTGGTCAGGAAGGGGGTAAAACCTTCGGGAGATTAAGTGGTTAATAAAAAAACAATCTTCTCTGGGTGATCAATGGGGCACTCGCAATGTTCTCATAAGAATAACTGCATCCCTTTAGAAGTATTTAAACCTTTGGGAAGAGTTTAAATGCAACAGTGACAGAGGGAAGCTCTGACATCTCAACACTGGAGTGGATGGCTTTGGTATTAAGCCTGCCAAAATGTCCGAATATGCTTTTTTGTACTACATCATTATGGCTAAAAGATCCTTGGGGCCCCAATTTTTTTCTTGTTGCCCATTTACTTCCTGCCTTTGACGAAGGTGTATTTAGGTTCACTTTGGTTGTGTGGGCAAGTGGGTATCGAGAATAATAAAATAGAAAGGAATTAATTCATCCATTAATTGATTTCATTTTTGATAATAATGGAGCTAATCTAGATACAAATTCTTGAAATCATACTCATTTAAAAATTTTTTTAAATGTATTATTAAAATGAATATACTTTTAATAGAGAATCATTTGATTCCATGACCACAATGTGTTTAGCTGTAGCTAGTCACACGACACTCAATGCAAACAATAGCAGTTCTGCTGTGTTAATTCTTGATGAGTAAAACTGTGTAAATATATCTTCTTTGTGGAAATATGTCCTTTAATTAAAGCTATGTCAATATAACTAGCTCAAATTCACTTTACACACCACTGAGGCCTTAATACAAACTGTTGCAATTTCAACAAGAGAAATCACGTGCCACATATTTTATTAACTTCATATTACAACAGTCAACTTCTAACTCCAGTCACCAAATATTCCTGTGAAATACTTTATTGTGGAGTGTACTGAAAATAAAGTGATAAGGTATTGTTATAATTGCAACTGTATTTACAATTTAATAGGTGAAAACAATGCATGAGAATTTAATATATGAGGAAAAGAGGTCATCCCTCAACACAATCTTTTCAGTTCTTTGATGGGGTTGATTAAACATTAGTCAATAGAAAAGCTATAGATTTGGCAATTACTTTTGTATACAGTATAAAGTAATAGTCTAATTTAGGAATCGGTGTAAAGAAGTAGATATCTCTACTAGTTAATTGAAATATAAAAAAGAAAAAAACGCGCTACAGATATTGGGTAATGGGGGCAGGCTGCTGCTCAATGTGGGATACACACACGGAAGTACATAGAATAAAAGGGGAGCTGCGCCAATAAAAAAATATACAAATAAATAGAAATGAATATACAAAATGACAGTTAATGGTAATAATGAGGCTAGATGTACCCCACACATGGGATGACCCCAGTGAAGAGAACCTTAGCCACACCTAAGGACCCCTAACGGTAATAAAGGTACCAGCCCCTGTCCACAGAGTGACCAGTCCCCAGGATAACAATGTGAACAAATTAAATAACTTAAAAATGTCCAAATAACAATCTTTAAAATCTTCAAATTTAAGCAGTAGTGAAGGGAAGGTGATCCTGACATCCAGATGTAAATTGAAAGAGGGAAAACACCTTGGTGACTTGTACCATATGCAGTGGTGAACACAGTGCCCGACACCCTCACACACTAACTGCTTACCAGAAAGCAGAGGTAAATGAGCTCTGCTGTAGCATGAAAGGCACGCATCTGCGATTTTCCCAGTCCCACAGGTCTCCAATCCTCGTCTTTATAGTACTCTGAGTAGTAGGGTATTGGGGGTCAGCTTGATCACATGAGGTCCATATGGGGAATGGAGGGAAAAAAGCAGCCCATAGCGTAAAACTGGTAACACCCGTTTATTAAAATAAATAAGAAGCACTTACATTAATCCAAGTAGTAAGGCACATAAAGTATAAAAAATGCTGCCGGCCGGCAAATACAGGAGCCCTCCTCTAGGTCATGTGGTGGCGTCACTGCGTACCCTCCCAGACTAGTTTCGACAAATATGTCTTTTTAGATGGGGAACGGGCAACGCTGTGACAATCCACCATTAAATAGCTCCACCCTCATTCTGACATGTGGGAGTGAGGCTGTGATCGCCATCTTAGTAATGGGCAAAACTTCCCTCGCTGCCTAAAGCAATAAAGATGCAAATATAAAAAAATATAAAAATGTTTCCAACCTGTTGGTGGCATTAGAGAGCCTATATAGTGCTGTAGGGCACCTAACTATCGGTATAGATACCGATCGTGGCTAGATGTACATTTTATTATAAACAAACTACATGTATAGGGCCGCTTCGTATCCCGCCTATTCGAAGCGCCTGTAACATTGCCTTGTAGGATGAAAAGTTATTTTTCTTCCCAGTTTACTACCGCTTCAATAGCTTCATATTAAAAACCCCAAGTGGGGATGTAAAATATAGGGTTCATCTGAAATCATCAATTGTCAATCATCAATGTAAATAGTCATGTTTAGACTGTAAATATATATATATATATATATTTTAGTTAGAGCGTGATTGATATGGTTGTAATAATATGTCTCCCTAATTGTCTCTGTGATTGCTTCTGGGGATTTGGGAATGTGATTAGTTGAATGTACAGATGCCAGGGTATATGATGTTAATTACAAATGATATATTATGCTAAATAAAAGGTAATAGGCTGGGAGAATACCTACAGACAAGGCGGTGCCAGATTCACATATCTAAGCAATAGAAGCAAGCTCTCTTTTGTCTCCAGATATCAGTCTTTAATTTTCCCTCCATAATTCTGGCCTGTAAGTTCATTAAAACTTTGCATGAAAAGTGATGAGATTTTGGTAAAGAATATTTGAAAGCATCCAATACTCAAACGACTAGTCTAATTAGATTTGATTAGTGAAAGCTACCTTCTAATCAGTGTCCCTCACTGTAAGTCTATGGATGTTAGTCACTTGAGGGGAAAATGAAAATATATGGAGGCTTATATAGCACCATATCTCGAGTCATGCAATTTTCAGGTAAAAGGTATGGAACATTAAATCATTATTTCTGTCAGGTAAGAAGCGCTAGGGAAGAAGTACTGCAGCAAGTCTCTACGTGACCAACAGGGGGATATATATATGTGAGGGTGTATCTTACAAAAGTAAATACACCTTCACATTTTTGTACATATTTTATTCTATCTTTTTATGTTACAGCACAGAAGAAATGACACATTGCTACAGTGTACAGCTTATATAACTGTGTAAATTTGCTGATCCTCAAAATAACTTAACACACAGCCATTAATGTTTAAACCGCTGGCAACAAAAATGAGTACACCCCATAAGTGAAAATGTCCAAATTGGGCCCAATTAGCCGATTTCCCTTCCCGATGTTATGTGACTCATTAGTGTTACAAGGTCTCAGGTGTGAACAGGGAGCAGGTGTGTTAAATTTGGTGTTATCGCTCTCACTCTCTCATACTGGTCACCGGAAGTTCAACATGGCACCTCATGGAAAATAACTCTCTAATGATCTGAAAAAATAATTGTTGCTCTATATAAAGATGGCCTAGGCTATACTAAGATTGCCAAGACTCTGAAACTGAGCTTCAGCACGGTGGTCAAGACCATACAGCAGTTTAACAGGACCGGTTCCACTCAGAACAGGCCTCATCATGGTTGACCAAAGAAGTTGAGTGCACGTGCTCAGCGTCATATCCAGAGGTTGTCTTTTGTAAATAAACGTATGAGTGCTGCCAGCCTGTCAGTGCTCAGACCATACGCCGCAAGCTGCATAAAATTGGTCTGCATGGCTGTCTTCCCAGAAGGAAGCCTCTTCTAAAGATAATGCACAAGAAAGCCTGCAAACAGTTTGCTGAAGACAAGCAGACTAAGGACGTGTAATACGGGAACCATGTCATGTGGTCTGATGAGACCAAGATAAACTTATTTGGTTCAGATGGTGTCAAGTGTGTGTGGTGGCAACCAGGTGGGGAGTACAAAGACAAGTGTGTCTCGCCTACAGTCAAGCATGGTGGTGGGAGTGTCATGGTCTGGGGCTGTGTTAATGCTGCTGGCACTGGGGAGCTACAGTTCATTGAGGGAACCATGAATGCCAACATGTACTGTGACATACTGACGCAGAGCATGAACCCCTCCCTTCGGAGACTGTGCCACAGGGCAGTATTCCAACATGATAATGACCCCAAACACACCTCCAAGATGACCACTGCCTTGCTAAAGAAGCTGAGGGTAAAGGTGTTGGACTAGCCAAGCATGTCTCCAGACCTAAACCCTATTAAGCATCTGATGGAAGGTGGAGGAGCGCAAGGTCTCTAACATCTACCAGCTCCGTGATGTTGTCATGGAGAAGTGGAAGAGGACTCCAGTGGAAACCTGTGAAGCTCTGGTGAACTCCATGCCCAAGAGGGTTAAGGCAGTGGCGGTGTGCCCATAAGGCTGCACAGGCGCCGCCCCCTCTCTCCATCTACCCCCTCTATGACCAATGAATAGATTCATGCATTGCATGAATCTATCCATGGCCGCCGTTGCCACCCCCTATTCAGGAGCCCGGCCTCTTTTCGGTTGCCGGGCACCTGAATTACAATGGCAGGGGTGTTTTTGAAGCACCTGATTATAGCCATAGGCTCTAAAAGGTGTTAAAAAAGATGACCTGAAAGTGCCATGCTTGGCACTCACAGTTCACCCAGGTGTGTTAGAACAGCGAATGCATAGTCCTAACACTAAACCGCCTCTCCACCAATCAGGTGCTCAGGTCTGTAACCCGGCACCTGATTGGCTGAAACAACATGCACTGTGATTGGATGCCTGATGGGAGAGGATGGGAGGAGACTAATGGAGGACACCGCTCAGAGGACACCGTTCATTACCATTACCTGCTGCCCCACCGAGACAGGGTAAGTGCCGGGTAGACGGTAAGTGGGCGGGGGGGGGGGTCACAGTGGTGGCATTGGATGGCACAGTGGCAGCATTGGATGGGCAGAGTGGCAGCATTGGATGGGCAGAGTGGTAGCATTTGATGGGCAGAGTGGCAGCATTCGATGGGCACAGTGGCTGCATTCAATGGGCACAGTGGCAGCATTTGATGGCACAGTGGCAAATTTTTGTGGGCACAGTGGCAGCTTTTGATGGCACAGTGACAGCGTTTGATGGGCACACAGTGGCAGCATTTGATGGCACAGTGGCAGCATTTGATGGGCACAGTGGCTGTGTTTGATGGACACAGTGGCAGCATTTTTGGGCGCAGTGGCAGCATTTGATGGGCAGAGTGGCTGTGTTTGATGGGCACAGCTGCAGCATTTTTTGGGCACAGTGGCTATATTTGATGGCACAGTGGCTGCATTTGATGGGCACAGTGGCAGCATTTGAAGGCACAGTAGCAGCGTTTGATGGGCACAGTGGCAGTGTTTGATGGCATAGTGAAAGCAGTTGATGGCACAATGGCAGCCTTTGATGGGCACAGTGGCTGCGTTGTATGGCACAGTGAGGCTGCATTTGATGTTTTTTTTTCAGTTGTTTGCACCCCCAAAAAAAATTTGAGCACCAGCCGCCACTGGTTGCCAGCAGTTTAGACATTAATGGCTGTGTGTTGAGTTATTTTGAGGGGACAGCTAATTTATACTGTTATACAAGCTGTACACTTACTACTTTACATTGTAGCAAAGTGTAATGTCTTCAGTGTTGTCACATGACAAGATATAGTAAAATATTTACAAAATATGTGAGGGGTGTACTAACTTTTGTGAGATACTGTGTATACATATATATATATATATATATATAAAAACAAGGTGTGTCTATTAAATATCAAGACTGATTAAATAACTTACCTTTATTTATATATATATATATTACAAATTTAGTACTTATCCCCTTCAATATATTCCCCATTTGCACAAATACATTGCTGCAGGCTTGTTTTCCACTGGTCGAAGGCACAGAGAAAATCAATTTCTGTCAGCTGTTTCTACACATCCGCCTTTTTCTTCTTTACAGCATCAACTGATTCAAAATGTGTGCCTTTAACCACTTAAGGACCAGAAGGATTTGCCCCTTAATGACCAGGCCATTTTTTGCGATACGGCACTGCATCTGTTTAACTGACAATTGCATGGTTGTGTGACGCTGTACCCAAATAAAATTGATGTCCTTTTTTCCCACAAATAGAGCTTTCTTTTGTTGCTATTTGATCACCTCTGCGGTTTTTATTGTTCATGCTATAAACAAAAAAAGAGTGACAATTATGAAAAAAAATATATATATTTTTACTTTTTGCTATAATACATATCCAAATTTGTTTTTGAAAATTTTGTCATTAGTTTAGGCCAATATGTATTCTTCTACATATTTTTGGTAAAAAAAAATTGCAATAAGTGTATATTGATTGGTTTGCGCAAAAGTTATAGCGCCTACAAAATAGGGGATACATTTTTTATTACTAGTAATGGTGGCAATCTGCGATTTTTAGCGGGACTGCGACATTGTGGTGGACAGATCAGACACTTTTTGGGACCATTGACATTTATACAGCGATCAGAGCTAAAAATAGCCACTGATTAATGTATAAATATCACTGGCAGGGAAGGGGTTAACACTAGGGGGATATCAAGAGGTTAAATGTGTTACCTAAGGAGTGTTTCTAACTGTGGGGGGATGGGACTGCCTGGAGGAGGAGACTGATCCCTGTTCCTAATCAGTAGGAACAGGAGATGTGTCTCTCCTCCCCTGACAGAACGGAGATCTGTCTATTTACATTGATAGATCTCCATTCTGTCTTCGTCAGAAGCGATCGCGGGTGGCCGGTGGGCATCGCACTCCGGCATTGCCGCGTGGATGTGCGCGTGCACCCCTAGTGCTCTTAAAGTGCCCAACGTACAGTTACGGCAATTCACCCAGGGGAGTCAACCTGCCGCAGTATAACTGCAGCAGCTGGTCCTTAACTGGTTAAGCACTGATTTAACTTTTGGAAATTCATTCTCACGTCCCTCTCCCAGTCTTTTGAGCCACTCAAACACACGCACACAAGACAGGCCGTCATTCCCAAAAGCTGTAGTGAGCATTTGAAAACTTTCTGGTGTTTTGTGCAATTTTACAAACAATTTCAAATTGACACGTTGTTCAACTTTTAAACTTATAATTTTTTCGGGACACTACAGAAAACACAACCAAACTAAATGGCAACTCACAATCAACTGAACGTCATACAGTGTTGCTGCTTGTCATGCAGGTTCAGATATGTTCAAGGTCACCATGCATGCATGCACAGTTCTGACTGATTTTTTACTAGGTGGAATCACAGTCTCGTTATTTAATAGACATGCCTCGTATACTGTATATACAAGCAGTCCCTGGGTTACAAACAAGATAGGGTCTGTAGGTTTGTTCTTAAGTTGAATTTGTATGTAAGTGGGAACAGGTACTTTTTTTTAATGTAGCTCCAGTTTTACGTTTTTGGATAGCATATGGAAGGGTTAACACCCCTGTAACATTTCTTTTGCTGTCTGTGCCCCTGTTCAGAAGATTCCACCTCACTTTCTGTCCTTGTGACAATTGGATTTTGAAAATATTGGGTTGTTGTGGAAACAAGAATTGGTGATAAAGCTTCAGCTGAGACACATTTTTCCCATGGTAACTCTTATGTGTAATAATCTTATTCGTACACACGGTCGGAATTCTTGTCGGAAAAAGCTCTGATGGTTTTCGCTCAAACAGTCTTGCCTACACACGGTCACACCAAATTCCGACGCTCAATAACACCACGCCTTAAAACACGTTCGACTGCACTATAAAAGGGAAGTTTAATGCTTCTGAGCATGCGTCAAATTGTTTCCGAGCATGCGTCGGAATTTTGCGTGTCGGAATTGCATACCCATGATCGGAAAATCTGATAGGAAGGTTTTCCGTCGGAAAAATTAAGAACAGGTTCTCAATCCAAAGTCCGTCGGAAATTCCGAGAGAAAAAGACCGATGGGCATTTCGATGAAAAGCTCCCATCGGAAATTCCGACCGTGTGTACGCGGCATTACAGGAGTTAGTTTCCCTTCCTAAGGATAGATTTCCTCTCACTTTCTGTTGTCTCTCTCCATTTGTAAGTAGGAGTAGCTTGTAAGTCGGATGTATGTACTCGGGGACTGTCTGTATACAGTATAACTAAGTAAGGCCTTTCTAGTTAGGGAAATTCCAAACTAGAATTTGTTTGTCTAGAAGGAAATTTCATTATACATTAATATTAAAGTAGAACTGTGGGCAAAACAATTTTTTATTCACTGTGGATAGAGCAAGGGAGGGTTATAACCCCTGGTCAGGTTTTTTTCCCCCACCATCTCTGTCCCAGTGCAGAGATTTGCCTTAATTTCCTGTCCCATAGCCAAACAAGAAGTGGTAGGAAATTCGTGCAAATTAGAAGAATGCTTGGGGACCTCCGGGTCACCACAAATAGTATCCCCATTGGAAGATTTCCCCTCTATTACTTTTCTGGGGACAACTCAAAATTTGGGACTTTGCTTGAAAACCTTAAAAGCTAAAAATTTTCTGCAAACAAAAAAAAAAGAGAAGAACGATTTACCGTATTTTCCGGCATATAAGATGACCTTTTACACCGAAATTACACAGCCAAAAAGCAGGGGTCGTCTTATACGCCGGGTGAAGAAGCCACCAGATGGATATCAGTCCGCCGGGTGCTCTGTAAAATTGTACTATGTATACAGTATGTGCCGCTCAGCCAATCCCGGCGGGCGATGCACTCTGTTGATGAATACAGAGCCTGCTGAGCCTACTCGGATTGGGTAACAACCTCTGCCAATCCGAGCAGGCTGCATGAGTCAGAGCGGCGCGGGGTGATGATGTCACAGCCTCTGCCAATCCGAGCAGGTTTTGTATTCATCAACAGATTAGTAAAATACAATGCCTGCTGTGATTGGCTCAGCAGTGAACACTGTATGCACACTGTATTCTGAAGTGTACCTGGCGCTACTGTACTAACACAGCATCATATACTGTGTGTACTTGGCGCTCTACATATTAACAAAGCACATCCAGCTCCAGATCTCCGCTAAAATACAGGAATGATTTATGGTGCTTTGGAGGAGAGGATTCATTGTTGCTGCCTACCAATTGTGGGATCTCTGGGACTTGTAGTTCACCAGTTTCCTTTTTCTGATGTTAAGTCTGATGTTTTTTTTTTATGTTTCTGATGGTTTTTTGTAATTGGTGTTGCCTCGGAAGGGGGGTAGTCTTATATGGCTTACAGATTGCCAACCATTTCAATAGCAAAATCGACACAATTCGCAGGGAGATATCCAGCATTCAAATTCCTCCCCTACCCAACACATCTGGTCCAACACCACACTCAATACATTTGCCACCTCACTACCAGTTCCCTGGACCCTGTCCACTCACAATTACTGCGACCACCTTCCCACTCTATCCTTAACTCCCTAACCCACATCTTCAACCTCTCCCTCTCCTCCGGCACCGTTCCTTCCCCGCTCAAACATGCACTGGTTACCCCCATACTCAAAAAACCCTCACTAGACCCCACCTGTTTGAATAACTTAAGACCCATCTCCCTGCTCCATTTGCCTCCAAGCTCATCGAATGCCTTGTCCATGACCAAATGAGTCGCTACCTCATGGACAAAAACCTTCTCAACCCCCTACAGTCTGGCTTCCGTCCACAACACTCTACTGAAACTGTCCTACTAAAACTCACCAATGACTTACTAACTGCTAAAACCAATGGCCACTACTCCATACTCATACTTTTAGACCTCTCTGCTGCATTTGACAGAGTTGACCACCTGCTCCTCCTCAGCAAATTACACTCCCTTGGCCTCCATGATTCTGCTTTATCCTGGTTCTCCTCTTACCTATCTCAGCGCACTTTCAGTGTCACTTACAACTCCATCTCCTCCGCTCCCCTTCCTCTTTCTGTTGGGGTACCCCAAGGTTCCGTCCTTGGGCCCCTCCTATTCTCGCTCTATACGTCTTCCCTGGGCCAGTTGATAACCTCCCATGGTTTCCAATACCACCTCTATGCCGACGACACCCAGATCTATCTCTCAACTCACCCCCTCGATCTCCTCACTGATCTCAAACTTACTGAATGACATATCGGTATGGATGTCACACCACTTCCTCAAACTCAGTCTTTCTAAAACTGAGCTTGTTATATTTCCTCCTTCACGGTCCCCCCCCCCCCCCCCGTGACTTCACCATTAATATCAACAACACAACCATTGGTCCCTCCACACATGCCAGGGTCCTGGGTTTAATCCTTGACTCTGACCTCTCCTTCAGCCCCCATATCCAATCACTGGCTAAATCCTGCTGCCTTCACCTCCACAAAATCTCCAGAATTCGACCCTACCTAACTAATGACACCATAAAGCTCATTCGATCTTTGATTATTTCCCGCCTTGACTACTGCAACTCTCTCCTTAATGGCCTTAATGGTATACCCTTAAGCAGGCTAACCCCCCTTCAGTCTATTATGAATGCTGCTGCCAGACTAATATACCTCACTAATCGATCCGTGACTGCCGCCCATCTCTGCCGAACCCTTCACTGGCTTCCCCTACCCCACCGTGTAAAATTCAAAATGCTAACCATAACATACAAAGCCATCCACAACATCGCCCCCATCTACATCACCAACCTCATCTGCAGATATCGCCCAAATCATCTCCTCCGCTCCTCCCAGGACCTCCTGCTCTATAGCTCCATTGTTACCTCCTCCCATGCTCGCCTTCAGGACTTCGCCAGAGCCTCTCCCATCCTCTGGAACTCCCTGCCCCATTATGTCTGATCAGCCCCTACCCTGTCCACCTTTAAGAGATCACTGAAAACTCATTTATTCAGGGAAGCCTATCACACACCCACCTAACAACTGTCCCCGAGCCATTCCTATCAAATCATTCTCTGCAGCTATTACCTTTTGTACCACCACCTGTCCCTTTAGAATGTAAGCTCTACGAGCAGGGCCCTCCTGTACTTTTTGTTTTGAACTGTACTGTACTTGTGTTGCCCCCCCCCTATACATTGTAAATCGTTGCGTAAACTGTTGGCGCTATATAAATTGTGTATAATAATAATATGGCGAGTATAGCCCCAAACCTAAGTTTTCACTGGAAAAATAGGGGGTCGTCTTATACGCCGGCAAATACAGTATGTTAAAAGTACTTGGTTTAGGTTAATAGTGCAAAGTTTTTCACTGTCATTTTTAGTTACTTGGTGTGGAGTTCTGTGGAAAATGTATAAATAGCACATGGCCAGAGCTGGGTGACATCAGAGATGCAGACCTGGAGTTAGATAACAGTGTGAGTTTATTCTTGTGCCGATACACTGGAGTTAATGCCAGGTCATTTTTATCCATTGTAAGTGTATTTTTAAGAAGGCAAGGTATATTTTTTATCCACTACACTATGGCAGTATGTTTCTTGGTTCTGAGTACCTTCTAGAGGCAAACTGTGGCGGACTTACTGCTTAAAGCCAAAGTGCTCCTGCAATCTTTGAATGGTTAACTGATGTTCATTTATAGGTCTTAATTTGAAGTGAGAGTACACCTATACACAATTAAAGGTGGTGGCTCACAGTGTGAAGAGCATTTGCAGCACTGGGGATTTGTGATCAGTACCTGGATTGTGGTGGTGCACTGAGCTGATATTATTTACAGCACTGTTTTTTCTGGAATTAATTACCAGGGGGTGAAGGAAGACTGTATAAATTGATGAAGAAAGCTCTAATTTTGGAACTGTTATAAATGAGAATTGTTTTGTTGATTGGAAGTGGTTTTGATATAGTATTTATGATGTAAGTGTATTACTTTGTGTCACTTAGTATAGTATATAACACAAATTTATTATAAAGGTTATTTTATTTTATGATCTATTGGTTGGTGGATGAACTCACACTATTAAAGTGGTTGTAAACCACGGCTGGTAAAAAAACAACAACCTGTAAGGCAATTGCATAATGTGCTAGTATGCATCGCATACTAGCAAATTATTAAATACTTACCTTAGAACAAAGCAATGTCACCGCTGGGAGGGCTGACATCTTCCTCCGTCTTTCTTCTGGGTTTTTCTGGGTTCGCACTGGCTGTGTGATTGGCCAGAGCCGTAATAACGTCACTCCCACATATGTGCGGGAAGTTCCGGCAAGGTATGCAGACCACATGCGCTGGTGAAGTCATTGGCTGTATCCAGGGTGAATATCTCAATCTCAAATTTTTAAATCTTTCAATGCAGCACATTCTCTTCTTCTTTATAATTCTAGAATAATGAAGTTGCTTTGCTGCTAATATTCACACACAGTTCTGACAAACTGATTTCTTATTATTTCTCATGATCTCCTGATCTTTTTATAGTGATCTACTTTTTTCTTCAGAAATTTTTTTTTTAATAGTGATCTCCATAATATTTTTTGTCATTTTGTATGTCAAGTTACCACAACAACATTATTGTCTTTTATTTTTTAACCTCAAAAGAGGTTGGTTGGTGTTGTTGCCCCTTGTTAATTTGACATTGTATTTTTGAAATGTATCTGCCTACTCACAAACTGTCCTTTTTGAAGTAACACACATAGCCAATTATTTTTCAAAAAAAAAAAATGTATTAGGGGTCATAACAAAATAAAGAGGAAGGCAACGCTGGATAAACTGTTGAAATTTGTGAAGCATTTGTACCCCAGGGCAGACATCAATTATTTGACAGGAAAAATTGTTAGCCTGAGAAGTACATTTAATAGGGAGCACAATCCGGTCCAGGACTCCGAGAGATCGTGAGTCTTACAACAGCCTGCGTTTTTTGCCAGACCAGACCAAACCCAGGCCATCACTCTCAACACTTCCTTGCACGCTTCCTTCCAGGTTGTGGCTGTGGTGTTGGAGGTGTTGCTGGAGTTGGTGAAGGAGTCATATGGTCCAACTCACAGATGTGGTTTTATTGGTGAGTTGACCTCTCACCCCCTTATTTAGGGCTTGAAATATGACCTCCTCACAGATGAGGCATTGGCCCTCCTCCATTACTTGCATCTTAATGGATGTCATACACGCAAAGGCTCAAGGTGGGCTCCTCCACATCTTTCTGGGTGGAAGGCCCAGGTTGTACGTCGGAAGCCTCATCTGATGTGGAAGGAAGAGTGGAAGGAAGTGTGGAAGGAAGGGTTGAGAGTGATTGCCTGGGTTCACTTTGGTCTGACAAAAAACACAGTCTGCCGTAATACCAGAGCCTGGGTACATAAACGTCATCTGCTGCTGCTCCTGATTTAATGGAATCCTGGACCTTCTTGCGCTCCCTTTTATATGTGCTCCTCAGGCCACCAATTTTGCACTTCAAATAGTTTATGTCTGTCATGGGAATCACCGGCTTCACCAATTCCAACAGTTGATCCAGTGCTGCCTTCCTCTTTATTTTGTTGTTATAAAATTGGTGTCTCACTTGCCACAGACAAGGCAGTTCCCTGTACTTATCAATTTATCCATTTTCTCTGCAAGACACAACACAAGACAAACCCTAATGTCAGACTAAACTCTCCTAATCTTGTCCCAATATAGGCCTTAATCTATAAAAGCAGTATAGGCCACTAGTAAAGGGGATCTAACTAAGAAAAAAACTGACTTTAACCGCTTCCCGACCGCCTAACGCCGATATACGTCGGCAAAATGGCACGGGCAGGCAAAATCACGTACCTGTACGTGATCGTGCATGTGCCTGCCTGTGGGTCGCGCTCGCGACCCGGTCGGAAGCTCCGTGACCCCGGCCGCGGGACCAGCGGACCCGATCGCCGCTGGTGTCCCGCGATCGGGTTACGGAGCTGAAGAACGGGGAGAGGTTTGTGTAAACAAACCTCTCCCCGCGCTTCCTACACTGACTGTCAGTGATCGGCTGTTCCCTGTCATCGGGAACGCCGATCAATGACGTCAGATGTACAGCCACGCCCCCTACTGTAAAAAAAAACATAACACGTCACACTGACTCCTCCCCGCCCCCTAGTGGTTAACTCTTTCACCACAACTGTCATTTACATAGGAATCAGTGCTATTTAAATAGCACTGATTTCTGTATAAATGACAAATGTCCCAAAAATGTGTCAAAAATGTCCGATGTGTCCGCCATAATGTTGCAGTCACAATAAAAATCGCTGATCGCCGCCATTACTAGTAAAAAAAAAAATATAAAGAAAAATGCTATAAAACTATCCCCTATTTTGTAAACGCTATAACTTTTGCGCAAACCAATCAATAATCGCTAATTGCGATTTTTTTTTACCAAAAATATGTAGAAGAATACGTATCGGCCTAAACTGAGGAAAAAAAAATGTTTTTTTATATATTTTTTGGGGATATTTATTATAGCAAAAAGCAAAAAATATTGCATTGTTTTCAAAATTGTCGCTCTATTTTTGTTTATAGCGCAAAAAATAAAAACCGCAGGGGCGATCAAATACCACCAAAAGAAAGCTCTATTTGTGGGAAAAAAAAGGACGCCAATTTTGTTTTGGAGCCACGTCGCACGACTGCGCAATTGTCAGTTAAATCGACGCAGTGCCGAATCGCAAAAAGGGGCCTGGTCCTTTGGCTGCCAATTGGTCCGGGGCTGAATTGGTTAAAGGCACAAAGGTACATATGCTATAGGGTAACAGAAAAAGTTTTTTATTTAAAAATATAGAACCGCAATAGACTAGCGGTTACGCATGCTCAAAATACAAATAACATAGTAAAAATAGTACTCAGACCTCCCCTTCAGCTACTTAACACCCTTACAGTAAACTCCATTGGCATTAGTAATGCAGCATAGTAATACAAAATAATACAAAACCAAATTCTCAGTTATTGACGTATATGATGTATATAAAGTGATGAGACTGGGTCTTGTATGACAGGGGTGAAGCTGATGCAGAGGTCCGATTTCAATTAGAAGGTTTTACTCGACATGTTCCGCGCTTTTTGGAAATTGCGCTTTCTCAGGAGCAGGTAATTCTAGGGTAGTATATATCACTGCTACTGACCAGTTTGGTGATCTCATCAAATGGCCGCAGAAGTCTGCATGCGTCGCGCATGAGAAGTCACTGGCGCGGTGAAAAAACCCAAGCTCCCCAGAACCTGTTCTGCCGCAGAGTTCGTACAGGTAGTCGTTAACTGCACGTTTCTGCTGGAGCAGCCTATCAAGCATATACAAGGCTGAGTTCCATCGCATCGGGCAATCACAAATAAGGCGTCTGACCGGCAGATTGTGTCGCCGCTGAATGTCAACAAGGCGAGCCATGGCCGTGTAAGATCTTCTGAAATGGGCCGAGATTTTCCTTGCCTGCCGCAAGATGTCCTGGACCCCAGGGTATTTAACAACAAATCGCTGCACGACCAAGTTTAAGACGTGTGCCATGCTTGGCACATGTGTAATTTTGCCCTGTTTCAACGCGATAAGCAGATTGGCACTGTTGTCGCACACCACTTTACCAACTGTCAAATTGAGCAGTGTTAGCCACTGATCTGCCTGTGAACGCAAAGCTAAAAGGAGTGCAGGGCCAGTGTGGCTCATGGCTTCCAGGCACAACAGACGCAGCACAGCATGGCAATGTCTCACCTGGCATGTCCAATAGGTTCTGGGGATCTTGGGCGGCGCAGCGGAAGAGACGCTAGCAGTGGAAAAGGAGGAGTCAGCTGAGGAGGAGAGGGAGGATGAAGTAGGAGGAGGAGAAGAAGAGGCAGGCTTGCATGCAATCCGTGGCGGTAAAACCAAATCTACACAGGTGCCTCGGGTTACATGCTTGACGGCCATCAGAAGGTTCACCCAGTGGGCAGTAAAAGTTATATACCTTCCCTGCCCGTGTTTGCTAGACCATGTGTCTGTGGTCAGATGTATCTTGGCACTGACACTGCGTGCCAGAGATACATTCACTTGCCACTGAACATGGCCATATAGCTCTGGGATGCCCTTCTGTGAGAAATACTTCTTTCCTGGGACGTTCCATTGTGGTGTTCCATTGGCCACAAATTTTCGAAAGGCCTTTCGAGTCCACCAGTTTATATGGCAGTAGTTGGCAGGCTATCAGTTCTGACAAGCCAGTGGTCAACCGTTGGGCAAGAGGATTAACCGGCGTCATCATTTTTTTACACTCGAACATTTGGCCCACGGAAGCCTGCCTTTTTCCAGAAAAACGTGAGGACAGCATGATGGAAGGTGGAGTGGAGGACAATTCTGAGGAGAGAGGAGAAGGAGAAGTAGAAGAGGCTGGACGGTGAGAGCCTGGAGTGTAGCTTTGTGGGTTTTGACGGCGTTGCTCCCACTGGGCTCGGTGATGGCACCTTCTTAAGGCGGTTGTCCCTAGGTGAGTGCTGGGCTTACCGCGACTTATGCGTTGACTGCAAAGGCTGCAGATGGCAACACTATTGTCAGCAGCGGACATGTTAAAAAAAAGCCAAAACTGCAGAGCCATGTTCCGGCGTCCTGGGAGCGCTAGATGTGACCGTACATGGTTTATGCATCGCTCCTGATACATTAGCAGTCTGGTTTGTCCCTCCTGTGCAATGTAAGTTCCGCCTGCTTCTCCTCCCCATCTGCTGGTTCATCTCTCCCTCTGAACTCCCCTCCTCTTTCTCTCTTGTGGGCACCCACGTGACATCCCTAGACACGTCATCATAGACGTCCCCACCACTATAATTAGAGATCTCGGAGTAGGCAGCAACAGCGGGGACCAACCTCCTTGGGCTGATCTGGGTACTGTTGTCAGACTGCTGAGTGATGGTTGTTGCTACCTCCTCTTCATGATACAATGCCAAGAATGGCTGTGCATCGAAAATGTCTTGTGATTATGGATCGGAAAATAATTCCTGTGACTCAAGCGGAGGGTATATGGTGGTGGTGGTGTTGGTGGTAGTGTCTTTGGGGGTGCACACAGCAGAGAGTGAAGAGGGTGCAGATCGAGAGGATGAGGAGGGTGCATAAGAGTAAGGCTGAGTGAGCCACTCAACCAAGTCTGGTGCGTCCTTTGACGTAATCGAACGCACCTTCTGCAACTTCCCACTTTGGCTCAAGCCTGTTGCTCCTGCCATACCCCTACCACCCCTGTGGAAGGGCCTGCCTCTTCCTCTGCCTGTCATTTTTTAAATGACTCTGTGACAAAAGTCTCTAGAGAAGTGCAGTATATGTGGAAGAAGGTATATAACACCCCGCTTCAATCTGTTGTTTTGGGGGGGCCACTGGTCTATCACACCAGTTATAATACTTTTTTCTAATTGCGTTTGTCACTCTGTAGTATTGCTGCAGAACCGCTCAGCAGTCACAATGCTGCAGAGTAGAAATGCACTATATTTCTATATTTGAAAGTATTATATTATTATTAGATTTAGAATATTATCAGTGTATTTCACCTCTATATACTGTACACCTATACCAGTCCTTAAAAGGACTTTTGTGGACCTAATAGTAATAGCTAGTGATTACAGACTGACTGTCCCTGCTCCACACAGCGTCCTTTCCCTACACTGACAAAAGATAGAATGTAAAATGGCCGCCAGATCAGGTCTATTTATAAGGTAGGGGGTATGTCCATGTGCTGAAATGTCTCAATTGGCTGTCCTGTACCCCATGATGGATGTGTCATGGGTCAAAGTTCTTCACAATGTAAATTAATATGGCCGCCGCGAACAGCGCCATAAGTCCGCTGGTTTGGCAAATCACGAACAAGCAAAGTTCACTGCGAACCGACTGCCAGGCGAACCGCAAGGCCATCTCTATTGGGAAGTCCCAATGCTGGGCAAACTGGGAAGACACAGTCTGCCATTCCTGTGTGTTTGTGAGTCAAACAACAAAAAATAAATAATTAGTACTTTTGCACATAAAATTGCAAGCAGATTAGACACAAACATTCTTGGCCAACATAAGTATAACATTTCTTGAATTGTGTATTTAAAGACAAAAGTATAAGGTCCACTTATCAGATTACTCACCCCCTCTGATGGCCCATTGTAAAAATTTTAGGGTGGGGTGGGTAGATGTTTTGGACAGCTAACCCTCTCCACTTCATTTAGAGATGAATGCATAAATAATGTGTGTTAACTTTGGCCAGCCCCTCCTTACATACACTATTGGCCGCCCACTGGACAGGTAAGAAGTGTCATAATACAAAAATATAAATACACACTGTCCAAATTGAAGCACATTTTTACATTCTGCAATTACCTATTAAGATAATAGGAGAACACAACTTTAAACAGTACCATTTGAAAGTATTCAGACAGGCCCATTCACTACATGCTTTGGTGAATTCATCCATAAATCTGACCACAAAAGAGGTAGGTATAGTGTGTATGGGTTTGGCAAAGTCAGCACATAGAGTATTTTATTATCGGGTGACTTAGCGGTTGGGGGGAGGGAGGGTTCCAAATGAGTCCCCCCCCCAAAAAAAAGCAGATTGCACTCTGCATTTATTTAAGGAGAAAAATAACATTTGTACACATTTTAGGGGGTGTTTAGGGTAAGCACTACAATGGAGCTGACAAAATACATTGTTAAGTGACTAGGCTAGGTGTGTATGGGCCCAGGATAGCATGCTGGGGAGGTTAGTAAAGGCAAATATGCATGAAGGACAAAAAAGGAACTTTAAAAGTTTACAACATGCATAGTACATTCATGGTAATTATGTAATGATGAAAAAAATACAATACATTAAAAACATAAAATGTAATGTTAAAGGAGAAAACTTACCTTAATATAGTCCTTCTGCTGGACCTATATGATGGCAAAACAGGTCTCTGGAATACTTATTCCCAGAGCCTGGGGGAGATGCCAGTCGAGAACTTGATGTCCTGCAGACTTCTCCCCGTCGCCAAGTACCACAAGGTGGTGACGAGCCTTTGTTCAGGAGATGGCTTGCCACATGCAGGTGTCCTGCTTCATAATATAAGGGGACAGCAAAGCCAACAGACGGTGAAAAATGGGGTCCGTCATCCGGAGATAATTCCTGAAATCAGGATTATTCTCCCGGATCTCTCGCAGCAAAGGCATGTGCGAGAATTGGTTACGCTGGAGCAACCAGTTCTTTGTCCATGAACTCCTCCTCGCCCTGTTCATCGACTGAACTTGGGTCAAAGCAAGAACTCCAACACTAAGCCCTTGCACAGCACAAACTCTACGATGAGAATGTGCCCACAAAACATGGCTAGAAAACGGTTGGCTGGTAAGAACGAACTAACAGAACGCACTGAAAATCAGAAAGGACCTGAGAAGAATGAGCTGAAAATCAGAAACGAGCAGACAAGAACGCACTGAAAAACAGATCCGAACTAATAAATGGAATGCACTGAAAGACAGTAATGAACTGATAACACGCACTGAAGAACAGATACGAACCCACAAGCACAAACTGAAGAGCAGTAACAAACTGAAAAGCACGAGGCTGAAAGGCGCGAATCGTCTTTCATTAAACTTCTACTAACATGAGATAAACAAGAAATTAGCAGAAGAAGCCCAAAGGGTGGTGCACTGGCTATTGAACTTCCTTGTTATAGTGCCGTTTTACATGTTGTACGTCACTGTGTTCTTGGCGATTGGAATTTCCGACAACATTTGTGTGATCCTGTGTGGGCTCAAGACAAGTTTGAGCCCACATCCGTCGGTTTTGTTGTCGGAATGTCCGATCGTGTGTACGCGGCATAACTCTTGAATCTTAGTTTTGATCTGTAAATTACTTTTTAGCCACTTAAAATTATTTTAATATAAAAAATAGTATCTTAAACATTGCTACTTTACCCAAATTGCAGTTCATAAATAAATTTTTCTTGATTAATATTTCAAATTAAATGAATCTTTATTTGACACACTAGCATGCCAATAGATGTCCTATTTGGTTAAATGGAAATCTTAATAGCTTATAGCTCCCTTCATAAAGTCTGATCCAAGAAATCCCAAAGGTTAATTTACAGTCTGGTGGTTAAATGGAAATCTTAATAGCTTATAGCTCCCTTCATAAAGTCTTATCCAAGAAATCCCAAAGGTTAATTTACAGTCTGGTGGTTTACACTGTGTTAGAGTTCTAAATTAAAAAAAAAAAATCTTCAGTCTAATGCAAGGTGCACAATAGAACATCAGAGACTGAGCTCTTGCTTCTGTTCCATCAATAATTCAATTTCAGATTCACAGAGGGCAAGGAAAAGCATGTGATACCATCCACTAATTAGTAGCATCACAGACTGGACTAAGAATAGTAACTGCATAGAATGGTTATAGGCAAAAAAAGAGGGAAAAATAATTTACTGATTGTTTAAAATATACTGCTCTGCTACCTCATATGCTCAGAATAGTATCTAAATGCATCATGTAGACTTGTATTAAATAGATACAGTATATTAAATACTTGACTGCTGCAACTCTAAAGTCCAATGAAAATATACACACCATGAAATGTGATTTCTGTACATCTAAGCGTCACTACAAAAAACATGTTCCTTTCAATTAACATATCAATAGGGATGAGCTTCAAGTTCGAGTCGAACTCAAGTTCGACTCGAACATTGCCTGTTCGCCTGTTCAGAGAACAGCAAACAATTTGGGGTGTTCGCGGCAAATTCGAAAAGCCGCGAGCACCCTGTAAAATTCTATGGGAGAAATCTAGAGTGCTAATTTTAATAGCTTATATGCAAGTTATTGTCATAAAAAGTGTTTGGGGATCTGGGTCCTGCCCCAGGGGACATGTATCAATGCAAAAAAAAGTTTTAAAAATGGCTGTTTTTTCAGGAGCAGTGATTTTAATAATGCTTAAAGTGAAACAATAAAAGTGTAATATTCCCTTAAATTTCGTACCTGGGGGGTGTGTATAGTATGCATGTAAAGGGGCGCATGTTTCCCGTGCTTAGAACTGTCCCTGCACAAAGTGTCATTTTTGCAGGAAAAAAAGCTATTTAAAATCACTTGCGGCTATAATGAATTGCTGGCTCCCGTAATACAGAGAACAGTCATTCATTGAAAGTCATTGATAAAAAAAAAAAAAAAAGCAAGGGGGTTCCCCCAAATTCAATTACCAGGCCCTTCAGGTCTGCTATGGATATAAAGGGGAACCCTGTGTCAATCTAAAAAAAAAAAAATGATGTGGGGTTCCCCCTAAATATAAATACCAGACCCTTCAGGTCTGGGATGGATTTTAAGGGGAACCCCACACCAAAAAAAAAAAAAATGGCGTGGGGTCCCCCTCAAAATCCATACCAGACCCTTATCCGAGCACGCAACCTGGCAGGCCGCAGGAAAAGAGGGGGAACGAGAGCGCCCCCCTCCCTCCTGAACCGTACCAGGCCACATGCCCTCAACATTGGGAGGATGCTTTGGGGGTCTGTGACCCCTCAAAGCACCATGTCCCCATGTTGATGGGGACAAGGGCCTCTTCCCCACAACCCTGGCCATTGGTTGTGGGGGTCTGCGGACGGGGGGCTTATCGGAATCTGGAAGCCCCCTTTAACAAGGGGACCCCCAGATCCCGGCCTCCCCCTATGTGAAATGGTAAGGGGGTACTTGTACCCCTACCATTTCACCAAAAAAAGTGACAAAAATGTTAAAAATGACAGGAGACGGTCTTCGACAATTCCTTTATTAAAATTTTCTTTCATCTTCTTTCTTCTGGTCTTCTTCCTTTCTTCATCCTTTGGTTTCTTCATCTTCTTCTTCCATCCTCTTCTTCCATCTTCTTCCATCTTCTTCTTCCTCCCATCCGCTTCTTGCTCTGGTCTTCTCATCCGGCATCTTCTTCCACGGCGTCTGCGTCTTTTCTTCTGTGTCGGGCCGCTCCGCGCAATGGGAGGCTACCGCTGTGTGAGGCTTCGCTCCGCCTGACAGCTCTTTTATAACGGAGGGCGGGGCCACCTGGTTACCCCGCCCCCCTCTGACGCATGGGACCTCATGGGGACTTCCCTATTGCTTTCCCCATGACGTCAGAGGGGGGCGGGGGCCGTCATGGGGAAAGCCATAGGGAAGTCCCCGTGCGTCAGAGGGGGGGCGGGGTTACCAGGTGGCCCCGCCCTCCATTATAAAAGAGCTGTCAGACGGAGCGAAGCCTCACACAGCGGGAGCCTCCCATTGCGCAGAGCGGCCCGACACAGAAAATATGACGCCGACGCCCTGGAAGAAGATGCCGGACGAGAAGACCAGAACGAGGACGAGGAGACCAAGAAGCGGATCAGAGGAAGAAGAAGATGGAAGAAGATGGAAGAAAAAAGATGGAAGAAGAAGATACCAAAGGATGAAGAAAGGAAGAAGACCAGAAGAAAGAAGATGAAAGAAAATTTTAATAAAGGAATTGTCAAAGACCGTCTCCTGTCATTTTTAAAATTTTTGTCACTTTTTTGGTGAAATGGTAGGGGTACTTTTGTACCCCCTTACCATTTCACATAGGGGGAGGCCGGGATCTGGGGATCCCCTTGTTAAAGGGGACTTCCAGATTCCGATAAGCCCCCCGCCCGCAGACCCCCACAACCAATGGCCAGGGTTGTGGGAAAGAGGCCCTATTCCCCATCAACATGGGAACATGGTGTTTTGAGGGGTCACAGACCCCCAAAGCATCCTCCCAATGTTGAGGGCATGTGGCCTGGTACGGTTCAGGAGGGAGGGGGGGGCGCTCTCGTCCCCCTCTTTTCCTGTGGCCTGCCAGGTTGCGTGCTCGGATAAGGGTCTGGCATGGATTTTGAGGGGGACCCTACGCCATTTTTTTTTGGTGTAGGGTTCCCCTTAAAATCCATCCCAGACCTGAAGGGTTTGGTATGGATATTTAGGGGGAACCCCACATCATTTTTTTTTTAGATTGACGCAGGGTTCCCCTTAATATCCATAGCAGACCTGAAGGGCCTGGTAATTGAATTTGGGGGAACCCCCTTGCTTTTTTTTTTTTTTATTTTTTTTTTTATCAATGACTTTCAATAAATGACTGTTCTCTGTATTACGGGAGCCAGCAAATCATTATAGCCGTGAGTGATTTTCAATAGCTTTTTTTCCTGCAAAAATGACACTTTGTGCAGGGACAGTTCTAAGCACGGGAAACATGCGCCCCTTTGCATGCATACTATACACACCCCCAGGTACGAAATTTAAAGGAATATTACACTTTTATTGTTTCACTTTAAGCATTATTAAAATCACTGCTCCTGAAAAAACGTTTTTTAAAACTTTTTTTTGCATTAAAACATGTCCCCTGGGGCAGGACCCAGGTCCCCAAACACTTTTTATGACAATAACTTGCATATTAGCCTTTAAAATTAGCACTTTTGATTTTGACCGTTTGAGTCCCATAGACTTTAATAGGGTTCTAAAGTTCACACAAGCTTTAGGTCTGTTCGCAGGTTCTGGTGCGAACCGAACAGGGGGGTGTTCGGCTCATCCCTACATATCAAGCAAATGTTAAGATCCTATTTTAATTAATCCAAAGACAGTAAGCAGATTGTTGCACAATTGCAGCAAGTCCACATTGTATGACTCCAGATTATTATTTTTTGCAAATATTATGCAAGTTTGCTGCAGGTTCTGGTTCAGCCATGATGTTGGCTAAAGAAAAAACAATCTTTACAGTGATCCCCCTCTGCACTTTGGGGGTCAAATGTACATGTTGTTTAGAGGGGTATGAATAAGGGTAAATTCTTACCCTTCTCCTCACTCCAACAGTCTATCACCTCTTCCCAGGACTGGTCCCAAAGCCTTTCCTCTTCACTGGCTGAGCAGTCGTAGCTGTCTATCATCACCACATACAATGTTCAGCTTTAATAGCATGACCATCAATTACCATTCAATAAGCTAAATGCACCAAACATCTGAGACAGGCAAACTCAGCTTGGGGTGTCCCACATGCATAATATGTTATCAGATTTAGTCTAGCATAATATGTTCAAAATGTAAAAGTACTGCAAGTCAATACATAGATGAATGATAAGAAGAAATCGGGGGTAATTGTAACCAAATTAACAAATTTGCTGACTAATTTTGTTCTGCAAATTAAATAGTATCTCATTAAAAAAACAGAAACCTAATAACATAAGCAGCAATGCTACAAATACATCTTGATTAGACACAATTGTTTTCTAAGACAATTTATATATGTTTTTTATTTTATTTTAGCTTGATTATATGGCTTATTTTTTACATACTTCCTAATTTTTACACTGTAAACGGATTTTCTTCTCATGGAAATGCCCTTTGTGCCCGCAGGACATCATAAATCAATTTTCCAAGGAAGAAATAGTTTCTCCTCAGAGGCCTGTGTTTTCTGTAGACCAGGAATGAGAGTATTAGAACCACGGATCCAGCTTGTTTCAACTTTCCTTCACAAATAATGACAGTTTCATGGCCTTTCTGACCATCTTCTACTGAACTTGATTAATAGGCTGATAGAAGTGCCAGTCCATGAAGAAGTGAATAATTACTGCCAGTACAGTACTGACTTTCAAGGTGTACAGCAGCAGAATCATATCAGTTATTTGCTCACATGCCTTTGACATCTTAAGTCTCTACAAATATACAAAGAGCAATAAACTGTGTAATATGTGTGTATGCACTTTCAATGTGCAATTTCATCCATAGGTTTAAAGTATTTGTGGAAGGCCAACAGGTCTTGACATATCCTGATGCTTTCCAAGGGAAACACAATTCCTCGTTTTTGTTAAAGGATCAGTCCAGGCAAATCTGGTATTTCTGTTTTTGGTGGTACTGGAGAGTTAAAGAGGAAGTAAACCCTCAGCAAAAAAAAACGGGAAAAAAACCCCTGCAATACAAAGGCATAATTAGATAGTATGCATAGCATACTAGCTAATTATGTATCACTTACCTCAGATCGAAGCCCCCGCATCGGTCCACGTCTCCCCCTCCGACTGCCGACATGTTCTCCCGAATGCGCACGAGAGCTGCACAGTACAACTGAAGCATCGGCATATAGCGCCATTGCTTCAGTTGTCTTAAGTGCGCATGTGCCGCATGACGTCGGGAAACATGCAAATACAGGTATATCTCCTAAACCGTGCAGGTTTAGGAGATATCCTTGTTAGCTACAGGTAAGCCTTAATATTGGCTTACCTGTAACATAAAGTTGTAAACAAGGGTTTACAACCACTTTAAAACCTTGGCCAATCTCTTATATCTCTTGTGGAGTCTACTGGTTCCACACTTCCAGCTAGATGCTAAATAAATGTTATTTTATGAGGAAGGTAACAAAAGGTGCTGTAAAAAGCAAAGGTGTTTGGGAATCCCCAAAATCCCCAAGTAACAAGAACAGATTCAGGAATTATGATAGGAAGACAGTGAAAGTCTGTCAGACAGTGCTGACAGGGCAATCCTTCCCGCTGAGCCATTGTGTTCTCCTGGAGGAGGGGTGGGGGAAGCCGCCCCCCCCTCACCCCGGAGAAGACAGTGATTATTGCTAGTCTACTGCTAATTGGTGCCGTATTGGCAGCTCAGCTGCATGAACACCGCTTGCTCCTGTCTGTGGATTTGGAAGTCTATCCTATATGGCCAAAACCCACCTGGTCATTTTCAATCCAGCGCTGCTTTTACTAATGGATGACACTTATATATATCAGCTTGGCCCCACTTTCTCTTTGTAAAAGTACTGCAAGTCAATACATAGATGATGATAAGAACAAATTGGGGATAATTGTAACCAAATTAACGAATTTGCTGACTAATTTTGTTCTGCAATTTAAATAGTATCGCATTAAAAAAACAAACACCTAATAACATAATCAGCAATGATACAAATACATCTTAACTAGACACCATGGTTTTGTAAGACAATTTATATATTTTTTAAATTAAACTTTAGCTTGATTATAGGGCTTATTTTTTACATTCTTGTTAACTTCCTAATTTTTACACTGTAATCGGATTTTCTTCTCATAGAAATGCCCTTCGTTTCCGCAGGACATCATAAATCAATTTTCCGAGGAAGAAATAGTTTCTCCTCAGAGGCCTGTGTTTTCTGCAGACCAGGAAGGTGAGTATTAGAACCACGGATCCAGCTTGTTTCAACTTTCCTTCACAAATAATGACAGTTTCATGGCCTTTCTGACCATCTTCTACTGAACTTGATTAATAGGCTGATAGAAGTGCCAGTCCATGAAGAAGTGAATAATTACTGCCAGTACAGTACTGACTTTAAAGGTGTACAGCTGCAGAATCATATCAGTTATTTGCTCACATGCCTTTGACTTCTTAAGTCTTTACAAATATAAAAAGAGAAATAAACTGTGTAATAAATATGTGTGTATGCACTTTCAATGTGCAATTTCATCCATAGGTTTAAAGTATTTGTGGAAGGCCAACAGGTCTTGACAGATCCTGATGCTTTCCAAGGGAAACACAATTCCTTCTTTTTGTTAAAGGATCAGTCCAGGCAAATCTGGTATTTTTTTTTTTTTTTTTTGGTGGTACTGGAGAGTTAAAACCTTGGCCAATCTCTTGTGGAGTCTACTGGTTCCACACTCCCAGCTAGATGCTAAATACATGTTATTTTATGAGGAAGGTAACAAAAGGTGCTGTAAAAAACAAAGGTGTTTGGGAATCCCCAAAATCCCCAGGTAACAATAACAGATTCAGGAATTATGATAGGAAGACAGTAAAAGTCTGCCAGACAGTGTTGACAAGGCAATCCTTGCCGCTGAGCCATTGTGTTCTCCCAGAGGAGGGGCGGGGGAAGCCGCCCCCCCCCCCTGGAGTAGACAGTAATTATTGCTAGTCTACTGCTAATTGGTGCCGTCTTGGCAGCTCAGCTGCATGAACACTGCTTCCTGTCTGTGGATTTGGAAGTCTATCCTATATGGCCAAAACCCACCTGGTCGTTTTCAATCGAGCGCTGCTTTTACTAATGGATGACACTTATATATCAGCTTGGCCCCACTTTCTCTGGTCATGTTTAATTTATGCATTTTTCTGAGGTTACCTTGGTTCTATCTTGATTACCCCAGTGGCTTTACAGGTCAGACTGTAGCGGTTTATAACTTATACCTGGGTGCCCGTTAAGGTGGTACTAAAGTTTCTTGCTTTTATGATTTTTTGGCTTGTCCATGTGTGGCCTGAATACCTTTGTACCTATCACATGAGCACCCCTGAAAAAGATTGCAAACCCTCACTTTTGAAATGCATTGGCTACCTTATCACATTATTGTTTTTTTTGGTAAGGTTTCTGCAGCCATACCTCTGAGCTTCTACCATGCATATGTATACAATCCATATTCTTTTTAATATTTACATTTTTTTATTTTGATATTTAATAAAGTTTATACTGTTTTATATTTCTGTCTCTGCAGTTCCTTTTGTTTGAAGTGCCTATAATTGTCCCTATTCCATTGGAGGGTATTTCTTTATCTAGATTGGGATGATGGCATTCCCACAGCTCTCTACCATATCAATTGTTGTGATTATTGCTAGTGGCTATAACAGCCGCTTGCAATAATCACATGTAAAATCCAGCAGGCTGGTTTTATCCAAGTTGTTTGATCAAGTCGATCGATCAACTTGGATAAATTAATTCTGCCCATACATGGTTTGAACCATCTATGGCAGATTTAACTCTCACTTCTCATTGCATCCCTGGAACAGAACATTGGAGAAAATGTTTCCAATGGGTCATAGATGGCAAAAAAAAAACTGACACTATTCTATACAAAATGTAAAAATGTCTTGGCTATACATACTTAAATAAAGCATTAAAAAAAAAATGAATAATATTTGTAATAATAGCAAACATAATTGTGATTGACTATCTCCTTTTTACTTAGAAAGTGTTTCAGTTATATTTTTGAATCATGTAATTGCACTTGTTTGATTGAAATCATTGAGCTAATAAAGACTGCCACACTTAGTTTATACCAGGGAAGGGAAAGAGGTGGGCATGTCAGAATTAATTAAAATAAGTAAACGAAATTGATTTAACAATGATGGAGTATTCCTCTTACAAGGCATAAAAATAATTGTTCTGCTTAAGAGTTATGCATGGCTGGAGTTTTCTGTAGCGCTCTAGTGATTCTTAGCGGAATACCCTGAACACTTAGCTTTTCATTGCTTATCATGTGTTCCCAGCCCTGTCATTAGCTAAAATACACACATATGATTGATCTAAAAGAATAATGCATCAATTATAGGCTTTCATAATAACATGCACTTAACAAATCTTGAAAATGCTTAGTTGGGAATGTGCATAGTTTATTTCCACTAGGATGACATCCTACTGTGATCAATGTGATAGCTGAAATTGTCTTTGCACATTCAGAACATGCTTATAAAATACTACAAATTAAACGCATGAAAGAAATCACTGTCAGAAAACATCTTGTTAAAGGTGAAGTTTACAAACAGTTATAAAATATATATATATATATATATATATATATATATATATATATATATATATATATATATATATATATATCCTTAGTACACAATATTTCACTGATACAGGTGTGAAAGAAAATCAATTGATTTTGCAAAGTTCGCCTCAGTGTCATGGCTGATTGATACTTATTGTAGCCAAAATTAACACCAAATTATGCCTGCAAGGAGGCAAATATTCATATGATAGGATTGATATTTTCTTTAGGTAAGAAACACTGTCAGAAATTGCTTAAACTGTGACAGGTACATCTACTACAGCCTCCCACACTTTATTGTTGAGGCTAAATGCCATACCATTCTCCTAGGAAAAGCTCAAAACACATTCCTACTAATGCTTCACTATATTGTACAGCCTCACGGACCAATAGGAATATACAGTAGGCAAGAAGGGTCTAGGCAAGCTTCATCATTATTAAGAAGTGTCATAGTTACTTGCTGCAAAACAACCTGAAATTTGGTGGGGACATTAAGGTTTAGAAGACGGATGCAGGTAAGTATAGGTACTTCTAGGTGCCTGAATAATATATGTGCAGCAGTTTGTGTTCTTTTTAATCAAATACTGAAATTTGGACTGGTGCCGCGTACACACAATCGGAATTTCGGCCAGCAAAAGACCGATGAGAGCTTTTCATCGGAAAATTCAACCATGTGTAGGCTCCATCGAAATTTTGCTGGCATTCCATCAGAATTCGGACAGCAAAAATTTGAGAGCATGTTCTCAATTTTTCCGATGGAAAAACTTTAGATCAGAAATTCCGATTGTCTGTAGCAATTCCGACGCGCAAAATTCCTGAGCATTCTCGGAAAAAATTTGACGCATGCTCAGAAGCATTGAACTTGATTTTTTCTCGGCTCGTCCTAGTGTTGTACATCATCGCCTTTTTGACGGTCGGAATTTGGTGTGACCGTGTGTAGGCCAGACAGCTTGAGTGGAATTCCGTTGGGAAAACCATCAGCGCTTTTTCCGACCATAATTCCGATTGTGTGTATGTGGCATTAGGGTCAGAAACTGAGGGAAAAAATGTTTATAAAGACAAAATGTTTTTTTTTCTTCATTTTGGATAAAGTAGGGAAAGATTAAAGCCTCTGCTGAGCTTTTATTGCAGACTATGACCCCACTGGAGAGATTCACTCCCCCTTTTTGTCCTAATAACTACTGTCACCAGGACTGAAAGTTAGAGCAGTGTTTCTCAACTCCAGTCCTCAAGGCGCCCCAACAGGTCATGTTTTCAGGCTTTCCATTATTTTGCACAGGTGATTTGATCAGTTTCACTGCCTTAGTAATTACCACAGCCGTTTCATCCGAGGGAAAGCCTGAAAACATGACCTGTTGGGGCGCCTTGAGGACTGGAGTTGAGAAACACTAAGTTAGAGAACATTTTTACTATGAATAGAGGTAAACATTTCCAATGGGGACACTAATTTCAGTCTCAACTGTCTAAAAAAAACTATGATTTCCCTTCTTTTGGAGAGATCTGAAGTTAAAACCTTTTGGCTATAGACATATTTTAAGTTTAACCGCTTCCCGACCGCCTAACGCAGATATACTGCGGCAAAATGGCACGGGCGTGGGTCGCGCGCGCCGCCAGCGGTGCGCTTGCGACCCGGTCGGGAGCTCCGTGACCCCAGCCGTGGGACCAGCGGACCCGATCGCCGCTGGTGTCCCACGATCGGGTCACGGAGCTGAAGAAAGGGGAGAGGTATGTGTAAACAAACCTCTCCCCGCGCTTCCTACTCTGCCTGTCATTGATTGGCTGTTCCCGGTCATCGGGAAAGCCGATCAATGATGTCAGATATCAGCCCCGCCCCCTAATGTAAAAAAAAAACACACACGTCACAGCCCATAACCCCTCCCCCTAGTGGTTAACTCTTTCACTACAACTGTCATTTATACAGGAATCAATGCATTTAAATAGCATTGATTGCTGTATAAATGACAATGGTCCCAAAAATGTGTCAAAAATGTCCGATGTGTCCGCCATAATGTCGCAGTCACAATAAAAATCGCTGATCTCCGCCATTACTAGTAAAAAAAAAAAATTAATAAAAATGCTAGAAAACTATCCCCTATTTTGTAAACGCTATAACTTTTGCGCAAACCAATCAATAATCGCTAATTGTGATTTTTTTTTTACCTAAAATATGTAGAAGAATACTTATCGGCCTAAACTGAGGAAAAAAAATGTTTTTTTATATATTTTTTGGGGATATCTATTATAGCAAAAAGCAAAAAATATTGCATTGTTTTCAAAATTTTCGCTCTATTTTTGGGGCGATCAAATACCACCAAAAGAAATCTCTATTTGTGGGAAAAAAAGGAAGCCAATTTTGTTTCGGGGGCCACGTCGCATGACCGTGCAATTGTCAGTTAAAGCGACGCAGTGCCGAATCGCAAAAAGGGGCCTGGTCCTTTGGCTGCCAATTGGTCCGGGGCTGAAGTGGTTAAGATTCACAGTTAAAAAGTTATCAAGCCATGACATGTAAAGGCCTATAGTGCTTCAGACCTCATTCATGACTTACCGATTTTACTTTATGTGTTTCTTGTAACTTATTCCTGATCGTGCTATAGACAAATAATGGCTACAGCATGGTCGACCATTTTCGGGAGGGCGTCTATTGACGTCCTCTCGTGACCACTCTTCCCGTGCACCCCCTGCAGCAAGCATCGGCAGGAATCTGTGCTTGCTGTGTCCTTTGGACACAGCTGATAACAGATCAGGGTAAAGAGCCAATCACATTGGCTCTTTACCATGTGATCAGCTGTGTCCAATAACAGCTGATTACAGTAAAAACAGGATTTGATGGTTATCGGCATTCCTCTCCTCAAGCTAACAGCATGTAGATCCACACAGGAAACATCTACACTGATATTCAGTGTCCTGATTATCAGTCTATCCCCAATCAGTGCCTATCAATGCTGCCTGTCAGTGCTCATTAGTGGTGCCCATTAGTGGTGTCTATCAGTGCCTATTAGTGCTGTACATCAGTTCCGATCATTGCCGCGTATCAATGCCCATCATTGACGCCTATCAGTGCCTATCAAGTGCCGCCTGTCAGTGCCCATCAGTGCTGCCTGTCAGTGCCCATCAGTGCTGCCTGTCAGTGCCCATCATTTCTGCCTATTGGTGCCCATTAGGGATGAGCCGAACACCCCCGGGTTCGGTTCGAACCAGAACCTTCGAACGGACCGAAAGTTCGCGCGAATTTTCGAACCCTATACGTTATAATGGACGCGAACGTTCGAAATCAAAAGTGCTAATTACAACGGCCAATATGCATGTTAATGTCATAAAACAGGTTTGGGGACCCGGGTCCTGCCCCAGGGGACATATATCAATGCAAAAAACTTTTAAAAACTAACGTTTTTTCGGGAGCAGTCATTTTAATGATGCATAAAGTGAAAAAAAAAAGTGACATTTTCCTTTAAATATGGTACCTGGGGGGTGTCCAAAGTATGCCTGTGAAGTGGCATGTGTTTCCCGTGTTTAGAACTGTCCTTGCACAAAATGACATTTGTAAAGGAAAAAAAGAAGCCATTTAAAACCACTTGCGGCTTTAGGTTTGATCTTAAGTAGAATCTGAACAGGTACATTATGAAGTGTAGCTCCATCCCAAAAAAATCTATTTTTAAGCTTTTTGGAGAACATAGGGAGGGGTTATCACCCCTGTAACATTTGCTGTCTTTGCACATCTGTTCAGAACATGTCACCTCACTTTCCGTCCCAATGATAAATGTTTTTGGAAAAGTGGGGTTTTAATTGAAACAAGGATTGGTGATAAAGTATCAGTAGAGAGGAGATACCTTTTTCCCAAATTAAATCTAACAGGATAGAATTTCCCTTCCTAGGGGTAGATTTCCTCTCACTTCCTGTTTTCTCTTTCCATTTGCAAGTAGGAGTCGTTTGTAAGTTGGATGTTTGAAAGTAGGGGCCTGGCGTATATACTCTGCAGAAATTTGCCCTATTAGATGTTGGTGTAGCCACAAGACTGGTGGGCACAGGAATGGGCCCTGCTGTGAGTTAATAGATCAAGATTTGTAATTGCATGCACCTGTTGAACAGGGCAGAAAAATTGGGGGTGGTGGTGGTGGTGGTGGTGGTGGTGGTGGACGGTTTTGCCACAAGACTGTAAGCTCTCACAGTTACTCTTGGTGGGCGCAGGAATGGGCCCTGCTGTGAGTTATTAGATCAAGATTTGTAATTGCAAGCACCTGATGAACAGGGCAGAAAAATTGGGCCTTTGGCGGTGGTGGTGGACGGTGTTGCCACAAGACTGTAGGCCCTCATAGTTACTCTTGGTGGGCGCAGGAATGGGCCCTGCTGTGAACTATTAGATCAAGATTTGTAATTACCCGCCCCTGTTAAACAGGGGCTGAAAAATTGTGCCTTAGGCACTGGTGCTGGTGCCACAACACTGCAACCCCTCACAGAGACTGTACTTGGAGCACAGCAGTCACACGTGTTGCGAAGCATTTTTTTAAAAAATTGTAAGTACACGCCCCTGTTAAACAGGGGCTGAAAAATTGTGCCTTAGGCACTGGTGCTGGTGCCACAACACTGCAACACGGCCCTCACAGAGACTGTACTTGGAGCACAGCAGTCACACGTGTTGCGAAGCATTTTTTAAAAAAATTGTAAGTACACGCCCCTGTTAAACAGGGGCTGAAAAATTGTGCCTTAGGCACTGGTGCTGGTGCCACAACACTGCAACACGGCCCTCACAGAGACTGTACTTGGAGCACAGCAGTCACACGTGTTGCGAAGCATTTTTTTAAAAAAATTGTAAGTACACGCCCCTGTTAAACAGGGGCTGAAAAATTGTGCCTTAGGCACTGGTGCTGGTGCCACAACACTGCAACACGGCCCTCACAGAGACTGTACTTGGAGCACAGCAGTCACACGTGTTGCGAAGCATTTTTTTAAAAAATTGTAAGTACACGCCCCTGTTAAACAGGGGCTGAAAAATTGTGCCTTAGGCACTGGTGCTGGTGCCACAACACTGCAACACGGCCCTCACAGAGACTGTACTTGGAGCACAGCAGTCACACGTGTTGCGAAGCATTTTTTAAAAAAATTGTAAGTACACGCCCCTGTTAAACAGGGGCTGAAAAATTGTGCCTTAGGCACTGGTGCTGTGGCATGGATCATTGAGGAGGAGGAAGAGGATAGTCAGTGAACATAAGAGGACAGTCACTCAGCATCAGCATAGGCAGTCTTGAAGGGATGTGACATTAAAAATTATTCGGTTATATCCGCCTCAGGTGCCTGGTAGCTGGTGGTGATCCAAGACTGATTCATTTTGATGAATGTCAGTCGATCAACCGAGGCGGTGGACAGGCGCACCCTATGATCAGTCACAAATCCTCCAGCAGCACTGAATGTGCGTTCGGAAAGAACGCTGGAGGCAGGACAGGCCAGTAGCTCAATTGCATACTGTGCAAGCTCTGGCCAGTGATCCATCCTCAGGACCCAGTAAGCCAGAGGATTTTCGGTGGGAAAGGTGTCCAAGTCTGACCTTGCCCCAAGGTATTCCTGCACCATGTATATCAGACGCTGGCGATGGTTGCTGGAACCGATCATACCTTGGGGCTGCGGACTAAAAAATTGTCTGAACGCATCGGTCAGACGTCCACCTTCCCCACCGCTCCTTCTGCCACTGACCGAAGCCTCAGCAACTCGTCGCCCAGGACCAGGAGTTTGTAGCCTCCCAGTTTCTGGGAACGCGTTGCACAGACCTTTCTGCAAGGCCTCCCTGAGATGTCTCATCCTCTGCTCCCTCTGCGACGGCAAGATAAGGTCCGCAACCTTACCCTTGTACCGCGGATCAAGGAGAGTGGCCAGCCAGTAATGGTCCCTCTCCTTGATCCGAAGAACACGAGGATCCTTCCGCAGGCTTTGCAGGATCAGGGAGGCCATGCAGCGTAGGTTAGCTGAGGCATTCGGTCCGGAGTCTTCTGGGTCACTGAGGATGACATGATCGCCAGCCACCTCCTCCCAGCCACGTACAAGTCCACTGGCTTGTTGGGACTGTACATCATCCCTAAAAGACTGCTGCTGCTGATGCTGAGTGCCAGGCTCCACCTCCATGCTCACACAATCCTCCTCCTCCTCCTCCTCCTCCTCCTCATCCTCTTCCTGTGTGATGGGTGGGACAGAAGGAACACTGTCCGGATAAAGGGGGCCTTGAGAGGCAAGGAAGTCCTCCTCTTCCTGCCTCTGTTCTGCCTCAAGTGCCCTGTCCATTATCCCACGCAGCGTATGCTCCAACAGGTGGACAAGAGGGACAGTGTCACTGATGCATGCACTGTCACTGCTCACCATCCTCGTGGCCTCCTCAAATGGTGAGAGGACAGTGCATGCATCCCTGATCATGCTCCACTGACGTGGGGAAAAAAACCCAAGCTCCCCTGACCCTGTCCTGGTGCCGTAGTCGCAAAGGTACTCATTGATGGCCCTCTGCTGCGTGTGCAGTCGCTGCAGCATGGCCAACGTTGAGTTCCACCTGGTGGGCATGTCAGATATTAGGCGGTTCTTGGGCAGGTTCAGCTCCTTTTGCAGCTCAGTCAGCCGAGCACTGGCATTATAAGATCGGCGGAAATGCACACAGACTTTCCTGGCCTGCCTCAGGACATCCTGTAAGCCTGGGAACCTGCCCAAGAACCGCTGCACCACCAGGTTGAGGACGTGAGCCATGCAGGGCACATGGGTGAGCTGCCCCTGTCGCAGGGCGGAGAGGAGGTTGGTGCCATTGTCAGAAACGACCATTCCTGGCTTAAGCTGACGTGGCGTCAACCACCTCTCGGCCTGCCCCTGCAGAGCTGCCAGAACCTCTGGCCCAGTGTGGCTCCTGTCCCCCAAACACACCAGCGCAAGCACGGCATGGCATCTTTTTGCCTGCGTACTTGCGTAGCCCCTTGTACGCCTACGGAGCACCGCTGGTTCCAAGGACAGAGCACTGGAGGAAGAAGAAGAGGAGGGGGTGGAGGAGAGAGGTGTGTCACAACCAGTAGCAGTAGTCGCGTTTTGGAGGCGTGGTGGCGGAACAACCTCCAACACTACTGCACCTTGTCCTGCATCCCTCCCAGCTGCCAATAGAGTGACCCAATGGGCCGTGAAAGAAAGGTACCGTCCCTGTCCATGCCTGCTGGACCATGAGTCAGCGGTAATATGCACCTTACCGCTGACCGCCCTGTCCAGCGAGGCATGGACATTGCCCTCCACATGCCGGTAGAGAGACGGAATCGCCTTCCGCGAGAAAAA
Organism: Lithobates sylvaticus; assembly: GCA_028564925.1. Classification (NCBI taxonomy): domain Eukaryota; kingdom Metazoa; phylum Chordata; class Amphibia; order Anura; family Ranidae; genus Lithobates; species Lithobates sylvaticus. The sequence continues at coordinate 244,945,028 of CM053028.1, read as the reverse complement.
GTGGCGTTTGGGAACCTGCCACTGAGGAACCGCACATTGAACAAACTCACGGAAGGGGGCCGAGTCTACCAACTGAAAAGGCAGCAGTTGAAGTGCTAGCAATTTAGCAAGGCTAGCATTCAACCGCTGGGCATGTGGATGGCTGGGAGTGTACTTCTTTCTACGGTCCAGCAGCTGGGGCAGGGAAATTTGCCTGCTGCATTCGGACGTCGGTGTACTGCAAGTACTTGGTTGTGACACACCGAATTCTACACCTTCAGTCCTCTCAGAGCAGCTTTCAGAGAGGACTGAAGGTGTAGTGGGGATGGAGATCCCAGCTGAGGAGGAGCAAGGAGAGGTCCGCTTAGTTCTTTGGTGTGGGTCTTTTATGTGTGCCTGCCAACGAGCTGCATGGCAGGTCGCCATATGTCTGGTCATGCTTGTCGTGCCCAAGCGGCTGATGTTTTGGCCACGCGAGATACGCTTGAGACAAATATTGCAAATAGCAGTGGTGCGATCTGCTGCACTCGTCTCAAAAAAGGCCCACACCAAAGAACTTTTCTGATAACGTGCAGAGGCAGCGCCCTGCACAGGCGGAGCTCTGCGGTGTTGTACAGTTGCTGTGCTGGCCTCTACCTGGCCTCCAGGGGGCATCCTGCCTCGTTGGACATGTGACGCCGCATCCTCCTCCTCCTCGTCCTCCTCCTCATCCTCTCTCCCTTGAGGCACCCACGTGGAGTCAGTGACCTCATCATCCCCTCCCTCTTCACCACTAGAGCAAACCTGGCAGTAAGCTGCAGCTGGTGGAACTGTACTGCCAGATTCCTCAAGCTGGGTATCGTCATCCGAGCCTTCGAATCGTTGGGCATCCTCCTGGAGCATGTACCCAACACTGTGCTCAAAGAGTTCGGGGGACTCCTCAGGAGGACATGGTGGGTCTAGGGAAGGGGTGGCTGATGATGCTCTGTCAGTACCCTGAGCCTGGGTGAGAGAGGATGAGGAGGATGAGGAGGGCTTGGTCATCCATTCTACCAAGCCTTCAGCATGATGCGGCTCCACATGTCCAGCTGCCGAAAACAAAGACGCGCGTGTCCCATGGCCACGTGCTGATGACGATGCACGACCACGTCCACGTCCACGGCCACGTCCACTAGAAACAGAGACTGTCTGCCCTGTGTTCTTGGCTCTGCACGCTCTGCCTCCCCTTGGCGGTCTTCCAGCCATTGTAGTCGGTAGTCCTGTGGGTGCTGCTGAGAAGAAAATATAGGAGCTCTGTGTGATGCCACTAACACACTAGAAGTCCTATAGGTGCTTCTGCAAAGAAAATATAGGAGCTCTGTGTGATGCCACTAACACACTAGAAGTCCTGTGGGTGCTGCTGAGAAGAAAATATAGGAGCTCTGTGTGATGCCACTAACACACTAGAAGTCCTATGGGTGCTTCTGCAAAGAAAATATAGGAGCTCTGTGTGATGCCACTAACACACTAGAAGTCCTGTGGGTGCTGCTGAGAAGAATATATAGGAGCTCTGTGTGATGCCACTAACACACTAGAAGTCCTGTGGGTGCTGCTGAGAAGAAAATATAGGAGCTCTGTGTGATGCCACTAACACACTAGAAGTCCTATGGGTGCTTCTGCAAAGAAAATATAGGAGCTCTGTGTGATGCCACTAACACACTAGAAGTCCTGTGGGTGCTGCTGAGAAGAAAATATAGGAGCTCTGTGTGATGCCACTAACACACTAGAAGTCCTATAGGTGCTTCTGCAAAGAAAATATAGGAGCTCTGTGTGATGCCACTAACACACTAGAAGTCCTGTGGGTGCTGCTGAGAAGAATATATAGGAGCTCTTTGTGATGCCACTAACACACTAGAAGTCCTATGGGTGCTTCTGCAAAGAAAATAGAGGAGCTCTGTGTGATGCCACTAACACACTAGAAGTCCTGTGGGTGCTTCTGCAAAGAAAATAGAGGAGCTCTGTGTGATGCCACTAACACACTAGAAGTCCTGTGGGTGCTGCTGAGAAGAATATATAGGAGCTCTGTGTGATGCCACTAACACACTAGAAGTCCTATGGGTGCTTCTGCAAAGAAAATAGAGGAGCTCTGTGTGATGCCACTAACACACTAGAAGTCCTGTGGGTGCTTCTGCAAAGAAAATAGAGGAGCTCTGTGTGATGCCACTAACACACTAGAAGTCCTGTGGGTGCTGCTGAGAAGAATATATAGGAGCTCTGTGTGATGCCACTAACACACTAGAAGTCCTATGGGTGCTTCTGCAAAGAAAATAGAGGAGCTCTGTGTGATGCCACTAACACACTAGAAGTCCTGTGGGTGCTGCTGAGAAGAATATATAGGAGCTCTGTGTGATGCCACTAACACACTAGAAGTCCTATGGGTGCTTCTGCAAAGAAAATAGAGGAGCTCTGTGTGATGCCACTAACACACTAGAAGTCCTGTGGGTGCTTCTGCAAAGAAAATAGAGGAGCTCTGTGTGATGCCACTAACACACTAGAAGTCCTGTGGGTGCTGCTGAGAAGAAAATATAGGAGCTCTGTGTGATGCCACTAACACACTAGAAGTCCTGTGGGTGCTTCTGCAAAGAAAATAGAGGAGCTCTGTGTGATGCCACTAACACACTAGAAGTCCTGTGGGTGCTGCTGAGAAGAATATATAGGAGCTCTGTGTGATGCCACTAACACACTAGAAGTCCTATGGGTGCTTCTGCAAAGAAAATAGAGGAGCTCTGTGTGATGCCACTAACACACTAGAAGTCCTGTGGGTGCTTCTGCAAAGAAAATAGAGGAGCTCTGTGTGATGCCACTAACACACTAGAAGTCCTGTGGGTGCTGCTGAGAAGAATATATAGGAGCTCTGTGTGATGCCACTAACACACTAGAAGTCCTATGGGTGCTTCTGCAAAGAAAATAGAGGAGCTCTGTGTGATGCCACTAACACACTAGAAGTCCTGTGGGTGCTTCTGCAAAGAAAATAGAGGAGCTCTGTGTGATGCCACTAACACACTAGAAGTCCTGTGGGTGCTGCTGAGAAGAATATATAGGAGCTCTGTGTGATGCCACTAACACACTAGAAGTCCTATGGGTGCTTCTGCAAAGAAAATAGAGGAGCTCTGTGTGATGCCACTAACACACTAGAAGTCCTGTGGGTGCTGCTGAGAAGAATATATAGGAGCTCTGTGTGATGCCACTAACACACTAGAAGTCCTGTGGGTGCTTATGCAAAGAAAATAGAGGAGCTCTGTGTGATGGGACTAACACACTTCAAGTCCTATAGGTGCTTCTGGGAAGAAAATATTGCTCTGTGTGTGTAATGGGACTAACACACTTCAAGTCCTATAGGTGCTTCTGGGAAGAAAATATAGCTCTGTGTGTGTAATGGGACTAACACACTTCAAGTCCTATAGGTGCCTCTGGGAACAAAATATAGGAGCTCTGCCTGCCTGCCACGAACACACTACAAGTCCTATAGGTGCTTCTGGTAACAAAATATAGGAGCTCTGCCTGCCTGCCACTAACACACTACAAGTCCTATAGGTGCTTCTGGGAAGAAAATATAGCTCTGTGTGTGTAATGGGACTAACACACTTCAAGTCCTATAAGTGCTTCTGGGAACAAAATATAGGAGCTCTGCCTGCCTGCCACGAACACACTACAAGTCCTATAGGTGCTTCTGGGAAGAAAATATAGCTCTGTGTGTGTAATGGGACTAACACACTTCAAGTCCTATAGGTGCTTCTGGGAACAAAGTATAGCTCTTTGTGTGTAATGGGACTAACACACTTCAAGTCCTATAGGTGCTTCTGGGAAGAAAATATAGCTCTGTGTGTGTAATGGGACTAACACACTTCAAGTCCTATAGGTGCTTCTGGGAAGAAAATATAGCTCTGTGTGTGTAATGGGACTAACACACTTCAAGTCCTATAGGTGCTTCTGGGAAGAAAATATAGCTCTGTGTGTGTGATGGGACTAACACACTTCAAGTCCTATAGGTGCTTCTGGGAAGAAAATATAGCTCTGTGTGTGTAATGGGACTAACACACTTCAAGTCCTATAGGTGCTTCTGGGAAGAAAATATAGCTCTGTGTGTGTAATGGGACTAACACACTTCAAGTCCTATAGGTGCTTCTGGGAAGAAAATATAGCTCTGTGTGTGTAATGGGACTAACACACTTCAAGTCCTATAGGTGCTTCTGGGAAGAAAATATAGCTCTGTGTGTGTAATGGGACTAACACACTTCAAGTCCTATAGGTGCTTCTGGGAAGAAAATATAGCTCTGTGTGTGTAATGGGACTAACACACTTCAAGTCCTATAGGTGCTTCTGGGAAGAAAATATAGCTCTGTGTGTGTAATGGGACTAACACACTTCAAGTCCTATAGGTGCTTCTGGGAAGAAAATATAGCTCTGTGTGTGTGATGGGACTAACACACTTCAAGTCCTATAGGTGCTTCTGGGAAGAAAATATAGCTCTGTGTGTGTAATGGGACTAACACACTTCAAGTCCTATAGGTGCTTCTGGGAACAAAGTATAGCTCTTTGTGTGTAATGGGACTAACACACTTCAAGTCCTATAGGTGCTTCTGGGAAGAAAATATAGCTCTGTGTGTGTGATGGGACTAACACACTTCAAGTCCTATAGGTGCTTCTGGGAAGAAAATATAGCTCTGTGTGTGTAATGGGACTAACACACTTCAAGTCCTATAGGTGCTTCTGGGAAGAAAATATAGCTCTGTGTGTGTAATGGGACTAACACACTTCAAGTCCTATAGGTGCTTCTGGGAAGAAAATATAGCTCTGTGTGTGTGATGGGACTAACACACTTCAAGTCCTATAGGTGCTTCTGGGAAGAAAATATAGCTCTGTGTGTGTAATGGGACTAACACACTTCAAGTCCTATAAGTGCTTCTGGGAACAAAATATAGGAGCTCTGCCTGCCTGCCACGAACACACTACAAGTCCTATAGGTGCTTCTGGGAAGAAAATATAGCTCTGTGTGTGTAATGGGACTAACACACTTCAAGTCCTATAGGTGCTTCTGGGAACAAAGTATAGCTCTTTGTGTGTAATGGGACTAACACACTTCAAGTCCTATAGGTGCTTCTGGGAAGAAAATATAGCTCTGTGTGTGTGATGGGACTAACACACTTCAAGTCCTATAGGTGCTTCTGGGAAGAAAATATAGCTCTGTGTGTGTAATGGGACTAACACACTTCAAGTCCTATAGGTGCTTCTGGGAAGAAAATATAGCTCTGTGTGTGTAATGGGACTAACACACTTCAAGTCCTATAGGTGCTTCTGGGAAGAAAATATAGCTCTGTGTGTGTAATGGGACTAACACACTTCAAGTCCTATAGGTGCTTCTGGGAAGAAAATATAGCTCTGTGTGTGTAATGGGACTAACACACTTCAAGTCCTATAGGTGCTTCTGGGAACAAAGTATAGCTCTTTGTGTGTAATGGGACTAACACACTTCAAGTCCTATAGGTGCTTCTGGGAAGAAAATATAGCTCTGTGTGTGTGATGGGACTAACACACTTCAAGTCCTATAGGTGCTTCTGGGAACAAAATATAGCTCTGTGTGTGTAATGGGACTAACACACTTCAAGTCCTATAAGTGCTTCTGGGAACAAAATATAGGAGCTCTGCCTGCCTGCCACGAACACACTACAAGTCCTATAGGTGCTTCTGGGAAGAAAATATAGCTCTGTGTGTGTAATGGGACTAACACACTTCAAGTCCTATAGGTGCTTCTGGGAACAAAGTATAGCTCTTTGTGTGTAATGGGACTAACACACTTCAAGTCCTATAGGTGCTTCTGGGAAGAAAATATAGCTCTGTGTGTGTGATGGGACTAACACACTTCAAGTCCTATAGGTGCTTCTGGGAACAAAATATAGCTCTGTGTGTGTAATGGGACTAACACACTTCAAGTCCTATAGGTGCTTCTGGGAAGAAAATATAGCTCTGTGTGTGTGATGGGACTAACACACTTCAAGTCCTATAGGTGCTTCTGGGAACAAAATATAGGAGCTCTGCCTGCCTGCCACGAACACACTACAAGTCCTATAGGTGCTTCTGGTAACAAAATATAGGAGCTCTGCCTGCCTGCCACTAACACACTACAAGTCCTATAGGTGCTTCTGGTAACAAAATATAGGAGCTCTGCCTGCCTGTCACTAACACACTACAAGTCCTATAGGTGCTTCTGGTAACAAAATATAGGAGCTCTGCCTGCCTGCCACTAACACACTACAAGTCCTATAGGTGCTTCTGGTAACAAAATATAGGAGCTCTGCCTGCCTGTCACTAACACACTACAAGTCCTATAGGTGCTTCTGGTAACAAAATATAGGAGCTCTGCCTGCCTGTCACTAACACACTACAAGTCCTATAGGTGCTTCTGGTAACAAAATATAGGAGCTCTGCCTGCCTGCCACTAACACACTACAAGTCCTATAGGTGCTTCTGGTAACAAAATATAGGAGCTCTGCCTGCCTGTCACTAACACACTACAAGTCCTATAGGTGCTTCTGGTAACAAAATATAGGAGCTCTGCCTGCCTGCCACTAACACACTACAAGTCCTATAGGTGCTTCTGGTAACAAAATATAGGAGCTCTGCCTGCCTGCCACGAACACACTACAAGTCCTATAGGTGCTTCTGGTAACAAAATATAGGAGCTCTGCCTGCCTGCCACGAGCACACTACAAGCCCCTCTTTGTCAATCAATCTTTGTAACTGAATCTATCTAACTCAATCTCTGCAAGTGAATCTCTCTCTCTATCTATCTAAATGCAGCAGAGTGTCACAGGAACAGCCTGCTCAATCTGCGCCGGAACAGCATGTGACCGGCGCAGACGGCGTGGCGGCGTTTTATAGGGGGGGGCGTGTACTACAGCCCCTGAGCTGTAATTGGCTACAGGCGTCCTGCCTGTAGCCAATTATGGCTCTTCGAGTTTCCGGGGCTGTGATTGGCCAAGCATGCGGGGTCACAGTGCATGCTTGGCCAATCATCAGCCAGCAATGCACTGCGTCGGCCGCGCCGGCCGCAATGCATTGCGGGGCCGCTCGCATCACACGAACGTGATGCGAGCGGCCAAAATAGTTCTGGGCTCGCCGAGCGAGCGAACGCCCGGTGCTCGATGCGAACGTGGGTTCGCATCGAGCACCGGGCCCATCCTTAGTGCCCATCAGTACTGCCCTATCAGTGCAGTCTCCTCAGTGCCTCCTCATCAGTGCTCATCAGCGCACCTCAGTGAAGGAGAAAAATTACTTATTTTATTTTTTCATTTGTTGATAAAATTCCACCAAAAGAAAGCTCTATCTGTCTCAAAATAATGATAACATCTTTTTTGGGTACAGTGTTGCATGATCACGCAATTGTCACAGCGATGAAAGCTGAAAATTGGCATGGGCAGAAAGGGGGTGCAAGTGCCCAGTAGGCAAGTGGTTAAAGACTGTAGTTGCTTTGCTGCTCTCCACCAGTTCTTGCTTTAGAGTGGCTCCATCTTCTTTCAAGGTCCAATGGAGCCACCCCTGCATGCATGCTCCCAACTTGGACTACAGTCGAGTTTCCCTAATGCTGTGTGCATCACATAGTACCAGAAGTATGCAGTGGTAAGCCACTCCCCCGCTCAACTCCCTCGTTCGAAAGATTTATTGAGAGCAGCTTGATCCTGCACTTTGAAGTGACTAATACCCTGTAATTTGCTTAGTGTGTGTACTTCCCTACCCGGAAATCTGTGGAAGCAGCACAGGCTGCTCTGGTGTCAGTGCCAGTGATCAGTTTAAAAAGTAAGGGTTAGTCAAAATGAATGGGTATGCAATGTACTGCAGAATGCAGTACATGTTAGAGGTAAAGTTGTTTTGAATTTTTTTTAACCACTTACCCACTGGACACTTAAATCCCCTTCCCAACCAGACCAATTTTCAGCTTTCAGTGCTCTCACATTTTGAATGGCAATTACTCAGTCATTCAGCACTGTACGCATATGAATTTTGTGTCCTTTTTTTTCCCACAAATAGAGCTTTCTTTTGGTGATATTTGATCACCACTGGGGTTTTTATTTTTTGCGCTATAAATAAAAAAAGACTGAACATTTTGTAAATAAAAAAACAATTTTTCTTAGTTTCTGTTATAAAATTTAGCAAATTAGTAATTTTTCTTCATAAGTTTTGGCCAAAATTTATACTGCCACATATCTTTGGTAAAAATAATCCAAATAAGTGTATATTATTTGGTCTTTGTGAAGGTTATAGAGTCCACAAGCTATGATGCCAATCATTGAAAATTGATCACACCTGATGTACTGACAGCCTATCTCATTTCTTGAGGCTTTGAAGTGTCAGGAAAGTGCAAATACAAATATATTTCATGTTGTAGATTTGTTCCCACAAATCTTTGCAAAATTAAATTTATTTTCTCACAAAATTGTCATATTAACTGGTTATTTCTCTCACATGGCATATGCGTACCACAAATTACACCCACAAACACATTCTTTTTCTCCTCCCGAGTATAGCGATACCACATGTGTGAGACTTTTCCACAGCCTGGCCACATACAGAGGCCCAACATGCAGGGAGCACCATCAGGCATTCTAGGGACATAAATTACACATGACGTGGTGCCGTAGACCGCCGATGTGGCACTGATATGGAACAAATTGGCCACTGATATGGCACAGATGGGGCACTGATATGGCACTGCTGGGCACTGATGTGGCATGGATTAGGGCACCACTGCGCACTGATATGGCACTGCTGGGCACTGATAGGGCATGGATTGGGGCACTGCTGGGCATGGATATGGCATTGCTGGGCACTGATATGGCATGGATTGGGGAACTGATATGGCGATGCTGCACACTAATATGGCACGAATTGGGGCACTGCTATGGCACTGCTGTGCACTGATATGACACAAACTGGGGCACTGCTGGGCACTGATCTGGCACTGCTGGCATGGACTGGGGTCCTGCTGGGCACTGATTTGGCACAAATTGGGGCACTGATAGGGCACTGCTGGACACTGATATGGCACAGACTGGGGCACAGACTGGGGCATTGCCGGCACAGACTGGGGCACAGCTGGGCACTGATCTGGCACTGCTGGGCACTGATATGGCCCTGATCTGGCACTGCTGGCATGGACTAGGCACTGATATGGCACTGTTGGCACGAATTGGGGCACTGGCACTATGGAAAAAACTACCTGAAGCAGCTCACGATCAGTGTGAGCAGTGGAAAGAACCTGACATGATGCCAGTTTGTTTATATTGATCGCTCTGTTATTTGTGGTGTGATCACAGATCACACCACAATCCGCGACCCACCAGGTCCCATGGACCCGGCTGGCACGGACAGCCCCGCGTTCGCGTGGGAGTACAATTCTGGGAGGACGTCATAGTACGCCCTCCCAGAGTTATCCAGCCACGCTGTAGCCACCATTCAGCTATGGCGCAGTCGTTAACTGGTTAAATATGAAGCTCTCATTAAAAATGTACTTTGTGATCTTGTTATGAATAGAACATGTTCAATTTCAAAGCACACTATGGAACAGAGCATGCTCCCATGGGATGACAACTGTGCTGCTTTTCCTAACTGTGTTGCTGCATTGTCCACCTTCACATGTGCACCTGGTGGAAACTACAAGAGGCCAAGTTGCCACACATTGTGCAGGCTTGATCTACAGTATTAGGATGCTCTAGAACAGTGATTCTCAACCTCAGTCCTCAAGTACCCCCTCCAACGTGCCATGTTTTAGGAACTTCCCTTAGATAAAATAGTTCTTAATAATACCATGTCATTGATATTGAGTTAAAACAGCTGTGTAAAGTAAAGAAAAACCTGAAAACATGGCCCGTTGGGGGTACTTGAGGACTGAGGTTGAGAACCACTGCTCTAGAACAATAATGTGTAGCCATTGCTCAAACAAGTGCATAAAGACAGGAAGTGGCCGCAAGGCTGGAGGAAATCAACATCGCTGTGGTATAAAAAAAAACATGAAAAAGGCAGTATTTTATAAAAAATAAAGCATGGCAATTGTTTATAACATACTTTATACTGGTTAGGGTTCAGCTCAGTTGATCATTTTCAGAATTAGGTAAGGTGTTATGGAGTTAATTTTAAGGGTTTGAGCAAGGATAGATTAGATGACTGCATTTAGATATTGGTGTTTTTTCTGGAAAAAAACAACTCACTGGGGTTGATTTACTAAAGCGAGAGCGTTCAAAATTTGGTGTAACTGTGCATGGTAGCCAATCAGCTTCTAACTTCAGCATGTTCAATTAAGCTTTAACATTTAAAATCTGGGAGCTGATTGCTTTCTATGCAGAGCTGCACCAGATTTTTCATTCTCCAGTTTTAGTAAATCAACTCCACTGTACCTTAAACATAAAATTCAAGGAGTAGTATGCATTTTGACAAAACCCATAGTCTATTTTATAAAGAGCTTATAATGATTTGTAAAAAGGGCATGTTATTTTTTGTAAAATTTCACATTCTTCAATGCACACCGCTACAGAATGCAGTGTGTACTTTTAATGAATACAATATGTTAACTTTTGGCTAGAATGCAGTATGTACTTTAGTTCAAAGCTGCACACTGATCCACTGGCAGGTCCCCAAAGAGCTTTATCACTGACTTTATCAGCTAAGAAGACTCTGTTACCATTTTATAGCTGTAAACTATACAGACACAGTATTGATATTCAATTCATAAGGACAGGTCAAATAAAGTGAGTGTGGACAATAAACTGCACCATAAATCGTAAGGCAAACAAATCATTTGTTTTATTCAGGGATACATTCGAGCAGAAGTTAAGTTGTTCTTGTCTCCAAGGTTAAACACTTAATAAATTCACTAGGGACACTAATATTTTAATTAGCAGCAAAAAAAATCTGCAAATAGAGAGTAGATATGCAGGCAGATCTTTATAAATGGGAGATAATATGTTTGCATTTGAGTTGATGTTGAAAATTGTGCATGGGTGATTAATTTGTTGTTTTGTCTTTTTTGCAGTATGTTTTAAAAACTATCTAAAAGTAGTAAGAAGTTCTTATGATGCTACCAAATGTGTGTTATTGCATTCAAGGGTATCCCAACACTATCTGGTGAAAGATATGATTAAACGTATTTAACTGTTTGTTTTCTGTTTACTTTTGTATGCATTGATATTATGTTAACATATTAATACAGAGTACATATAGAATTACGGACACCTTTGCCTAATCCAGAGGAACTTATATACCATCAAACACAGAGCCCAAATAATAAGCCATTTCATGACTAGGGATAAGATAAACTGCCCTGGGTTCAGTTCACAAAGAGTTTGGAAAACTTCTAAAAAGTTGGGATGCCTAACCCCACTGGGGTTGACAAAGCACTTTTTTAAAATAAATTTGACCAAAAGCAGTCATTTTAAAACATTAAAAATGTCAAATTGGGTTTAATAATATACCTAAGGAGTTTGTGACATATCATTGACATTTTTTTTGTTAAAAAAAACACACAGACCCCTCCAAGGTTCTGTTATTTATTTTGGAAGATCTTTGGAGGGGTTTGTGCACTGCTTTTTTATAAGCTGTCAATGAATGTAATTTGCCAACAAACCTTTTGTTTCTTTATAAATGCAATTATGTAGAGGCCCCCAAAAAACATGCCATAGCCTTTGAGTTTGGTTAAAAAAATGCATGAGGTCCCTCAGAAAATCCATTCTTGACCCTTCCAAGGGGACTCGACACAAAAAAAAGTGTGATGCTCCCCTAAGAATCTATACCAGACCCTTAATCCAAACATGCAGCCTGACTGGCAAGGAAAGAGAGGGGGCAAGTGTGCACCCCTCTTCCTGATTAAAATTAGGCCACACGCCCTCAATATAGGGGAGGGACCAACCCCCATGGCTGGTGGTTTTTGAGTTTGTGGGCAAGGCCCTTATAGGAATATGAAAAGTCCCTTTAAGAAGAGGGTGGAGGGCAGATATTGCCTCCCCTTATGAATGAGTATGGGGTACGTAGTACCCCTACCCATTCATAAAAAATTTTTTTAGAAATAAAGACAACAAAATGTTTGAAAAGTCCTTTTTTTTTTAAATTAAAATCCCCAAAAAATTTCCCTCTTCGTAACTGCATCCTCAATCATGATGTCCGCCACTCGCATCGTGATTAACATGTGAGTATCAGACTTTTTTGCGGGGGAGAGAAAATCTGTAAAAGGATAATTAAACTCAGAACAGAAATGGAGCATATTGCATATTACCAGTCCTTAGATGTGGTGGCTGCTTTTGTTTTCATTTTTTAGGCTAAGAATATTTTTGCAAGTACAGAAATTACCTCCGGATCGTGCCAGAAATGCAATGTAATTTTACTTACTGTAAGATAATGTGACAGAAAAAACAATCTTTTTCTTTCTTTTGTAAACTACTACCCATCACATGTAATGAAGATGAACAAATGCAGACATGTTTGAGGTCCAGCCTGGGTGACCCTCCTTGCTTCCACTATAGAGAAAATGGAGGAGTAAATGTATCTGCCCAAAAACAGGATATGTGTTATTTGCAGGGCTACTTGGTAAAATGAAAGGAGGAAAAGTCTAAAATCAAATGCAACCACCACTTTTTAATAGACATGTGCACACTGAAATATTTCATTTTGTTTTCGTCTGAAAAATGTATTTATTTAGTTACTCACAAAATTTGTTTTTATTTAGTTAGTTTCATTAAAAAATGCATTCGTCTGAAAATCCGAAATAATTAAGGTCAAATCTGTCATTGAAGGTTTATGGTGTCTGTCGAATGTTCTAAGAAGATTTGATGGAGCAGCTAAACTGTACGACGCCGCAATCGTAAATTTCCGGTCGAATGTTCTGCCTACAAGCTATAGTAGAATTCTAATGTTGTATGACACTAGTAATAATTATATTTATTAATTATTATTTCTAGTCAACCAACATTAGAGTTCTTCTATAGCCTATGGGCGGAGGATTTGACCATTAATTGTCCACTCGCGGCGACTGCTTCGTCGAATCTTTATGTCAAATCTTTTCTCTCTATGTCGAATAATCTTGGACTAATAGAGTTAGATTAGGCACATTCAACCTTTTTTTGCTATTGACTCTATAATGTCAAATCTTTTCTCTCTATGTCGAATCTTTTCTCTCTATGTAGAATATTCTTGGACTAATAGAGCTAAGATTAGGCACATTCGACCACAGGTTCAATGGACACATATCGCTATTGTCAGCATCATGTTGAATCTCCTATCTATATCGAACTGTTGTCACAACAAAAACGAAAATAAAGCATTTGTTTATGTCGGATCTTTCGGTTTTCGGACCCGAAAATTTGGACAAAAATGCATTCGGACGAAAACGAATGCACATGTCTACTTTTTAACCACTTAGCATTCCGCCCATAGTCATATGACGTCTGCAGGACGGATCAACCATCCTGGATGGGCGTCATATGACGTCCTGGGCTTCCCGGCCATCTGGGGGGTGCGCTGCACCGCATTGCTCGGGAGCCGATGCGCATGCCCAGCGGCCGCAATGTCCGCCGGCACCCGTGATTGCCCGTTAACCGAGCAGGACCGTGGATCTGTGTGTGTAAACACACAGATCCGCATCCTGTCAGAGGAGAGGAGACCAATGGTGTGTTCCCAGTACAGCGGAACACCGATCGGTCTCCTCCCCTTGTGAGTCCCCTCCCCCTACAGTTAGAATCACTCCCTAGGCAACACAGTTAACCCCTTCACCGCCCCCTACTGGTAACCCCTTCACTGCCAGTGGCATTTATACAGTAATCAATGCATTTGTATAGCAATGATCGCTGTATAAATGTGAAGGGTCCCAAAATGGTGTCAAAAGTGTCCGATCTGTCTGCCGCAATGTCACAATCATGATAAAAATCGCAGATCGCTGGCATTACTACTACATTTTTACTAGTAAAAAAATAAAAATAATAAAATGCCATAAAACTATCCCCTATTTTGTAAACGCTATAACTTTTGCGCAAACCAATAAATATACGCTTATTGCAATTTTTTTTACCAAAAATATGTAGAAGAATACATATCGGCCTAAACTGAGGAAAAAAAATTGGATATTTATTATAGCAAAAATTTTAAAATATTGTGTTTTTTTTCAAACTTGTCGCTCTTCTTTTGTTTATAGCGCAAAAAAAAAAACCACAGAGATGATCAAATACCACCAAAAGAAAGCTCTATTTGTGGAAAAAATTGTATATATTTCATTTGAGTACAGTGTAGCATGACCGTGCAAATGTCATTCAAAGTGCGACGGCGCTAAAAAATGAAAATTAGCTTGGGCAGGAAGGGGGTGAAAATGTCCTGTATTGAAGTGGTTAAGGACTGGTAAGTCGCCATATTTGAAACATTGTACTCAACAACAATTCATCCAATTTTTAACACTTGATTGGTTCTTAGGTAACCCCACACACTAATCCAGATTTCTATACAATTTAATTAAAACTAAACTATAATAGATTTTCTATTCTAATTGTAACATGAGTGTTCGACATTACATATTTATGTATACAGTTACATTTACAGACCTAGGCCTGCAGAATGATATTGTGATACTGAAAGTAGTAAAAAACAACACGTTAAAGAAAAATTAAACACCTATATCTAGAAAAGAACACAAATATTACAAGCATCCATTGCATCAATAAACAGATGGATTACTGTATTGCCTTGATGCATTTCACTTGCTCGGCCATTCTTTGTAAAACTACACTTCTATTGATCTTGTTTTGCAATACAAAGCACCCACAGCTCGCCAAAGACATTCGCTTTGTGAAATCCACAGTACATCACACATGCTGGCTTGTTTGCTATTATATAATATAGCAACATTGTTGTTTAGGTCCAGAGGTTTTAAAGTTGTCCTATGTGTTACGATTTACAATGCTGCAGATAACCTTGGCACCAATACCTTTGTTGGCAGTATTTATTTTTACTTGTGCTGGAGTGCATCCAGTTTTATACGTCTCTTTTTTACCTCCGTATCCTGATCCTTTAGCCTGCAGTTTTCAAACATCAAACAAATTTCATACTGTTCACAACAAGCAATAAAGCATTTAATCTAAACACACAGCTGTTTCATGAACTTAAGGCATGTATAGTTAAAACAAGAAGATAAAAATTGAAAAAGGTAACAAAAAAATAATAATAATGAATTAAATGTATGTACCTGAAAAGTGTTTCCTTTAGTGCTGTTAATTCAAATACTGAGGTCTTAGGATAGGTAGGACCAACACTAGGAGTTAACTAAGGTCTTTAACAGAGCACATGTGCTTGTGTGGACATGCTGCCTGAAGATGAGAGTGGTATGAGCAGAGGGACAACCTCATCAGTGTGATGGAGCTTATTTATTAACAGTCTGTGAGGACTGACATAATGTTCAGGACCAGCATGTTCTGCTGCTGCAGCAATGGAGGGTGGAGGATTCGTACCTGGCTGTACTACTGACAGTCCTGGACAATGCACCTTTATATACAAGTCAACAATGGTATCTCCCAGGTTCCTTTTAAAATGGTTATTTTAACTCCAATTTTTTCAGCAGGCATCGAAGCCATGATTTTTTTGTATTTTATGATACCCTCAATATTAAAGTTTTTACATAAAAAGATAAGGTTTCCTTTTTTTTTAAATTTGCTGTTTTTGCCATATCTAAAGAACAGTTGCAGCCAAAAAGAAAATTAGAAAATTGTTCAGAATTGTGTTGCAGAGGTCTTTTGCTGGCATGTCTGGTAAGTGCAATTCAGTATATTTTCTCTTGGTTTACCCATTTTCTACCAGGCATAGCAGGCTTCTCACACTGTTTCCATTACAGCCATTTGTCACATGATCCGTGTGTTATAGTCTAAGACAGGGTGAAGCTGGGACAGAAAATACAGTGGCCTTTGTTCTCTATGTAGAAGCGGATTGAGTTCAGGTTTTCTATCTTTTAATAAAACTCTGTATGATACTCTAAAGATATTCATGTTATGCAAGATATTATTAAACCTCCTACTTTAATTCAGTTCACTGACCCCCAGCAACAATATCATTTACTTAACCAGGACCTATACATTTACTTATAATTTGCATCCCTCTTCCAACATACTCAGATTCCCCCTTCTCTACAGCTAGATCTAAAAATATATAATGTTTTGATCCCTCCACAAAGCAATCCAAGGGCATCTCCCTCTTCTATAAAAAATCATTCTTAGATATGAAACATGCCCTTAAATCTATATATAGATCGACTACATGTGCTGACCACTGGGAAATGATGTACAAGATAACTCACCAATGATACTTTACAGATTATCAAAAATGTACCCCAATCACACGTCCTACTGCTGAGGCAATGTGGAGACATTGGCTCTCTCATACACATTCTTTGGTACTCTAAATCTATCAGATCTTATCAGAACTGTATTTTTGTGCTTATTTCAGAAATTACCTCTGCTCCTACACATCCTACACCTGCGTTGTTGCACCTCAACATTGAAGGAATCCCCTTACATGTTAGAACTGTTGTGGTTCATAGACATGTGCATTCATTTTAGTCCGAATGCATTTTCGTCCGAATTTCAGGGATTTCATGTTAGTTTTAACAAGCGATAACGATCTGATCAAGCTTCTAATTTGCTGGGTATAGGTGCCTCTATTCAAGATACAGGGAGTTCAAATTGCAGATAGCATAGGGAATGCCTCAGTCTGTTTACTGTCTAGTGCTGCCAAAGTGAAACACAGGGCAGCAGGGGCATTAGATACTTAGTCTTGATACTGGTTCAAAGCATTACAGAAAGGCAGGTAAGGTGGGCTCATAAACACTCTACAGCATTACCATCACTGTTCAATATGCAAACCAGTTTTTGAAGCCGCTTCTCCCAGGGGGTTATTTGATGCGGGAGGAGCCGAGAGATCCACGAGGGACCCCAGAAGACCAGCTCTCAGGCCACTCTGTGCAAAACTAGCTGCACAGTGGAGGTAAGTATGATATGTTTGTTATTTTAAAAAAAAAATACCTTTAGTGTCACTTTAAGTCATCCTAGGAAATCCTACACCTGCAGACTGTTGCACACCCGTTAAGGCATTTTGGTATATACAGATCTCCCCCCATTATCAAAACTCTGTATGGTATTTTTAAACAGAGAAGGAGGGAGGGGAGAAAGGTAAATGAGCCACTCCTCAGTCTTATTTAACTACCTGAGATCCACGCTATAGCCGAATGACGGCTACAGCGCGGATCTAAGATGCCGGGATTACGTCTGTTGACGTCGTCCCGGCCACGAGCTGCCTGCGCGCCCCCTGAAGGGCGCGCGCGGTGCGCTCTGTGATCAGCAAGTCTGTGAGACTTGCTGGATCACAGATCCGAGTAAGGGGATGATCCCGACCCCTTACCACGTGATCAGCTGTCAGCTTTTTTTCCTTCTCGCGCTAACAGCGCGAGGAGAAAAAAAAAAGCCGATCACCGGCGGCAGTGAGAGGGACATCAGTCCCTCTCACTGCAATGTGCCCAGCAATGTGCCCAATCCATGGCGCCCACCTTTGCATAATTAAAGTGCCGCCTACCAGTGCCCACAGTGCCATCTGTCAGTGCCCACAGTGCCATCGGTCAGTGCCCACAGTGCCATTGGTCAGTGCCCACAGTGTCATCTGTCAGTGCCCACAGTGCCATCTGTCAGTGCCCACAGTGCCAGTGCTGCACATCAGTGTCACCTACCAGTGCTCATCAGTGTCACCTACCATTGCTCATCAGTGTCACCTACCAGTGCTCATCATTGTCCCCTACCAGTGCCCATCAGTGCCCATCAGTGCCACCTATCAGTGCCCATCAGTGCCATCCATCAGTGCCACCCATCAGTGCCACCCATCAGTGTCATTCATCAGTGCCCATCGGTTCCACCCATCCGTGCCACCCATCCGTGCCCATCAGTGCCATCTTTGCTGTCCCCATCAGTACCGACTTATCTGTCCCCACCAGTGCAGCCTATCTGTCCCCACCAGTGCAATCTATCAGTGCCCACCAGTGCAGCCTATCAGTGCCCACCTGTGCCGCCTCATCAGCGCATATCAATGAAGCAGAGAAAAATTACCTGTTTGCAAAATTTTATAACAAACTATTAAACATGATTTTTTTTTTTTTTCCATCTTTTTTTGTTTGTTTAGCAAAAAATAAAAACCCCAGCTGTGATTAAATACCACCAAAATAAAGCTCTATTTGTAGGAAAAAAATTATAAAAATTTAATTTGGGTACAGTGTTGTATGACCGCGCAATTGTCATTCAAAGTACGTCAGCGCCAAAAGCTGAAAATTGGTCTGGTCACGAGGGGGGTTTAAGTGCACAGTAATCAGGTGGTTAAGTTTGCATTTAAATTGGTAGCTTGAACTAATAATCTCTGTAAACAAGTAATTTTTTTCAGCAAGGCAGAAAACAATAGCCTGAAAAACAGACAAAAGTGAGCCAAAAACTCCACCTTCTGGTGTGAAATTAAACTACCAAATATTAACAGGCAACATGTAATATTTACTTGTTTAAAAGATCCCTTTCACTAACATGTAACTTAAAAAAATGCATTGTGGAGTGCGCATGCGCGGAGTTCCGAAGATGGCCGCTTAGCCAGGAGCTCCGCTCTACCTCAGCCAAACGGAACCCATTACCAGCTTCACAGCACCCCAGAGCGGCGGTAAAAGAGACCGCGGAATCCACAAACGACGGGGAATCACCCCACATGATCAGGCCCGAGATTAGACGCAGCTTGGAGCCACAATTTGAGAGTCTGGATCCGGCCGGCGGATCCAAGATGGCGGCCGCGTCGAGGCAGCACCAGGCCTACACTGAGGGAAGACTTGAGGGGAGACAGGTAATAACTCCTACTACCCTCCACTACACACCGGTGACACAGGGTTACCCACAGCAGGACCTGTCTCCCTCACCAGCATCCACAGAAGCCCTAATAGGCCGTTCCATGGACGGACCCTCAGTCTCCCCTGCAGAGCTTCCCACTGCTCACCAAGCTATTCCTTTACACACTGATCCCTTGTCAGCATCCCTCACTATGGATGAACTCTATTTGAAATTATCAGACCTACTTTCCCTAACAGCAGCCAAAATCACAGGAGAGCTTAAACAGGACTTTCAGAACTTAGGCACCAGAATTGACTACATAGAGCACAAGATGGAACAAACAGTTGCCATGACTAACCAAACCTCTGACCACCTACACACAGTACAAGATCAATTGGATATCGCCTTATCCAGAATTGACGATTTGGAAAATAGGTCAAGAAGGTACAACGTCAGGATCAGAGGACTCCCTGAATCCGTTACCAACATACCGGCTGCGGTACAAAATATGATTCAGGCCCTAATCCCAAATGTGCCTCAGCACCGCTTGGAACTAGACAGAGCTCATAGAGCACTGGGACCTCCCAGGAAAGATGGAACCCCAAGAGATGTCATCGCGAAACCGCACTTCTACGCCATCAAAGAAGAAGTGATGAGACAGGCACGCTCAGCTCCCAAAGTCTTATGTCTTGGTCATCCTGTACAATTATTTGCAGATCTCTCTCCTTCCACCATGCAACGCAGACGCTCACTAAAACCCCTGCTTCAGGTCCTTTCACAGAAAGACATCAAATACAAGTGGGCCTTCCCATTTGCAGTGAGATTCACAGATAGCGGAAAGTCTTATTCTTTCTCGACATTCCCTGAAGGCGAAAGACTGTTGCTGCGACTCAAACTCATCTCCCAAGAAACAGAAATGGAGGTGACCTCCAACTTGCCCGGATCTTCCAAGAGACCAACCCCGACGAGCCCGGTATCACCGCTGTGGAACAAGACCAAAATCAAGAAATCCAAGGAAAATGGCCCACCTTGATGACCACTAAGGGGACATGAACTGTCCTACGCCCCTTGGTCCTAATTTGATTCTGATCTTCCTAGACTCAGATACCTGATCGCTGTTCATTTTGAACACAGGCTTTTTTTTTTCTTTTTTTTGTTTTATTTTACATTTAATGTCTTTGATACATCTGGTCCCACAGGAGTTGGCCGGTCCTGGACCGGTCAATTCTGGGGAATTACGCACCTACACGGTGAACGGGTGCCCCCCCTCCGCACCCCAATAAGGGGCGAACGGGGGGCACCTAATGCGAAAACATACATTGTTTGCCTGTCCGCATTTTATTTGCCTTTCTTTTTCTGAACGGCTGTGATCCACTTACCTCCTACAATATTAGGGGGTTCCCTGGCTGAGGTAGGCTCCTTGTGCCTCCACCTCACCCTCTGGTTCCTATTGGTATCCGAGGGTGTGACTGTCTGTCCCCTTTGGGAGCAGACATCGTTACCTATACGGTAGTAGCCCCTAGGGGGTGTCTCCACCCCTGGGGACTGTTTCTCTTGTTAGGAGACAATTTTCTTTTCTTTCCCACTCTTCCCCCTTTTTCTTTTCTTTTCCCTCTTCCCATGTCCCCCCCTGTGATTTGGTGCCTAATGAGATTTATCCTTTCAGAACAACCACCTTCATTGTTGGTTTCCAGCTCCCCAACGCCAGGAAGAGGTTATGCTAAGTCGAACAGCCAAGCAGACAGAAAACTTCCAAAGGTGAGTGACGAAGTATGCCGAGCTGCCGCTCCTCCCACACCTAATGGCTGACACGCCACAACCACATCTCAAAATAGCCTCCCACAATGTGCAAGGCCTAAACTCACCAATCAAAAGGAAAAAATTATTTTCACACTACAAATCCCTTAAATTAGATATTTTGTTGATTCAGGAAACTCACTTCCCAATGCGGTACAGTCCCAAATTTATACATGCTCACTACCCTCACTTTTACCTTGCCAAGGTAGAGAACAAAACGAGAGGGGTCGCAATTTTTTTGTCGAAATCGTGTGGCTTTACTCTCTTATCTGAACACAGAGATGTGGAGGGGAGGTTCCTCTTGGTCAAGGGGACTATAGGAGGTCATATTTACTCCCTAGTATCCTATTACGCCCCAAACAAAGGTCAGGAACAGTTCTTTAAACGGATCCTAAACGAACTTTCTCCTCTATTAGAGGGCACGGTGATTTGGGGGGGAGACTCTAATATAGCATTCGATCAGGCAATGGATAAATCCAAACCGCCCAATACACAGCTCACCAGACCCACCAGGGCAAGTTTAAGGATAGCAAAACTTCTACATAACAGGGGCTTCATTGATGTGTGGAGAGAACTTAACCCCTCCAAAAGGGACTTCACTCACTATTCATACCCGCATGACACATACGCCAGGATTGACCATATTCTGGTCTTTCCAAACTCACTACCAGCAATTCTTAAATCTCACATAAGTGATACGGTTCTCTCAGATCACTCATTAGTTATCATGCACATTCAATCCAGCATACACACGACGAAACAGGGACAATGGCGCCTAAACGAATCTATACTCTCAGATCCAGTGCAAGTAATGGAATTAAGTAAGGCCCTAACTGAGTACTTCTCCCTAAATGATGTGGAAGACATTTCGCCAGAAACGCTATGGTCAGCACACAAGGCTGTAATTAGGGGAAAGTTCATACAAATAGGTTCCAAGCTCAAGAAAGAACGCATGATACAGATAGATAGATTGGAAGACTCGTACAAATCTGCCAAAGCTCAACACAAACGTTGCCCCTCCCCATCCCTACTTGCCCACATTGAAAAGCTAAGACTGGAACTTAATCTAGCTCTTACGACGAAAGCCGAAAAATCTATCCGTTGGAGCTCGAACAAATTTTACACTCAGATGGGGAAGATAGGACCAATGCTAGCCAATAAATTATCTCCCAGAACAAAATTCTCCTCTTTCCCCAAAATCAGATTAGCAAATCACGGTTTAACGGCCAACCCAGCCAAAATCCTAGATGCCTTCCAAAAATTTTATGCAAAACTCTACAGTGCCCCCCCACAGTCCCTGAGTATCTCGATCTCTGAATTCATGGACAGTGTACCTATACCAAGATTAATAGACGAACATAGGGAAATCTTAGAAGCTCCTTTTTCGATAGAAGAAGTGACCTCAGTAATCAAAGGCCTCAGGATAGGGTCGGCACCCGGCCCGGACGGGTTATCGGCTCCCTATTATAAAACCTTCAGGGAACCCCTAGTCCCATATATGGTTAAATTCTTTAATCACTTAACTCAAGGCAACCCCCTAGACCCTCAACTCAACACGGCATACATTACAGTTATTCCTAAGCCTGATAAGAACCCAGAAGAGATAGGGAATTATTATCTGATCTTAAAGTTCTCACAAAAATAATGGCGGTTCGCCTTTCGTCCTTTATTAACAAATATATACACAAAGACCAGGTGGGGTTCATTCCGGGCAGGCAAGGTCCCGACCAAATTAGAAGGGCAATAGATATTGTTTCTATTCTTCAATCTAACTGGGATGGGGGGCAAGCACAACAGGGACTACTGTTATCACTTGATCTCCAAAAGGCTTTCGACTCAGTGTCATGGTCATACCTTTTCCCACTCCTGGAGAAATGGGGCTTCGGCCCCCGCTTTAGAGGGGTGTTCCAATCCCTATACTCACGCCCCAAAGCCCAAATACGTATACAGGGACATTATTCCAACCCCATACCCATTGCTAGGGGAACTAGACAAGGATGTCCGTTATCCCCGATTATTTTCGCCATTGCAATTGAAACTCTTGCCATAGCAATAAGAATCAACAACGACATCCAAGGGGTCAAATGCGGGGATCGTATTCACAAATGCGGCCTATTTGCAGACGACATGCTCTTATTTTTGACGTCTCCCATCACTTCCCTCCCAAACCTACTCAAAACACTCTCAGATTTCTCTGGGATATCAGGCTTAGGAATAAATTACTCTAAATCACAGGCACTGAATATCTCTCTTCCTCCCTCCACGGTTGCCCTACTTCAAAATTCCTTTCAATTCCAATGGGGAACAGGTTATATCAAATACCTAGGGGTTTCCCTCACAGACAGGATAGAATCCCTTTACAATAAAAATTATCCCCCACTACTTCAAAAATTAACGGCCGATCTGAAAACATGGTCACAATATGAGCTTTCCTGGCTAGGTAGAATTAACTCCATTAAAATGACCCTGCTTCCTAGAATTCTTTATTTCTTTAGGTCTCTTCCAATACCCATTCGAAGAGATCATCTCATGACACTGCAAAGTAAAATCCTGAAATTCATATGGGGGAAATCGGGATATAGAATCCCCCAACAAACTCTATATCTGCATAGGAAAAAGGGGGGACTGGGATTACCGTTTCTCCTTAAATACTATCAGGCAGCCAGACTAGCCCAATTATCTTCAGTCTACTCTTCTTCTGAAAAACCAGACTGGGTCTATATGGAGAGGCAAGCGGTACCCCAATACACTTTAGAATATCTATTATGGTGCCCACAAAAACGAAGGCCAGCAATTCTCTCACCTTCTCTATCTCAGTCCTTTGCCCTTTGGGACAGAATTCGTGATAATCCAAACCTAATCTCGGAAGCTAGACCTCTCTCCCACATCTTTGGCAACCCAAACTTCCCGCCTGGGATGGTAATTAAGACATTCCAGTGGTGGTTGGATAAGGGACTGTACCGCATTGGACACTATTTCACGAGTAAAGGACCTCTCACCCTAAATTTTTGCACTCACAAACTAGAAATGCCAACCTCTGAAAAATCCAGATTTGATCAAATATCACACTTTTTACACGAGATTTGGACAGATAAACCTCTACCCCCCAAATTTACCGATTACGAACTGTGGTGTGGTCAAGCCGAGGGCCGGAGGGGCGGCATCTCGGTAATATACTCGTCGCTCACACAATCTTCCAGTAAATCCACTTACATGTCCAATTGGGAAAATGATCTCCAACAAGAATGGGACTTAGACACCTGGCACCAGGCGGGTTCTAAAGCCTTTAAGGGTATTCTTAATATTTCTTTAATGGAAGCAAACGTTAAAGTCCTCATGAGATGGTACATGACCCCATCTAGGTTAGCTGCGATGTACCCCTCGGCGGACCCTTGCTGTTTCAGGGGGTGTCAATTGAGGGGAACATTGGTACACATCTGGTGGGAATGCCCCAGAATAAGGCCACTATGGGCAAAAATATTCTCCTTAATCACCAAGGTCACAAACTGTTCAGTTCCTAGGACTGCAGCAGTTGCACTCTTGAATGCTAACATTCCGAACGTTTCCGGACCCAAGCGAAGGTTGATTCACTTTATTCTATTGGGAGCCAAACTGACCATTGCAAGGGCCTGGAAGCGTCCTAAGATTGCCTTCAAAGCAATAGTCAGTAAGATCTCATGGATAATGACCCAGGAGAAGCTAGCCAGTATACTACTGGATACCTCTCAAAAATTTGAAGCTGTATGGGAACCATGGGCATCTCACTGCGGGATATCCCTCATTCCAGGGATCCTTTCGGATAAATCTCTGAATCCCAACTAATTTTAGGCACATCCACCCTTATTCCCCCTCATCCTTCTTTTATCTTTCCCTTCCTCTTATTTATTATTATTTATTTTTATATAGTTTTTACGATAGACAGGTTAGCACCAGCTACTTTCTAAGTTAAATTGAGGAAACTGTTTTAATACACAGGCGACAGTTGTCGTCATTTTCCTCACAGAGAGACCCTCACCCTTTGAGACGGGTCACTCGCCCCACTTTCTTCCAGTCCTGAATCCCTATTTACCACTAGAGATGAAATTCAGGGGAGATGGCCCAGGGCACAGTTTGATCCCAATTGGGGTGCCCTAGGCCAGCCCTTTCCCTTCAATGTGAGAACAATCTTTAGAGGTTTCTATGCTAGAAGCAAATCTCCTATTAGGGGTTCAGTAAGTCACCCCTCCCTTTGACACCACGTCTCACCTGATTCTCAGTTGTATGGTAGTTATGGTATCTCAAGATCAGTTTGGCTCGTTTTGACTTTCCTGACTATCGTGACATGTACGACAATGAGTGAATTTCTCTGTATACCCGAGTTATGTATTTTTTGTGCAAATTTAATAAAAACTTATTGAAAGAAAAAAATGCATTGTACGCCATACCTCCAAAGACCTGAGAAATCTTAACAAACCCTACCTCCAAAACAGAAGGCATCTCTTAATTTTATAACCTCCTTCACCAAAAGAACACCTTCACTAAACTGACCCCACATTACCAATGGGAAAAAGATCTAACACACTGCTACATGGATAAAAAATGGCAATACGCGTTAAAAACCATCTATAGAGCCACAAAATGTTCGGCCCTCTGGGAACTCACACAGAAATTCTCGCTACAATGGTATCTGATGCCTGCTAAGCTGGCATCCTTCAGCGCCCAAACTCCCAACCCGTGCTTTAGATGTAAAACCACCGAAGGGGACATGTTTCATGTATTCTGGACTTGTCCCTATGTCCGGAACTACTAGGAAAATACCTTCAAACTTATCTCAGCCATAACCAACCACACAATACTTCCCTCACCCGAACTTGTGGTACTAAATCTAAGCATAGAGAAAATCCCCCATCCCTTTAGACATATAACAACCAACATACTTCTGGCCACCAGACTAAATATAACAAGAATATGGAAGTCTTAGTAAACTTACACTTCAGTTATGAGACAATAATGGCCACCAGCAATGGACAGGCCGCAAAGACCCGAGAAGCATGGAGACCCTGGACAGGCTGGTCTAATGCTGCGACAGTCATGTAATACTCTCACCTCATCCTTACCTCTTTCTTGACTGAGCAATGTGTAAGATTCAGACAAGTTTTGTTTGTTCATATAAGTATACAGAAGTTTTACCATACAAGATACAAGGGGCAATACCCATACCAAGCATATACACAGTGGGTCTTCTCTCCTCCTGTGACACAAAAGTGCTCCCAATTGGGGTGTCATGGCAGATGAGGAGACCGATGATATCAATGAGTTTCTCATGTTCTTAATACATGTTGAACAACGTCGTTGCACAACGTATAATATTCACATTGTTATTTGTATTTACCTATAAACACATTTCAATAAAAAATGATTGAATTAAAAAAGAAACAAAAAACTAAAAAAATGCATTGTAAAAAATACAAAAAGCAATGCAATGCTATTTTATAAAATGTCATTATTAAATTGAAATCTACTTTGCTATCTAGATGGATCAACAATAAAGGACTGATATAATTTACAAAATAATAAAATTGTGGGATATGGCAATAAGAAATTTTAATGAATTGTAGTGAGAAAAGGTCATCTGCATAATGTAACTGTGTCTGAGTTGAAAGAGACTTGTTATATTTTCTCAGCTGACTAGACTGTGTGATGTAATATCTGGCTTGCGCTGGGAAAAGGGCAATACAGATTTAACAGAAAAGTGTTCATTCTAATGAGCGATAGACTTGCAATCATAAGTAGGTTTCCATTGAACAAAAGAAATACACCTATATTTAATGTGCTTAAAGCTTAACGGCAGGAAACCAGGAGTTCTGCAGCTTGTCTTGTCATCCAGACACCCCATCCAAAAAAAAAAAAAAATTGCTTTTCTCTACTAAATTTAAGCCCTGGTACACATTGGTGGGATTTGACATGTCAAATCACATGTCAAATCGGCGGCAATTGCCGGCAATGGCACTGTTGTAATTGGTGCGACGCTGCATTTGCGGTGCCGCACCAATTTCAAAAACTAGTTTCTGTACTACTTTTAGCGATTTCGGGCTGAGATTTACATTGAAATCTGTGCAGAAACCTGCACAGATGTCTCTGAAATCGCGGCCGAAGTCGGGACTGACATGCAGGAGTGAAATCGTGAAAATTCAGCGGAACTCACACAGCTTCATTCCTGCAGCTTAGTGTGAACCTGGACTCAACAATACATTTTAGCAAACCCTGCGCCACAGTGTATTTAAATTATAAGCTGCCTCCCCAGAGTAAAAAAAATACAAATCATAACCAATAATGGGCACTACAAAAACAAATATATGAATCCAAAATGTCCTTACTAGTAACAGAATTCCAATACCAAATGTTAACTACCAATTCTTTTGTTTACCAATCTTCCTAAAAAGATGTATCTGTACACCCCATATACGTGAATATATACACATATACAATAAATAGAAATGGGAAAAATACAGAAATCAATACTTAAGTAGAGTTGAGCGGACATCTGAATGTTCGGGTTCGGCCAAACTTTGGAAAAAAGTTTGTGTTCGGGACCGAACTTGACCCCGAACCCCATTGAAGTCAATGGAGACCCGAACTTTTGTAGACTAAAATGGCTCTAAAAAAGCAATGTAAAGGGCTAGAGGGCTGCAAATGGCAACAAAATGTTGCATGTCAAGTACTCTGCAAACAAATGTGGATAGGAAAATAACTTAAAAAAAATAAAAAATAAAAATAATATGCTGGAGGCCCCCTTCTCAGCAGAAGAGGTACAGGAAGTCATTAAGAACCTCAGAAACTCAACAGCACGATGCCACACATATGGTGGGAATGCCCCAGAATACGCCTTTCTGAAAAAAAAAATTCAATTTAATAGATAAGCTAGTGGGAAAATAAAATACTTGGAAATTAAAAAAAAAAAAATTATAAACTTGACCTAGGAGGACGAGGTTCATATGGAGTAGGAGGTTGAGGTGGCGGTGGATGTGGCGGTGTAGGTGGAAGCGGCGGTGGAGGAGGACGGGGTAGCCAACACTGGTTCAAAATACAACAATGGCTGGGTAAGGCTGGTGATGTGTCAAATTCTGTCCCCCGTCAGATAGTGTCCGCCCTGTACTTCTCTTGCTCAGTACGTAGGACAAGGGGATTTTGAAACTCTCCGAAGACGATGCGCGGTGAGTCCAGGTTCAAGCCACATCATCCGAGGTTGAAGCCGAGCCAAGCGAGGCCATGCCCGAAGCGTGTGGAACGAAGCGAGCGCGTGAGGGGCCCTGTTACTATGTGCTACCATATGTCCACTTGGATGGTGGGGCTTGAACCTGCACTCACTGCGCAGGCGCGTTCATCTTCGGAGATTTTGTGAATCTCCTTGTCCTCCGTACTGCGCAAGCGCTGCGCCTGCGCAGTAAGTGGCCAGACACTATCCGATGGCGGGACAGTTTTTGTCAGAACACCGGTATACATGTCTATTCTGCACAAGGTACGGACAAGTCCTGTGAGATCCATGCCTGGTTCATTTTCATGAACGTGAGCTTGTCCACATTGGCTCTGGACAGGTGGCTGCGCTTGTCTGTGATAACGCCTCCTGCCGTGCTAAATACACGTTCAGATAATACACTGGCTGCAGGGAAGAATATGTCACTCCTGCACATATGCAGAAAACACTGCAAAATTTTATTTTTTTGCAATGTTTTTGCAATAGAAGAATACACCCACAGTATGTACAGGGTGAATTGCAAAACCTGCAAAAATGCAAAAAAATGCTATTCCAACAGTATTTTCACAATTTTTTTTTTTTGGAATAGCACAATAGAAGAAAAATAGATCAATTGAATATGTCACTCCTGCACATATGCAGAAAACACTGCACATTTTTATTTTTTTTGCAATGTTTTTGCAATAGCAGAATACACCCACAGTATGTACAGGGTGTATCGCAAAACCTGCAAAAATGCAGAAAATGCTATTCCAAAAGTATTTTGACAAAAATGTTTTTTTTTGGAATAGCACAATAGAAGAAAAATAGATCAATTGAGTATGTCACTCCTGCACATATGCAGAAAACACTGCAAATTTAAATTTTTTTGCAATGTTTTTGCAATAGCAGAATACACCCACAGTATGTACAGAGTGTATCCAAAACCTGCAAAAATGCAAAAAATGCTATTCCAAAAGTATTTTCACAATTTTTTTTTTTTTTGGAATAGCACAATAGAAGAAAAATAGATCACTTGAATATGTCACTCCTGCACATATGCAGAAAACACTGCAACATTTTATTTTTTTGCAATGGCAGAATACACCCACAGTATGTACAGGGTGTATCTCACAGTAACATATGCAGTGCTGGTGCACTGAGCTTGCAGATAAAAGTTATATTTTGTCTGGCACTGGGCTCATGGCAGTGTAAAAAGACTGTGAACTGCAACCCAACCAGGTAAATCTATGTAGATCGCTGACTTATTAGAATTGATTTCTGAATCTGGACTCCTATATAATTCTCTCTCCCTCAAAGCAGACACAGGAACCTTGACCTACACTCTCTATCTATGTAGATCGCTGACTAATTAGAAGATATTTCATGAATCTGGACTGACTCCTAGCATGTAATTCTCTCCCTCACTACACTGTGTAAAGCAGAGTGACATGCTGTGCTGTGTGCCTCTAGCTTATATAGAGGCTGGGTCACATGCTGCACTGGCCAATCACAGCCATGCCATTAGTAGGCATGGCTGTGATGGCTTCTAAGGGCACACCAGTGAAACTAAAGTTGATTGGCTACCTTGCAGCTTTTAAAATGCGCCATTACATTGCTGAACACCGGACCCGAACCTGAACATACAGTCAATTGTTTGGGTTCGGGTCCGGGACCCAGACACCCAAAAGTCCGGTACGGACCCGAACTTTACAGTTCGGGTTCGCTCAAGCCTATACTTAAATGAAAAGCAGTATTAGTAAGCAATATAAGTAATAAAACCACTTGATAAGTTGAAATCAGTGAAGCAATGTATAAATCAGTCCATATGAATAATACAGTTGTAATATTCTTGCCACTTAATCTTTAAATATTTATATTCGTCAGTGTGTCCTCCACCAAAATAAATATGCACACACCACCCAGTGAGGGATGATGTTTAATCACTCTCCGGACCTTCTACTTTACTAAGAAAGAAGGTCAATATGTGCTTGATTGACATATGCAGTGTTCATCTCTGCCACCCAAGGAGATGAGGTATCAGTGTCATGCACTCTATTCAACCCAGTCACAGAAACCACAGAGATAAAATCGCTAATATAGTGTAGTAGATTTATTTAATGTTTAAGCAATAAAAGTCATATGACTAAAATAAAGATTACAACGTGACCACCGACAGGACGCCACATCCGGGTAGGCGGCGGGCTGCTTCCCGCGATCACCGCACGGCTGCCCTCTCCTCTGACCCACATCCCGCGCTGCACGCCTCTCCGCACACCCCCCGCCTCAGCATCATACTCGAGGAATATACAGCAGAAGAAGCGACAGCCAGCAGAAGTGATCGCTCGGGTCCGTGAGTATTTTAATCAAGTCAGGCTCTACACTCAGGGAACACCGAAGAGAAGGTAAGATAACAGCTATACCATAATGGTTTAAGGATCCTCTGTAGTGCCCCTTAAAAAAAAATTCAATATGCCTGTTGTACTGCATAGAGGGGGATAAATCCCTCTCAAGAACGGGACTGTCAAGACTGGGACTGTGTGGGATTGTTTGGGACTGCATGGAAACCTGGGCACCGGACACAACAACAGGGTGGAGGTTAACAAGAAGGCTCACTAAAATTGTTTTTTGTTGACAGACGGTATGTGAGTGCGGCACGCTGTACCAGCCACCTATGAGAACTATAGACTTTAACAGAGGCCGCGGATACCTGGGGACTACATTTAATAACGTAAAACACACATACACGGGCATACCCCCCGGCCGGGTGGGAAGGCAGAATTCACATAAAAGAGTGGGGAAGTGGAACAACAAAATCTGCCCCAGAGACGCAGGGGGCGTGTAGCCCTCTGGACGACCCAGGGACCCAGGACACCCAGGGGGTAACATACCACACTCTGCCAGCAACAAGGGTGCACACCTGGGCGCCTCAGCTGCATACAGCTATTTGGGCGGCGGCAAAATACCAGAGACTCTTGGTAAAAAACACTCATGTTAAAAGTAAAAGCTTAGTGGGTAGCTGGATTACCAGGGAGAAGGCCGTTACAGGGGAGCCCTAGGAGAGCCCCACCGAGAAGCTGAGCCATAGACTGACCTGTGGATAGCCTAAAATCCTGTGCCTGGTAGAGCGAAAGCCTATCTCGGTGATACTGGCACAGGGGTGTAGTACTGACTGAGGTAGGACCTACATATGACGGTCGGATCACGGCAGGGACCTCTATACCCCAGCTACACTTCAGCTCTCACAGAAACGCAGGAAGACAGCCACCCTAGGACCCCTCTTAAAATATATAGCATTATTTGCTCGGGAGAACATATCGACAATAGGGAGGTGTTAGCCACCTCATCCCTGATACAGACTGAGGGGCTTTCGCTGACGCACGTGGCAGGAGACTCACCAGCTCTAGGTATCCACGCCTAGGGACATTACTGAAGGTAGAAGACACCATAAGAAGCCTTATCCCCCGGCGGCCACCACTCGGGGTAGGATTTAAAATTAATTCACCACAAGGCGAGGAGTGGGCAAAGGCATCTCTGGGTCCCCCTCTCCTGCCGTGAGGCGCCTTAAGGAGGACTCTTAACCTGGCACCCCCAGTCTGGGATAATAAGGCGACAGCTCGGGGAAGCAGCCACCTGGCCAACGGGCCTGGGGGAAAAAAAAAAACCCCAATGTAAGGGGGTACCAAGGCAGGTTTGGACTGTTACGCTTTTAAACTGGGGAAAAGAATAAGAGGAACGAAAAGAAACATGAGTAAAGAGTCTAATAAATTGCCTAAGAAAGGGGCCTCTAAAGCACAGAAAAACGATTCAAGTTCTATAAAACACTATCTCAGACAGGGCGCGAGCCCGACAACATCAGTGCCAGATCATTCCCCTAAGGCCCCCAAGGTAAAGGACAAAGAAAAAAAAACCGAGCTGTGGGTGGAAATTAAATAACGAGCTATTGAAAGACGCCGAACTCTTTATGGCATGAGTGAGGCCTCATTGTCGGCCACAATCACGGTGTTGCGAAAGGAGGGGAAGGACGACTCGACGTGCGCTGGGTATAGACCCATATCGTTATTAAATTTCGAAACAAAACTCTATGCCAAGATTTTGGCCGAGCGTATGAAGGGAACTCTGGGAATCCTGATACACCCAGACCAAGTGGGATTCACACCAGGGAGAGAAGGTAGAGACAACAGCGTGCGAACCCTGCTGGCGATACAAAGGATGAGAGATTCACGAACCCCCAGTCTACTACTGTTACTAGGCATCGAGTTGACTAATTCCATAGGGAAAATGTATAGGGCCAATTATATACCTTTATTAGATGAAGTTAAAAAGAAATGTCAGGAGTTTAAAACCAGACCAATTTCGTGGTTTGGTCGCATTAATGCAGTCAAAATGATGATACTCCCGCTGATCACCTATAAATTTCAGATGATTCCAATATCGTTACCAGAACAGTACCTTAGGAAATTAAAAACTCTCATCTTGAATTTCATTTGGCAACAGAAGCTACATAGAATCTCTTTCCAAACCTTAAAATTAGATAAAAGCAAGGGAGGGCTGGCGGTGCCCGACATTGTTAATTATTACCACGCAACAGTTTTGTTAAGAATCACAGAATGGGGGAGGGCACACAGTTTTAAGAGGTGGGCAAGCTTAGAGGAAGCACTAAGTGAAGCACAGCTGGGGAAAATTATTTGGAACCCCCCCAAGTTTAGAAGGTTGGGTGAAAAAACACATGCAATCACAAAAAACACTTTAAAAGTTTGGGATAAAATGCACAAAAACTTTAAATTCAAATTCAATTCACCATTAATTGCACTAAAAGAAAATGACATGTTCCCACCAGGGAGAAGGGACCAGGGAGGGGAATGGATAAAAAATGACAATGCACGAGTAGGGGACATAATCAGCAAGGGAAAAATATTGTCGTCTCAGGAGTTACAGGGGATGAATGATTGTTTTACAGTTGACGATTGGCGGTACCTCCAGTTAAGTCATTTCGTGGGGTCCATCCCCCCTCTAAAGAGGGGACGGGGGGACCTCACGGAGATGGAACGTATCTTCACGACGGAGAACACCAAAAAAATTATCACAAAAATGTATAAAGTTCTGCTGTCGGGGGACGGACAGGGGGAACCGCAGCTGTGGATGTCAAAACCGCAGAGATTAACTACAAGTGCATATCCGGTTGGT
Source organism: Lithobates sylvaticus (assembly GCA_028564925.1). Lineage (NCBI taxonomy): Eukaryota > Metazoa > Chordata > Amphibia > Anura > Ranidae > Lithobates > Lithobates sylvaticus. The sequence goes on along the minus strand of CM053028.1, from coordinate 244,911,974 downwards.
ACCTGACCCCGGAAAAATTAAACAAATTCCAGCCGGGAGTGTCAGCCGACTGCTGGCGAGGATGCCAAGTGAAGGGAACTATGGGCCACCTATGGTGGGACTGCCCAAAAATTAAAAAATTTTGGAAGTCCATCTTAAAATTTATCAAGGAGATTACTAAGGTCGAGGTAAGAGAAGACCCTTGGGCAGTTCTGCTACACGATACATCGGTAGGTTCCAGGCAATATAGAGGATCACTAGTCCCGCATTTGCTTATGTTGGGGTCGAACATGAGTTTGACTCGAACATTGGTTGTTCTCCCGTTCGCCGAATAGCAAACAATTTGGGGTGTTTGCAGCAAATTCGAAAGCCGCGGAATACCCTTTAAAAGTCTATGGGCGAAATCAAAAGTGCTAAATTTAAAGGTTAATATGCAAGTTATTGTCATAAAAAGTGATTGGGGAATTGGGTCCTGCCCCAGGGGACATGTATCAATGCAAAAAAATGATTTAAAAACGTGAAACAATAAAAGCGTAATATTCCTTTAAATTTCGTACCTGGGGGGTGTCTATAGTATGCTTGTAAAGTGGCTCATGTTTCCCATGTTTAGAACAGTCTGACAGAAAAATGTAATTTCTAAAGGAAAAAAAGTAATTTAAAAGTACTTGCGGCTATTGAATTGTCGGTCCCGGCAATACACATAAAAGTTCATTGATAAAAACGCCATGGGATTCCCCCACATGGCGTTGGGGGAACCCCAAACCAAAATTTAAAAAATACATGGGGGTCCCCCCAAATTCCATACCAGGCCCTTCAGGTCTGGTATGGATATTAAGGGGAACCCCGCGCCAAAATGAAAAAAAAAATGGTGTGGGGGTTTACATAAACGGGTGACCCCGCCCCCCTCTGACAACACGGGGAAAGCCATAGGGAAGTCCCCATGCGTCAGAAGGGGGCAGGGTCACCGGGTGGAGGAAGATGCCAGATGAGAAGACCGGAGGTGGTGATCAGCGATTTTTAGTAGGACTGCGACATTGTGGTGGACAGATCGGACACTTTTGACACTTATGACATTTATACAGTGATCAGTTCTATAAAAATGCACTGATTATTGTATAAATGACACTGGCAGGGAAGGGGTTAACACTAGGGGGCGATAAAGGGGCTAACTGTGTGTCCCTGGGAGGTGTTTCTAACTGTATGGGGAAAGGGCTGTCTGGGAGAAGAGAGAGATAGCTGTTCCTGATCACTATGAACAGCAGATCTCTCTCTCCTCCCCTGCCAGAATGGGGATCTGTTTGTTTACATTGACAGATCCCCATTCTAGCTCTCTTTGCCATGATCACAGGTGGCCGGCGGACATCGATTCTGCTGGACCTGCAGGTGTGCACGCGCCTCCAGCAGCAGGCATGCGCCCTGCAATAGCCGCTGCACGGACCGACGTACCGGTACGTCGATTCACGCAGGGGAGCCAACCTGCTGGTTAATCAATACTATAGCCATAGCATGTGCCTGCTATGAGACCTGGGGTTAGGAGGAGGTGCAATGTGAATCTCAAGATAACACAAATCCAGTACCATATTATTAATGTTTGCAGAGGTTGCTGCTGTATCCTTTGTCATAGCTCCAGTCAAGAAGAGCAGATGAATGTCAGAATATCGGACGATTCTTAAGGTTGTTGTTAATCATAGTGTGCATTAGAAGCTGTGGTGCGTCAGATAGTGCATGCCTCATTTCTGGCTGGCAAATATCCAGCATTAACCCACCCTTTCCCCTCACCCAACTTTCCCTGCTTCATCCAAAAATCCAATCCAACAAGGCTTATCATCAAATGTGGGTGTTACCTAGAGTGTTCTTGATGCAAATCCAGTATGTACCAGACTGACAGCCACCCATTAAGAGAATTTTTGTTTTTATTTCTTCTCCTTTTATATGGTCATTTTATATGGACTGTTTGAACAGAGCAGGTAGGGGAAATAGGGAGAGAGGTGGATCAGTATCATTTACATAAAGCACGTAAGCCAGGTAATTTTTTTTCAGCAAAGCACCACTCCACCTTCTGACATGAGATTGAAGTACAGAATATTAACAGGTAATATTTCATATTCTCATGCTGTAGCGCACATCTCACACCCACCCAGATTGATTTCCACCATCAAAACTCACATGTTCTGGAAAGCCATGTTCTTTTACATTTACCTCACACATAGGATGTAGGAAATATATCTATCTTTCCTTCCTTCCTTTCTTCCCTTTTTTCCCTTCCTTTCCTTCCTTTCTTTCCTTCCTTCTTTCTATTTTTTCCTTTTGTTTTACCGTAGCTGCTATAGGTGCCCGTCTAATGAAGCCTCAAGAAATGTGGTTTCCGGAAAACTTCACTAACAAGCATCGATCTTTGAGATGACAAGTAAAGCAGTGTTTGATTATTTCTTTACATGATTCAGAAGCATGGTTCTCTGAGCACAAAACAACAAGTAGAGATTCCAAAACAAAAATGTGAAAATCTTATTAGTTACATTATTTTACTTTTGAAAGGTGTAGGTCTGGTTTCTTTACTAATTTAACAGTTAACGTGGTTGTAAAGTCAGAAGGTTTTTTTTATCTTAATGCATTTTATGCATTCTATGCATTAAGATAAAGAACCTTCTGTGTGTAGCAGCTCCCCTCAGCCCCCTCAGCCCCTCTAATACTTACCTGAGGCCATCTCTAATCAGCAATGTTACAGGAGATTCTAGGCTGCCCTCTCCCTCCTCATTGGCTGAGACAGCAGCGTGGCACCAAAGTCAGTGAGACAATGAGGAGAGAGAGGGGGCAGGGCCGAGCAGCGGCCTCGGCTCGAGTGCCCCCATAGCAAGCTGCTTGCTGTGGGGGTACTCAGCAAGAGGGAGGAGCCAAGAGCACCGGTGAGGGACCCAAGGAAAGAAGGGTCAGGGCTGCTCTTTGCAAAGAGTATATTATGTTTGTTGTTTTTAAAGAAAAAAAACTGAGACATTAGTATCACCTCACACACAGCAGGGGTGCTTTTAGGCATGCAACTTGATTTGTGTGCACATTTCCATGCCCAGGATACAAAGCTGTGCGGTATAGCTGTCCATAGTAATGTATGGCTGTACTCTTTTTTTAAGCTACTAGCTGCATAAACCCGAGCAAGCGTAAAACAGTATGCCCCTAGACATAGACCGTCTGCATTCATGGCTGTAAACCTGTTATGGTGTAAACCACAAGCCTACAGCTGTCCATTACTGTTGGCAACTGTAAACAGCAGCTGTGCATCCCAGGCACAAAAATATGCCTGCAATTTATATTGCATGCTCAAAATAGTTTGAGTGCTTTAGGCCTAATGGTAGTAGTATGCATTTCACAATGAGCTAACCAGGTAAGAAAGCAAAGGCCACAACAGTAAGCATGCCTCCCTGTTTTTCTTCTACCCTTAAAATGTGTCTAATTCATCATCTAGGCCTATAAAATACAGCCTTATATTGTCTAGAGCTAAATGAATCCAAACATCACCATTCATATCAGACTGTCTGGTGCCAAATAAGCGATAATGAGCTCATTAGTGACAACTGACAAAATGTTCCTATCACAGTTTGCATGGGTATCTAATCAAGCTTTTCCATGGAAGAATGATACAGAACTTCAAGGGCAGTTTATGTGCAACTCACTATCTGGTAGCTATAGTGCTTCTCCCCTGCCCTGTGAACTGGTAAACATGTTCATTTAAATGAAGCATAACATGTAAAAATCAGTCCCTATTTGTAGGACCCTATTTTAAAGCACCCAGCACATACTGAAGGGCATACAGCATTGAATCCAAATAGAAGGGACCCCAGGCACTTTCTCTTGGTCTGGGCAGCTGCGTGCCTAGGGTGTTAGTTATGAATAGTGGTTTGGATAGAAGGTTATGTATTTTGTTTTAATTAAAATAGGTGAAATCAAATCCATCAAAGCCAATTGATGCAATGTATCTGGCAACTCATCTGTACATGAAATTTCTGATTATGTATACCCTTCTAACAAATGGATTACAGTTTTTATTTTTACTTTTTTGTTTGTTTAGCTTTAATATTCAAAGACAGTGGTTTGTTGTTTGTTGCCTTTTGCCTGAATAAAATGTTATCCTTAGCTGGCAGACAGTCTTCTTTTTAGTATGTTTTATGTGTTTTATTTTATTTTTATTTTTTTATGAATAAGCGTATAACACTAAAAACAAACATCACTAACTAATATGGGAAGGTCAAGGAATAAAGGAAAAAAAAAAGGATGGAAGAGGGTGAGTAGGAAAGTAACAATCACCATAATTCAAATGGTCCAAAATAAATTTAGTGTAAAGTATGTAGAAAGAAACTAAAGAACTATGTGCATACTGCAGAGATAAGATATAACTGTGCAATGTATTTAGGAATGTGAAATTTATAGAAATCATTACAACATAGGTGTCCTCTGCATTATTTTTTTGTTTTAAGCCACTGCCAGGTTGTTTTCTGTTGTGGTCAGTTAATAATGTAGCAATGTACTGTTGGACTTAAAATGGAAGCACCAGAATAAAAACATAATTCAGTAGAGAAACTCAGGGGGTTATTTACTAAAGTCAAATCCACTTTGCACTATAAGTGCACTTGGAAGTGCAGTCATTGTAGATCTAAGGGGAATAGGCGAGGAAAATAAAAAAAACAGCATTTTTGCTTGTACATGATTGGATGATAAAATCAGCAGAGTTTCCCCTCATTTCAGATATTCCCTCAGATTTACAGTGACTGCACTTCTAAGTGCACTTTCTAATGCACTTGCAGTGCAGAGTGGATTTGGCTTTAATAAATCAACCCCTCAGTGTATATGAATTTAAAACCTTGTAAAAGCACACCCTTAACTGGATTAAAGGTTAAAAACAAATAAGGCTTTCTAGAGTTCTTCTTTCATTTGTGGTTATATTTGCATTATAAGTTACCTTACTTGGAAGCATTGGTGCTCAACATTGTTTATTTGAGACCACAGAACCAGTTTGCTATTTATTGTAGAACCTAAAAAATATGTGCTTCCTAATTTATTATAATACTGCAGAAGTACTGTATTCTACATTTATAAAATACATGAAATGACCTAAATACACACTGGACCCAATTTTAGTCTCCAAGTTGCCATGCGGTTTATGTGTTTGTGCTGTATTTTTTTTATACTGATTTCCAGCCCTTAACCATTCCAAACAAAAAGGACTTTATATATATCTGTCTCAATGTTGGAGAAAAGGCTAAGATATTGCAGAAATCATTTTCTCTTTAAATCAATGCTGCCAGCAATGTAATCAGCAATTGAAAATGAGAGGCGTTAGGTTTTTTTTTGGTGAAAAGTGAATCTGACCTGGCCTAAAAGGTAACAAAAATTCTGAGGTTCCTTCCCGCAAGTATACTGTACATCTTCTATAATTAATGGGAAATGTGTGTTTGGGTGCAAAAAATCTACTTTGGTGTATGTTTTACTACAAGTGTAGATTTCATAAACATTTGCATTGTGTGAGATTAAAAACTGGGACTGCATTTTGTTTATTGTACAGGAACCCTGCTTTCAAAATATATATATAATTTCAGGGGTCTTTAGCAAATTTTCTAAAATGCAAAGTGAAAAATTTAGTGTGCAAAAAATTGACATGTACTGTACATCATACCAGTGTGCAGTACACAAGCTGGAAGCCTTAGTAATAAAGGGGGGGGGGGGGTCTCATACAAATGCCAGTCCACAGTTAATTAGCACCTCGCAAGGTTGACAATGCTGTCAACTATGGGACAATGTACATGTAGCACATTTTACCACATTGCTAGGTGCTTCCTAAATCTACTTATGAGATCTGTCCTTCCTATCCCCATGTCAAATCTAACAACTGCTAAGAAGGAGACAAACTGGTCATAATGACAATTTACCAATACTTTAGGAATGCAGATGGAGGAGGGGCATGCCAGCCTCTTGTCCCTGGTTAATTCTCTGAGCCAAGGCAAGTTCCTGTTATGATGAATAAGTCTCCCTTAGTTTTTGCCAAATTTGACATGGGGACAGGGTGGGGGGAGTAGGTCAGAACTCATACCTAGACTTAGGAAGTACCTAGCAACATGGGACTTTGTGCAATGAGGAAGAGCAGTGTCAAAAAAAATATAATGTTAGCTCTTCTTTAATTGCTTCCCATAGCTGATCACAATAGTAAATACTGAATGAATGTATTTCATTCAGAAAAAATCACTGTTATAAGCAATCATAGTGTTTAAAAAATAAAATCCTGATCACCTCTCCAGAGTGTTGCTGTAGTCACAGCATGCAAAAACAAGTCGTAATAACAGAAAAAAAAAATAATGAAAAAGAAAAAAAACTAAAAATTAAAAAAAAAATATTTTCTTTATACATACTGTCACCAGTCAGTGTGCCTGATCACTGCCACACCAGTTATATGGTGATGCTGTACTGAACTGGTTACAGTATGTAAAAAATAAAAAAAATGTGAAAAAAATAAATTTTATTAATTTCTTAATTTTTGGATCAGCTGCATGGAAATTGTATGGGGTTGGGCCACTTGCATTGCAGAGTATTATTCACCATTACCAAGCTCAAATTAACATGAGTACATTGTAGCAAAAAATATCCAGAATGAAGTTCAATTTGCAAAACTTTAACATCAGAATATAGATTTTATCCATGAGACTGTCATTTTTATGTCTTACTGGACTCTGAAAATAGCTATTTTTTAATAAAAATCTGTATCCTGTTGTGTTAGCTTTGTGAATTGACCCTAATAACAAATTCAGTAGAGACATGTTATTTTATGTCATTAGTTAATTCATGTATTAGAATGCAGAATGCATTTATAAATTATAGATTTTTCTTAACTCCTGTATATTACTGTATATTGAAAACTTTTATTCTTTTTCTCTTTTTATTTACTTTGCATTTGTTATTGCCATTATTTAAATGCCTACAGTATATACACAATATATATATATATATATATATATATATATATATATATATATCTATATATATATATATATTATATGCTTTGGTACACATTAGTGGATCCAATAAAAAATAGAGCTACATTTTAAGGTCATTGTAAAAAAAATCTTAAGAGTCTGCATAGCACACAAGGTTTGCGCTGCATTTTCTTGTTTCCCTGACAACCTGCCAGGTCTCACAACTTCACAAAATTCCCGAATGAGTTGCAGATCAGATATTTAATAACTTGGTGCTCTTTCTTGTGATGGGCTGGCATTTTGTCACTAAGAACGTACATAATCAGTTAAAAGAGAAAGCTGTCTCTATTTAAGTATACAGGGAAGATGAAAAAAAAAACTTGGATTTAATAAAGCTTTGTAAATAGTTTGTTCTTACACTCACCGGAGAATTTGAGCTTTATTTTTTTTTGTTTTTTGCAGTTTACCCAAAATTAGAAGCAAACATAAAATCACAGGTCCGCAAAATAAAAGTATAACTATGGGCAAAAAAATAACACATCTTTTTTTTTTCTTTTTTCAATACTCTTTTTTACAAATGTTTCTTACATATTAATTTACCGGTACATCATTTTTCATTTTGTTTTACTTTAGTATCTTAAAAATTTACAAATACTTCCTTTTTCATCTTCACTGATTCTTAACTCTCATACCATTCCCTCACATCTATACTATGGTCACCCTATTCTTGCACCTATTATTCACACTATACAGTCTTTTCATATACTCCTATAGCCATAGTTAAATACGATCTACTCCACGTTGCCCATATATTTTCATATTTTTGCACATTTCCCCTTTGCTCATACATTATTCTTTCATGTGGTAGGAACTGATTTACTGCTCTCACCCAAAGGTGTTGGTGGTATTGACTGAATCCATTTTTCCACTATCTTTTTTCGTGCCCAAAATAACACCTCTTGCAAAAATATCTTGGTGTATCTGGACCATCTCTCCTCTTGTGATAATCCCAGTAAACATACTTCAATTATATCCGTAATAGGTCTATTTATAACTTTTTCCAGTTTACCTACAACTTGTTGCCAGTATCCCCTTATACTCCCCCAGTACCACATTAGGTGGAGAAAATCTGCACCCTCCTGCCCACATAGTGTACAGTTTGGTGCAGACATTCTCATTCATTTTATACAACCTATTTGGACCAAGTTAAGTCTGATGTATTATATTTAGCTGAATTATCCTATTATTCATTGCTGGGGATACTTTCAAATGAGAGGAGCAGATTTCATCCCACTCCTGATCGGTCATATCTGGAATGGCTACCTGGCATTTATCCCTTGTCCCCACAGGTTCACCTCATATTTTACTTTGTAATAGGTGTGAATATAGTTTATATATTAATCTTTTTGGTCCCTGTGTTTTCAGGATCCCTATAAGGGGATATTTAGATATTTTTAATTCCTCCCCTCTGAACTGTGCCTGTAATACATGTCGGAGCTGCAAATACTTATAGAACTGTCTAATCAAGAGGTTATATTGTTTACACAAGTTCTTGTATGGTCGTAATACAAAAATAACACATCTTAAGACTGTAAAATAGGAATAATAGTTTCTTGTTTTTTTAAATCCTGCTGTAACATAGTTTAATTACCAGATGATGCTGCCAGTAGATGTTACTTTTCAGTTTTTTGTGGCCTAAACCTTTTTCCATAGGACAAAAAAAATGTTGCATTAATTGCTTAAAACATTGTTAAATTTAGTTAAAGGAGAATTATAGCCAAAGCTTGTTTGGCTGCACTTCTCCTATGGATCACAGGAGTGCAGTTCGTTCTTCACTCCTGTGAACCGTTTTCAGCAGAGAGCGGGCTGGAGTCTGTTCTCTGCTGACGTTACTTAGTGGGTCCGGGCTCCGCATCATCATGACCATGCAGTCGGAATTCATCTAGATTCCTGGACCGACACCTGGCTCAGGCTTTTAGCGAGCCGCTGAGAGCCTGAGCCGGCCGCTCCCGCCCCCTCCAGAGCTTAGCATTTCAATCAGCGAGGAGGGGGCAGAGCAGAGAGCTGTGACTGACAGTCAGCAGCTCTCTGCTCGGGGAGTGTTTGATCGCTCAGTTCTCAGTGTAGAGGCACCAGTCGGATCGATGCTACATCCACCTAGATAAATATAAATCTGCAATAACCCTGATTTCCGTACTTCTTTTTTAAGCTTTAATTTTCTAAGGGCTACTTACCTTTAACCCCAGTTCACAGTCTTTCTCCAGAAAATTACAATTTCCTACTGCACATGTGTGCTATCACTGCATTCATGCAAATGGTACTCCAAGTTATGGCTTGAGATTATCATGAGTATGGCTTCCAATCAGCATTCAAGCTCAGTAAGAAGCTGGCATTTTTAGGAGAAAAAATTGTGTGGCCTGGAACAAAAGCAGCGCAGGACATGATGCTGTATCCAGGCTAGAGCCTAGTACACACTAGTAGTTTTTTTTTTCATTCAACCAAGCAGGGCTGAACGAGAAAAAAAAAAATGAACCGCTCAGAAGGAGCTGCTGTACTAACTAAGTGATGTTAGTACATCAATTTCCCCTGCTGTGCTTTTGTGTTGTGACAGGGGGGCGGCTCTCCCCCCTCCCCTGCCAGAGCACTCTGGTCAGCATTCTCAACCATTGGCTGAGACCGCTGATCGGGAGTCGATCAGCAGACCTTTTTCGGTCATGCCCCTTTGACATAAGCCGTTAGAACAAACAGTTTCTATTGCCCAACATTCAGCCTGTGTTCACTAGGCTTAAAGATAAGTATAGGATTGTGCAGCACTCGGGGGGTGGGTGAGCTAATAAAAACAAAAAAACAAAAACAATAACATAACTACAGTTATCCTTTAAAATCCATTAAAAAAATATATGTTCTGTCTAATACTTTCTTGTCACTGGGGTTAGAATGCACCTTGAAGACTTCACTGTAGAACAAGTGGTGTTGTCACCCCATTACAGGAAGTTTAAAAAATTGTTTAACCCCTTCAGCCCCGGAAGATTTTACCCCCTTCCTGACCAGAGCACTTTTTGCGATTCGGCACTGCGTCGCTTTAACTCACAATTGCACAGTTGTGCGACGTTGTAAGAAAACAAAATTTACGTCCTTTTTTCCCACAAATAGAGCTTTCTTTTGGTGGTATTTGATCGCCTCTGTGGTTTTTATTTTTTGCGATATAAACAAAAAAGTGCGTAAATTTTGAAAAAAAAACGCAATATTTTAATTATTTCGCTATAATAAATATCCCCAAAAAATATATAAAAATTTTTTTGTTTCCTCAGTTTAGACCGATATGTATTCTTCTACATATTTTTAGTAAAAAAAACTGCAATAAGCATATATTGATTGGTTTGCGCAAAATTTATAGCGTCTACAAAATAGGGGATAGTTTTATGGCATTTTTATTATATTTTTTTTTTTATTAGTAATGGCAGCGATCTGTGATTTTTATGGGGACTGGGGCTTTATGACGGACACATCGGACATTTTGTAAACTATTTTGGGACCATTGTCATTTATACAGCATTCAGTGCTATTAAAATGCATTGATTACTGTGTAAATGACACTGGCAGTGAAGGGGTTAACCACTAGGGGGCGGTGAAGGGGTTAGGTGTGTCCTAGGGAGTGATTCTAACTGTGAGAATGTTTTATAACAGAAAGTAAAAAATACCACCAAAAAAAAGCTCTATAAATTTTGTTTGGGTACAGCATCGCATGACTGTGCAATTGTCAGTTAAAGTAACGCAGTGCCGTATCACAAAAAATGGCCTTCCGGAGCGGAAGTGGTTAATGTTTGCTGTCATGAGAGGGCTACCAAACCCCCTATGTGGTAGCATTGGCAGCTTACATTAGTCATGTGCAGGATGAAACAATTGTTTTTCGTTTCGTTTTGTTTCGATTCGTTATTTAACTAAATGAGTTTAGTTAAATTAATTGCATTCATTACATTCATTTTTGGGATTTGTTTAGTTTCGTATTAGAATTCGAAAACATTCGACCAAATTCAAAAAACTTTGATCAAATTAGATTTTTTTTTTTATTGAATTTGTATATAACCATTTTCCGAAATATGAATTTCATATAGAATGAATTTGAATAGAAAAGATTAGAATAGAAAAGCATAGAAAAACAATAGAACAGAATAGATTAAAATATAATATATATATTATTTTATTTTTACTCTGTTCTATTGTTTTTCTAAGCTATTATTTTCTATTATGTTCTATTCTATTCTAATCTTTTCTATTCAAATTTGAATTCAGTCTATTCGAAATAAGAGAATACAATAGAACTGAATAGAATGAAATATAATATATATAAAACCATCTTCCAAAATTCGAATTTTGTATAGAATGAATTCTAATTCGAATAGAAAAGATTAGAATAAAAGATAATAGAAAAGAATAGACTAGAAAACAATATATTATATTTTATTCTATTCTGTTCTATTGTTTTTCTAGTTTATTCAGGATAAAAGGAAAAAAAATTGGCGCTACCTCTAATAAGAAATGCAGGGTTACCAAGGGTTAATGAGCAAAAAGGGGGGCGGTGTGAGTGTGCGTTAATAGAGCAAGTGGCCTCACCTGTTATCCTCCCCTCCTATAAATACATAAAGTAGTGAGAGATTGGGGAGGGTTTTTTTAGGGGAACAAAGGGCCCACCCTTAAAAGTGGGGTAGAATCCCCAATTATCCAAACCCCAATCTCAGTGAGTGATAAATATAAAGGTATATATATGTAAGTATATAACATAAAGACCAAAAAACGTGTAACAAATCAATAAAAGTTAATTAAATGACAGTCCCAGTGAAACATAGAGTGAAAGTGATTGAAAAAAAAAAAAAAAAAAAAAAAAAAAGTCCTGGGTATGGCACAAAAACAAGTCCAGTTTCAAGTGAAAAAAGAAAAAAATAACAATAAAAAACACTGTGTCAAAAAACACGCTTTCTTCCAGAAGTGATTCAAAAGTGACTTTTGTGCTCCAGCAGTGATGGCGACTTTGGTGTTGCCCCCTCTGGCTCCCTCACTCACCAGATTGAAGTACCCCTGCAGGGGTAAACAGCTTTTTCAGATATCTTTATCTCGTCCCGTTTCTGGAAGGTATCCTGACCAGTTATTTCCTCCGATGGATTCACCCAGGTTCCTTGGGAGATGTTTGAAGAGCCTCAAAGAATGAGGAATAATAGCATCCAGCGTGCCCCACCGAGTGTGGGGGGTAAAACTCCCAAAAAAAAAAAAAAAAGGAAAGAGGAAGATCCTTGTGTGATATCAGGCGGCAAAATTATTTTTTTTTTTTATTTTAAAATAGTTAAAAACAAATAAGTGAAAGTTAAAAATATAAGGCCAGGGTATCTCGCAGGATACACCTGGTCCGCCACACACAGTAGACAAGATAGAGGGAATAGGGTCGGTATACGGCTTGCGCTCCAGCTGCGTACCAGACCTCTCGTTCCCACACCGGAAGTGATGTCAGCACGCCTTACTAATTCCGTCGTCAGACGTTTTCAAAGGCGACCGCGGAGTTGTTTGTTGTATTTTCTAGTTTATTCGTTTCTATTATTTTCTATTCTAATCTTTTCTATTCGAATTAGAAATCATTCTATACAAAATTTGAATTTCGGAAGATGGTTTTATATATATTATATTTTATTCTATTCAGTTCTATTGTATTCTCTTATTTTTTATTCAATTTTTTTCTATTCTATTCTAATCTTTTCTATTCAAATTTGAATTCATTCTATATGAAATTTGAATTTCTTAAGATGGCTTCCGGAATTTGAATTTCCTATAGAATGAATTTGAATAGAAAATATTAGAATAGAATAGAAAATAAATAATAGAAAAACAATAGAATAGAATAGCATATCATATATATTTTCTATTCTATTCTGTTCTATTGTTTTTCGATTCTATTCATTTCTATTATTTTCTATTCTAGCTATCTTTCGTAAAGAATGAATTTGAATTGGAATAGAAAAGATTAGAATAGAATAGAAAATAATAGAAAAGAATAGCATAGAAAAACAATAGAACAGAATAGAAAAAAAATATATATATATATATATATATATATTTTGTGTGTGTGTGTGTACAACCATCTTCTGAAATTCGAATTTCGTATAGAATGAATTTGAATTTGAATAGAAAAGAATAGCATAGAAAAACAATAGAAAAGAATAGAAAAAAATATAATATATATTATACTTTATTCTATTCTGTTCTATTATTTTTCTATGCTATTCTTTCCTATTCTATTCCAATCTTTTCTATTCTAATTCAAATTAATTCTATAGGAAATTCAAATTTTGGAAGATGGTTATCTATATATAGATATATATATATATAGATAAATATACACATATACATATATATATATCTATAGATATAGATATATATATGTTTACTTTTTCGAATGCGGTATAATTTTTTTGAATCCATCCAGATTTTTTTTTTGAATTTGACCGAATTGTTTCTAATTTGAATAGGAAACAAATCAATTTTTCATTTTGAATCGTTATTTCACATTTATTTAAATTTTTTAGTATTCAGTATTCAGTAATTCAAATGCATTCGAATTTCCAAATAATGAAAAATTTGTCAGAATTTCGATTCATAATGAAACTAAATGCACATGTCTAGCTGACAGGTACCCTTTATGGAAACTTCAAATGTTCATTAGACCCCCAATGTCTCCCCTGCCCTCCATTGCAGCTAATAAATACAGACCACCCCAGTGTCTCCTGTGCCCTCCATTGCAGCTAATAAATACAGACCACCCCAGTGTCTCCCATGCCCTCCATTGCAGCTAATAAATGCAGACCACCCCAGTGTCTCCCGTGCTCTCCAATGCAGCTAATCAGGTACAGATTGAATCTGTGGCTACAGTAGCCAAGGAATGACAACTGTGAACTTGGAAGTGACATAATACACAAAATGTCATGAATCCTTTGTTGCACGGGGTCAAGGAAAGACTGTTCTCTAAAAACTCCCTGCCCTCAAAGTAACCACCATTTATGACAGTCCTAAGCTCCCAGGAGGAATAGGAGAACCAGGGAACCACCATGGTAACACAAGGAGAGTGGTCCTTCTGACCATTGTAAAAGTGATTGGGAAGATCACTTTTACTGAACAGATTGCTGGCTGAATAAAAATTGGATTTTGGATACTTATGGTCACTTTTAGAAGTCTTGTGTTCATTAAAATATAAAAACCACCAAAAAACACAAATTTAGAAAACGTGTGTCATTTTAATCTTATACACACCAGAAGCCAGTTATCATCTCTTCGGTGGTACTGAGATGTTATTATTTTACCCCATGGCAACAAAATATGAAACATTATCTTTTGTTTTATAGTATTCACAACATTATACAGCCACACACACACAATAAAATACAACTATCAACCGAATCAGGATATAAAAATTACTGTCCATGAGTTATAGTGAAATAATATACTGTAAATGACCAAATCAAAAGATCAGGGTTGCCCTGGGAAAAAAGCGTGAGTAAGCTATAAAGTATACTGCTGGTATTTTACTATGACATTTATGTAATGCTGCCAGAGATATTGCCTTTCATAGACATCACAGCACACGGTTTTAAAAGACAGCCGAACAGATAAATACTCATGAATAGACCAGGTGTAAAGGCTTTAGCATAAACAAAGAATCTTCTAGGGGAAAGATGTGATAAATAAGTTGAACTAAAGAACAGTAAATGAGCGCAGCATGATCCTGACAAAGCAGAGCCGCTCTGATCAAATGGAAAACAGGAGAAAATGAATATATTAATAATGACTGCAGGCAGAATTGCAGAGGTTGGCTGAACGCTTTCTGAGAATAAGAACCAGTGCTTTGGTGGTAGCGGAGTTTTGTCATATTCATTTCTGAATAATGTGTTATCAGCTTGATACTGCAAATAATCAAGTCTTTCAATATGTTGTTATGTTTTTACAGACAGGCCTAATACTATATATTAACAAAGGTAGGTGTCCTCTGGAATATGGGCATTATCATTAATAGTAGGATTTGGATGTTGTTTTTGCTGGAATGAGGTTAATAAGATTTGTCAGCTTTACTCCTGTTACCTGATATCCATATGCCCATTTACCCATCAATACATCCATGCATTCATTTATTTTTTATTTTTTTATTATTTCCACTTTTTTATTATTTATTTCCATATTGTTAAGGAAATTAATTGTGCATTATGGTGCTGTTAATAATGGAGTGGAAAGTGTAACTTTAGATGTGCTGTAGGGGCCTCGTGGAAGTGCAGCAAGCCAGTAGGGATTACTGTGCTTTCTAATGCTGCGTACACACGGTCGGACTTTCCGACAGCAAATGTGCGATCGGAGATTGTTGTCGGACCGTGTGTAGGCTCCATCAGACCGTTTCCATCAGAATTTCCATCACACAAAATTTGAGATCTGGTTCTCAAATTTTCCGACAACAAAATCCGTTCTCGTAAATTCTGATCGTGTGTAGACAATTCCGATGCACAAAGTGCCACGCATGCTCAGAATCAAACACAAGCACTGGCTATTGAACTTAATTTTTCTCAGCTCGTCGTACGTGTTGAATGTCACCACATTCTTGACTTTCGGAATTTCCGACCCAACTTTGTGTCACCGTGTGTATGCAAGACAAGTTTGAGCCAAAATCCATCGGAAAAAGATCATGGATTTTGTCGGAATGTCCGATCGTGTGTACGCGGCATTACTGTGTCCTAGGAGCTTTATTTATGTGGGTAATGCTGATTGAGAATGTGAAAAAGAATATACATACGTTTGTCACCCTGCACATCCCTCCTTCAGGATGTTACTGCTAAAGAACTTTAGGCTGGGTTCACACTGGAACACGGAGCGGCTCACAGCAGGAGTCTGGTGCGTCTCCATTCACAGTTTCAGGTCCGATTTCTGAGACAGAATTTTGGGCGGAATTCAGACCTGAAACATACCAAAAGAGGCACAGGACTCCTGTATGATACGAACCGGAACCGCTGCGGGGATGTGTGAACCAGCTCCATAGAAAGCCGGTCACAATCTCCTGCTATGCAAACTGGATGCGGAGAAACCCACATCCAATTTGCATAAGTGTGAACCCAGCCTTAGTGAAACTCATGTGGACATTACAGAGTATCTCTCATCCAAAACAGAGCACAATCCCCCCCCCCCTCCCCCGGGTGGTCAATATGCATTGCAGTGATTTTAACAAACTTTGTAGAAGAGTCCTATATAGTCCATATTGTTACACTGAAGCAGTATCTGTTTGTTTCACCAGGTCCTTCTTTGCAGACTGAATCTGAATAGGAGGGTCTGGTTTATTACAATCACCCAGTACATTCACAGTGTTCTAATGAAAACATGTGCAGGGTCTTCATCCCTTTAGAGGTATTTAACCACCAAAGACTACATTTTTTATTACAGGGAGTGCCTAAAATGTGACCTGTATCTTAGCACAAATGTCTGTGGAAATCAGTGAGCCAATCACACAAGCAGGAAATTACATTATTGGGGCATTGTACAGAGAATGCCTCCAGGATGCCACATTTAATTGAATTTGACAGAAAATGACAGTGGCTGTAGATTGTAAAGGTTAGGTAATAACATTATATTTGTCTTGAAAAAAAATTCTTGTATTTTCCAAGTTTATTTTTTTTACATTAAAGGGGCTAAGAATAGCCTGTAAAACACATGGAAAGAAGCCAAGAGCTCCACTTGCTGGCTGGAAAGAAGACTTCATAGTATTCATTGTGCAATATATATAATATAATTGCAAATAAACACAATACAATCCTATTAATGTAAAGTTAAGTCTTTAACCACTTCAATACAGGGCTTTTAAACACCCTTCCTTACCAGAGCACTTTTTGCGATTCGGCACTGCGTCGCTTTAACTAACAATTGCGCGGTCGTGCAACGTTACACCCAAACAAAATTTACGTCCTTTTTTTCCCACAAATAGAGCTTTCTTTTGGTGGTATTTGATCACCTCTGCGGTTTTTATTTTTTTCGCTATAAACAAAAGAAGAGCGACAATTTTGAAAAAAAACACAATATTTGTTATGTGTTATCTGTGGGGGGAGGGGACTTAAAGGGAGGAGACCGATCATGTGTTCCTCCGTACTGGGATCACATGATCGGTCTCCTCTCCGCTGACAGGACGTGGAGCTGTGTGTTTACACACACAGCTCCACAGTCCCGCACGGTCCCGCACGGTCCCATTGTTTGAACAGGCAATCGCGGCTTCCGGCACTCGCACCGGGTCCCGAGCGATGCCGCGGGCGCGCGCGCGCCCCCCAGGCGGCCGGGAATGCGAGGACGTCATATGACGCCCACCCAGGATGGGAGATCCACCTTGTGGGTGTCATATGACTATAAGGCAGTAATGAAGTGGTTAATGTGCAGTGTACTCAGAAATCCACTGTCGGAGGTAATAAATATGTACAAAAGATTTCTACTCATGACTAAGGGACCATTGGCATAAAGCTAATGATGATGAAAAGGTGAAACAAAACCAAAAACATGAATTTGCGGTTGGACTTGTTGGTGTTCAAACATATTACGGTGGTTTCCATTTTATGCAAAAAGATTGTGAGTATTCATGGTTGATCTTTATTTAGTTTTTTGCTTTTTTTTTGTTTTTTTGTCTTTTTGTCATATCATCCATTTTAATTTAAAATTACACTTTTATGGTTGGTATTATTATATAATAAATGGTGCCTGCTTAAAAAATAACCTTAATCAGGCTATTTACCTTCTAGTCAGGTTAGAAACATTAGAATTTTTAATTTTAATTTAGAGGGTACATTTCTTAGAAAATAAATGACTTCTTGGATTCAGCAAGTAAGTACAGCTTTCTAGCTATAGATGAGATAAGGTTGTTTGTTCTATAATAGTTTGTGTTCACAGCACACGAGTAAGCGTTAATTACAAGTACATGTCCTAAAGGTACATTCAAGAACAAAGTACAAGCCTCATGAATCTATCTGCGGTGAGTTGCATAGCACTCAATTTAAAGTAAATTAAATAGGGTTTGTGACTTTAAAGTAACTCTGTTGTTTCCCAAAGCAAATCTTAAAGGCTTTGTACATTTTCATAGGTTTCCGTTGTTTTAATTACATTACTTATTGTGCGGCTATATTCCTTTTTGTGTTTACCTTGGCTTAACTTGTAATGACGGGCTGACTGATTTTCACTATGTCCATGGTTTGCTACAGCTAAGCTGAATTTGCTGAAGGGACAAGGCAATTTCCTGTTTCAGGTCATGCAGTGTTTAATGCATGCATTGATATCCAGCCTGTGTC
Organism: Lithobates sylvaticus; assembly: GCA_028564925.1. Lineage (NCBI taxonomy): Eukaryota > Metazoa > Chordata > Amphibia > Anura > Ranidae > Lithobates > Lithobates sylvaticus. The sequence goes on along the minus strand of CM053028.1, from coordinate 244,893,703 downwards.
ACACCACAAATGTGGGCGTGACCCAAAAAATTAAAACGTTAAAAAATTCCGCCTCCTGGGACAGCTTTCTGCCGAATTCCCTTTTATGCGCTTTGACATTTCTTATATAGGTAAGGGGCTGGCTATGTAACCCAGTGGCACCGCCCCCTTCTGACGTCACTGACTGTTGCGTGCTGGGGTGGTGCCACCGGGTGACATAGCCAGGTTGCACCTCCCCTTACCTGTATAAGAAATATCAAAGCGCAGAGGAGGCATTTGGCAGGAGGCCTCCCAGGAGGCGAGTGCATTTTTTATTTTCTGGGTCTGCCATGTTGAGTGATTTAAGGGGCCGACGTACAGCTACAACGGTTCGCCAGATCGTGCCTACCTGCAGCATAATAATAATATAATGACGGAGGCTGGTCGGCAAGCGGTTAAAGTATAACTAAAGGCAAAAATGTTTTGCTTTTGGTTTGTGTAGGGGAGGGGGGATAGAACATCAGTCAGCTTTTATTGCTGTCTGTGCCCCTATTAGAGAGATTTACCCTCTATTTTTTCTGTTTACTGCAATTGAAAAGTAAAATAAAAGAAAATCCCAAAAGTGATGGGTTATTCCCTGAAAAGCATTTGAGTTGAAATCTTCCCATGGAAGACATTAGTTCTGGTGACCCTGGTGACAACCAGGGTTTCCCTCCTTTTGGAGGGATTTGCACTCACTTCCTGTTTTGAAGTGAAGGTATATCACTTCAGAGAAACACGGATGGTAACCCCCTCACCCCCCTTCCCACACATACACACACAAACTCTATACAGAACAGAAACATATTGTTTTCCTCAGTTCTACTTTAATCTTTGAATAGATTGATGAATAGTCAAAACGGTTTTCAGTGCTGTCTGTGACTTCATTGGGAAGATTAGCCCATTTTATCCCTGCAACATTAGAACAAAGAATTTGGAGAATTGTGGTCATTGGGGCACACATAATGTAGAAGTAAAAGCCTCAAAAAAATTTACTTTAGTTTTAGTTTTTTTTCCCCTATTGGAGGAATTTCTCATCACTTCCTGACCCTAACCAATAGGACAGAAGGTAAGGGAAAATTTTCTCGATGGGGGCACATATAGCTATATAATATAAGATATATATAAAAAGCAAAAAGATGTTTTGTTGGCATTGGCCTTTAAATGTTTTGGTATAACATTGCGGTTTCTCTTTCACTGATTTTTTTTTTTTTTTTTAGGCTAGAGTTCTGCTTTACTTATAATAAAAATCCCCTTTGAGACATCTTTACCTGCAATTATTTATGTAAAAGAGAGCCTAATGGACTACCGGAAAGCTAAATTTCTAAAATATCATAGAGAGAAACTGATTTATGCTTTATCAATATAAAAGTGCAATGTGTTTGGCTTATTGTCCATGTTTTGTTCAGACGCTGATGTGTCTTAGAAAATGTTTTCCTTTCTTATTCCTTCCCAGAGACAGATTTGTACTTCCCTTTGCATAATTTATTTTGTGCTGTGGCTTCTTGACAAACTTCTGCTAGTTGCTATGAACAAATTGATGTTTCTTTTTATGCCTCTTACTTTTCTACTATGTGTATGGTAAAGTATATATTTTTACCACTTTTGTCCGGTCCTTTTTTATTAAAAACTGAGCTGATGGCTACATTCTTGTTGTGTTCAATTTATTGTACCGAATAGATGTCTTTGTGGAAGGACTGAAAGAAGTTGCTTACACTTGCAGTCTTTTTTGTAACGTGGGCTATTCAAAATAGCTTTTCAAAGTAATACTCAAATCTTCACACAAAAGACCTGGATATTTGATACTTTGTTGTTTGCCCAAGCTCTCTATATGTGTATTCAGACTAAGCATTATGCTTTACATAAGTTTTTATATTTAGGGCAGACACTTTAATAAAGGGCTGTGAAGATGTACAGTAAAGCATAGCAACAAGTCATAAATCAGGTCCCAGCAGTCAAATCAATGATGGCTTATTTCTGACTCTGGTAGTTATGGGTATCTTGTTCATTAATACCAGAAACAAAATCAAGTCCAGTATATACATCTCTCCAAATCACATTTAAAACTAAACTCTTGTGGAAACAAAAATGTGCAGTGCTCTTACTCTACTGAAGACAGTGTACATTTCTTACTTCTTTTCTACTGTATGAATAATTGTGATTTTGTAATACCCTGCAAAACTCTTTAAATAAACAATTAAAAAAAAAAAAATGTGCAGCGCTACTGAAAAATGACCAAAGATTAAAAATTAAGCATTAAATATTAAATATAAAACATGACTTAATGTATGTGTATATACAGTACCTCAAGTGAGACCATAACGTTTAATCAAGCTAAAAAACAACTAAATACAACAAAAGCATAAATGAAACAAATTCAGAAATAAGCTGAATATATAGTCCCAGATATCTTTAAAGCAAAAGAAAAACCCCAGGGACAGCTGAAGTTAAAGTCAATTCATGAAAGATCAGAATGCCAAAGAGTCCTTATGAGGATGGGTGCACACTATTGCAAATTGGATGCTGGTTTCCCTGCATCCAATTTGCATGTCAGGAGATTGTGACTGGCTCTCTATGGAGCCGGTTCACATATCTCCGGAGTGGCTCCACTGCAAATTGTGTAGGAGTCCTGTGCGTCTTCTGGTCCATTTCAGGTTTGAATTCAGCCAAAAATTTGGACTGAAATCAGACCTGAAACAGTGAACAGGGGCGCACGGGACCCCTGCTGTGAGCTGATCCATGCGACAGTGTGAACCCAGCCTAAATCTCAGTGCAGGAGTGTTAGAAGAAAGGATTCAAGACATCCAAAGACCCAAGAGAAAAGGACACGCCACCCATATGTAGCAATTTGGGGCTTACCAGAAGTGGATGACTATTAGATAATGGTCAAAACGCGCATATAGTAAGTTTTAGAACCCACGGGTCTTCCGTCACATACTCACAATTCTGGTCATAAAGCCTTCAAGTACATCTCCTGGATCCCCACTTGTCTTAAAAGAGCAGCGGTTCTCAGTCGAGTAAATCAGTCTCATAAATCATAGAAATAAAGCTGAACACTCCCCATAGTGAAGTCCCAGTGGCACAACAATACATTTATTAAAACTTATTGCACTTACAAAAATCCAACAAAAGAGAAGGGTATACAACGTACAGGAAATAAACTCCTGGGGAAAGATAAACTCTCACCTTCTGCCTTGCACATTTGTATAGGCTCCTCTTTTGTACTGTAATTGCTTATTCTGATTTCACTGCACTGTTTGAGCTTCTAACATTGTGAAATAGAATCTATAGAAGGTTAGAAAGAGCCCACCTAATTTCCTGGCTGGAGGACATCCAGCAATATCAAGTTCTTTCATTCCCAGCTTTACTGTCCTTACTGTTATATACATTGGATTTCAGTCATGGAGGTTCAACATGTAAATCCAGCCTGCCTAGGAGTAGACATTCCTCCAGACTAACATCCATATATCAAGACATATTGATATTTGTATAATTCCTCCCAAATTAAAGGCCATCAGGGATGAGGGTTCTTGAGATGAGTACTAAGTGCTGTAATGAAGCTCTGCTGATTTCCATCATCCAATCATCAGTTTCCTTGCACCTGATTGGGTATTCTTTACAAAGTGAAGCTTCACCACATTTACTAAGCTCTGGTAAAAATTAGTGTAGCTGCGCTTGCAAAGTGCACAGTCTATATGCCTTTAATAAATCAACCCGTTGTCTTCTTATGAAGACTTCAGCAATAAAATCTCCCTTATCCTGCAGTTTCAGGTGCTAAACACCTTCCTTCTGTTGTTTTCACTGTACCTGTTGTATTCTTAATTATATAAATTACATTAAAGTCCAACAGGCAGGGTGAGAAATAGAAACAGCAGATGTGCAGACCTGCTAACTGAAATGCAGAGAGTCCTTTAAATTGTTAAGAAACTGTTAGACATATATCAGAATATTATCCCCTTCTCTGAATAAATTTACTGCGTGTCTATGGGGAATTATGGGGTTTACAAAGAACTATGTCAATCCTTTTCTAATTGGAACTACTTTAAGATGTTAGTTATATACAATCTGCAAAATGTCACTCAGTTAATGTAATGTCTGAATTTTATATATCTGACATCTAATGTGCTGAAATGCTGAAAAGCTTTCCCCTCTGGCTAAACATGAATAAGAAAAATATCAATGAATCTAAAATCCTTTTAGAAATTTGTATGAAATAAATAGCAGTTCTTAAAATTCCCACTACACAATATTATCCTGGTTAGGTGCAACTTATACTTCATTCCCATTACATGCAAAACTAATTTTAAAATAAATCAAAAGTGTCTTTACAGGAGTCCACAGTCTCCACAGTCTAAATGTGGCAAGTGACAAACGGGGCAAGCCCATTTTGTAAGGGAAAGGAGACCTAAGGGCCTGTTTACACAAGCATTTCCCTCTGATGATTCATCTGATTTGGATTGCTTTTTCAGAGGGCATTTGACAGGTAGTGAGAAGGCATTATAGTGTCCCTTTGCAAACTGTTTTAACCCTTAAAAGCCTGCACCCACGGACTGCAAATGCACGCATTGCATGTAATTATGGGATGGTTGTGGTATAGCCTTGTTCAATTAAATGGGTCAAGATTGAGTGGGCAGTACTACTTTTGTCATGCCATGAATCAAAACATTGCAGCCTGTGGCATGTATATACATACCCCTGTACGGCTGGCTGTCTTTGCAGCTTAGAGGTGGGGTTTGGGGAGGCAGTAACAAAGCCTGTTTTTAGGGCCCCAACCACAAGTGTGAACATAGCCATACAGCTTAGAACAGGTAGTCCAATGGGGGTATATATTAAAGGATAGCTGGGCGTTTCCCGCAAATGAAAAATACTGCTCTCAGTCAGGGGGCCTGGGTAAGCCAGTGCTTTTGGGGCAGAATTTGAAAATAAGGTGAGTGTCCATAGCAGAGGGCCTCTATGTAAATCACTGCTGCTGAATCAGTAGGTTGAGTGGGACAAGCTCAGAGTGTATGCCTAGGTCTTTATGTGTGGGCTAAGACACTGGTGGGCGTAAAGCACAAATGTTTGCTTCACATTAAGGCTGGATTCACACCTATGCATTTTTAGTGCTTTTTGCATTTTGCAGATTTGCACTACAGAACGTGTTCCATAGGAAACCATGGTAAATGGAATGTAGTGCAAATCTGCAAAAATGCAAAAAGCACTAAAACTGCACAGGTGTGAATCCAGCCTTACAAAGCTCTCCAAAGGCTTTGAAAAGCAAATACCTGTTCTTTACATGGATAGTGAACAGCCTAGTACACACAGTGCAGTTGCATCCCTTCATATTAATTTTGAACTCGCCTGCAACATTTGTTACAACTTACAAAGCTTGCCAAAGGGAGCATGCCACAATCACATTCTAAACACTCCTAAAACTTTTGAAATGCATTTGTGGAGCGTTAAGGCAAGGTTCTTGTCCTGCCCCCTGGGGAGAACTAGCAGTTGAGGGGCAGTATAACTCCATGGTAGAGCTATGTTTCTACTGCCTCCCAACCATTTCCCCTTTAACTGCAAAGGCAGCAGCCTGAGATACACACATACCATGGCCACTGCAGGAATTATGCAGGAATTACAGTCTATCGCTTTTGGCAGGTAAAGCGCTTACTGACCATGACCCACTCAAGTGAATGGGGCTGTTCTGCAATCCCCTTGTAACCACGTCCAATGCACAAGGTTGTGGCATGCTTTGAGGGGTTAAAGCAGGCAGTGAGGAAGCAACAAAACTCCTTCTCACCGAATCAAATCCAAATTAAAATTGCTCTTCAGGCCAAAGCTATTGTGAATGATCCCCAAAAAATAGGCATTCTTAGATCTCTTTAACACAGGGGCTGAAAATAGACAGGTGGGTCACATTTTCAATGTTTCCCGAACACCTATCAATGCCACTCAAAATTGTTAAAATAGGGGGCAGATGGAGATGTTCACAGTGCAGTGTTAGCGTTGCCACGCATTGCGGTGAAGCAAAAATAATGTTGCCTGCAGAATTTGTCAGGCAATGACGCTTTGCAAATGCCTCCATTAATTTCTAATGAAACGCAACACAAACGCACCACAAATGCACTGCAAATGCGGCTATGGCATTTACAATGCATTTAAGGAGTGGTTAAAAATTTCCCATTTTAGCCTTGTACAAAATAAAAAACACACCTCACAGGGCATTTAAGGAATCTTTCCTGACACAACATGAATGCCTGTACAACACATCCAAAACGATCATTAAAGCTAGAGGTGTGTTAATACGCTTTGCTAATACTTTAGAATTCAACACCTCTTTGAAAGAGCCCTAAGACATTTTAAACACCTCAGAAATAGATATATAATGCAAACTAATGCTGTAGAGGTTGTATAGGCTTTTTAAACTCAATAATCATTTTAATTAGCTACAGTGAATGACTGTAGCCAGACAGAGGTAGTCTGTGTGATATACTCCTTCATTGGACGGTCTTGTGTTCTTCTTCCTCAACAAATAGAAGTGGTCTGGCAGCCTTAGAAAGCAGCTTGTCTCTCGATGCCCATGTGAATTAACCAAGTCCTTGAAAGTGTAGGTTAAATTTAGCATGGTTTGGTTATGAAATAAATATTCCATGTCTGCAATTCACTTTTTAAACTAATACCCACATGTTTCAAGGACATGCTACTTTGAGAATGTCTGTGAGTGCAAACCACATCCATTTTAATATGAGATAAACTGAGGAGAATGAGTAATAATTGTAGAGGATGCAAACAATTATTATAATAAAGTGTCAAAAACTATTAACAATCCTGACTATTTGTTTTGTAAAGCGGTTGTAAACTACAGCTGTTAATAAAAACACCTGCGAGTCAATTGTATAATGTGCTGGTATGCATTGCGTATTAGCACAATATGGAATACTTACCTTAGAACAAAGCCCTCCCATGGTGCCTGGTCACCGCTGAGAGGGCTGACATCTTCCCCCAGTCTTTCTTCCAGGTTTGTGCGCCCTGGCTGTGTAATTGGCTGTAGCCGCGATAAAGTCACTCCCTCAAATGCGCGTGGGAGCCCTCGGTTCCGGCACAAAGCTTTGAAGTTCCGGCTAGGTATGTTGGACCTTTAGAGCGCATGCGCTATTGATGTCATTGAATGCATGCAGGGTGAACATCTCCTAAACCAGGGGTCTCAAACTGGCGGCCCTCCAGCTGTTGCAAAACTACAAGTCCCATGATGCATTGCAAGGCTCACAGTTACAAGCATGACTCCCACAGGCAGATGCATTTGTAGTTTTGCAACAGCTGGAGGGCCGCCAGTTTGAGATCCCTGTTATAAACGGTGTAGGTTTATGAGATATTCATTTTACCTACAGGTACAGTAAGCCTTTTTTTGGGCTTACTGTACCTGTAGGTAAAGATAACAAAGTGGGCTTTACTACCGCTTTAAGTACTTTTAAAGCATTACCATTGTTTTGGACTTTGAACCTATGGATGAGGCTGTATTGTTCCTATCTATATGTTAATTTCTATGGAAACTTAAGAAATAAAATAAAAATATTAAAAGAAAGTGTCTTGGCTAGTGCCTTAATACAAATCAGACCTATTTATTACCGTAATAATATTTTGACCAGGACTAAGTAGCCCAGAACAACTGAAAAGAGGTCCAGAGTGTTCAGTGCTCTGTAAATGTTAAGGGCTATTTCTAGGAAAATTGTAATTTTCAGAATCCCTCTATGCAGGTCCACTGAGAGAAGCTTCCTCCCACAGGCTTGTTGATGATAGGTATAACCAGTTGAAGTCAGGAATTGCTATGTAAATACAGCTGGTCTAGCATCTGTCAAAAAATAAATAAAAAAATCTGACTCAGTGTTTATAAACACTATTCCGATGCCAAACAGAGAGCTACAAAAACATTGTTACTTTTGTATCTAATCTTTTTAATTCATCTGCAGATTAAAGTAATTAAAAAAGTTTTTTGTTAACAAAATGTATTTATTTAACCACTTATTAACCCTTAGGTTATACTAATCAGCCTTAATTAACTCACATTTTTCTTACTACATTTTATATTGATATTTTATTGATCATTAATATTTAAACTTTTTTCATTTAACATGCAAGAGTGGATGAACTGTAACTGGCTAAAACTAAACTGAACTGAAAAAAATTATAAAAAATTTGTTTGGGTACAGCAGTGCATGACCACGCAACTGTCATTCAAAGTGCGACAGCATTGAAAGACAAAAATTGGTATTGAAAGTGTATTGTAGGCAAGTGGTTAAACACGCTATTGTTTTTCAGAGCTTTTGTGGAAACCGCAGTAAGTTATTATTACACAAGGGGGTTGGTGAGTACAAAATCTGGGTCAGCTCTGGATAGAAACCAGCTTCTAGTTTTTTTTTGTCAAAGCTTAAGGCCCCTTTCACACAGGTCCGCCTATCTGTTTTTCAGGCTGACCTGATCGGATGCTCCATTCACCTCTATGAAGCGATGGATGTCAGCTGTGACATGTCCGCTGATATCCGCTGCTATCCGATCCGGTCTGCCAAATCCACACGGATGGAGACCCTATTTTCCATCTGTCTGGCGGATCAGATCGGAATGAATCAGATGAAAATGGACAGGCAGATCCGTTTTCATCTGATCTCCCCATAAAGGAGAGCGGGACTCTGACAGGTCTGTCTCAGCACTATGAGCGGAGACGGAGCTGTCATCTGCCTGCTCAGTGGACATCAACAGATCGATCCCTCAATGAGCAAGCAGAGTCTGTCAAAACGGATGTGCCCTGTGTGAAAGGGGCCTAGCTGAGCAAGCTGAAGTTAGAAGCTGATTGGCATCCATGCACAACTGGATTCGATTTTGCACTCTCCAGTTTTAGTAAATCAAGCCCAAAGTCTTCTTATATCAAGCACTTAAAAAATGACAAGCACTAAATAAATGAAACGGCTCATTTTTCAGTAACGTATGTCTTTATCCAATAAGTGGTTGAAGTCATTATTACAATTAATGTTTTAATTGAAACCTGTGCTAAGAAAATATGCAGGCTCCCAATAACCTGTCTATCTCTGGTTTCAGTATTTTTTTTTATACATCATTTAATCATTTATCTAGAAACAGCATAGAGCCAATGGATTCAGAACTCCTGGCATGCCTGCTGCTAGTCAATAATTCAGAAAGTGTCAAGATCTTTGGACCAGTATATTAGCCAGGCTTCCAGCAATTTAGTGGTACTACTACCTTTAAAGCACTGTCAATTTACAATGCTTTACATATACCGTATTTATCGGTGTATGACACACGCCAGCGTATAACACGCACCACAAGTTTAGGGAAGTTTAAGGAAAAAAACGTACATTTAAATGCCTATCAATGCAGCCTTATCAGTGTCCATCTGCAGCCTTGTCAGTGTCATTTGCAGCCTTGTCAGTGTCATTTGCAGCTTTGCATTGTAGCTTTGTCAGTGTCGTTGCAGGCCTGCAGTGCAGCCATGCCGTTTAAAAATTGCGCCGCCGAGATACAGAGCATATGTCCTGTGTATCTCGGTGGCGCTCGGTAGCTCTCGGCTGTTCTCGTGGCCTTAGGGTGTTTTCAATGGCTTTGTCCGCACTCGGCCGTTCTCGGCGGCTTTGGGCCGCCGAGAACGGCTGAAAGACACAGAGAAGTTCACAATCAGGGGGGGGGGGGGGGTGGGTAGGGTCGGTGTATAACACGCACCCACGATTTCCTCCTGATTTTAAGGGGAAAAAAGTGTGTGTTATACGCCGATAAATATGGTATATTGTACGCTAACCAGTCTCTGCCAGGTCCCTAACTCACATTCCTACATACACATGTAGCGGTACTCCTGCAGGGGCTACTAAGTGTTATGGTTTGTCTGTCACCCTGCATTCACTCTCAGATACTCCGAGACATAAAGCAGTTGGTGAACTTTGTTTTTTTTTTGCATTTTATTGAGGGAAATAACTTGGATGGGGATGGTAGATATGGGATGCCCAGCACAGATAATCAGCAATTGGTTTTGGGACAACTATGTACACTCCCTATACATATTCCTTCAGCTTCCTCCTGCACACTTTAGCTTGAAGCGTATCACTCCTCACTCCTCCAGCACATCACTTGCTGTAGACGGTTACTCTAGTCACCTCCAGCACATCACTTGCTGTAGACTGTTACTCTAGTCACCTCCAGCACATCACTTGCTGCAGACTGTTACTCTGGTCACCTCCAGCACATCACTTGGTTCCCAGGATCAGCTAGCACATATTGTTGGTTATGCCTGACACTTGCTCAGTCAGGCCTCAGTAACCACCCTTTGCAGGCTGGGACCGTGGGCCCCAATGGTGTAGCAGAGAAAAATGATAGGAAGTCCTTGTGCTAGCTGTCCTAACTACGGCTACTGGACTCCGTCAGCACTCCTCAGACCCTGTCAGCCCTCCTGGCTGCAGCTGCATCTTTCCACTGCCCCTTCCACAGTCCACTCTTCTGGTTCTGCACCCATCTTTGACTGCAAGCTCCCAGTCCTCTCAGGCATGCCTCCCCAGTCCTGCTGACTGTGCCTGACTCACCAGCCCTCCTGGCTGTTACCAGTTGTCCTCCCTAGAGTATCTCAGCAGTGCACTCTCTGTCTGTCCTCTCCTTGCTCTCTCTTGTGCCTCCGGTCCAGGACCTTTTCACTTGTTCTTGAAAGTGGTCCTGACTGCACCTAAGCCCAGGCCCAAGTTCACCCCCCCCAGACTGGGGATCTCCCGCAAAGACCCCGAGAACCGCAGCACTCTCTCACTCCTCTCCCACTGGGTTGACCATGGTTATTTGAGGAGGCCTGCCCTCTGCCAATCCAAGTTGGGGATTGGTCGGAGTTCCCCAGAACACCCCAGGTGACTCCACCTCCCCTCCAGCCTCTCGTTCCAGAAAGCACTAGAATCTTCTGGAAAGAAGTAGGAGGTCATAGTAATGTCACCTGTGAGTCACCCAGTACTACTCTGAGCCACTCCCAACCCAGAATGAAACCAAACAGGCCTAGCAACCAGCCACACCTGCTTAAATGTACCTATCCTTTCTATTACACTACTAGAGGGTGCTACACACATAATAGGACCAATTTAGACAGGATTCAATTAACTTAGCCACTGCACTAAAGCCCCATACACACGGTCGGACTTTTTCATGGATTCTGTCCGATCGGACAATGTTGTTGAAAAATCAGACCGTGTGTATGCACCATCGGACAGTGTACGTCGGATTGTCCGACGGACAAAGTCTTATCTCCTGCTGGAAAGATTTGCTGACAACACGGTCCGATCACACCAAATCCGATCGTGTGTACGGTTGTCCGACCGGACAAAGTGCTACGCATGCTCAGATCACATTACAAGACCAAAGCTATTGGCTACTAGCCTCTACGTAGTCCCGTCGTAGGCAACAAACGTCACCACGTTCAGAATGATCAGATTTTCCGACAACTTTGTCTGACCGTGTGTACGCAAAACCAACATCAGACAAAGTGTGACGGACATGGTCCGACGGACCTGGTCCTCGGATAATCCGCGCGTGTGTATGGGGCTTAAGTGTGTGATTTTTTATAAGGAGATATTCTTTAACTAGTTAGTCAATGTTTTATGTATTAAAGCTATAACTTTAAGAGAAATAAAGCAGATTACTAACAGGAAGAAATACTTATTTGCAGAAGAAGGCATCACCTACTATATGAAGAGGAATGCTATAATTAATTTAACACAGGTTAAACTAAGAAGCTCTTCATATCTCTTGTATTTTACCCTCTCGATGCTAGCACTTGTATTCTGACATCTGGACTATCTGTTTCTTCCTTCTGTTCAGAGTCTGGTCTGTGTTTACAAAAAAGCAGATGGAAGCAAGCAGCCTATTATATTACTGTAGACAGGTCACAGTAGTTGTGAGATAAGAAACAATCATAAATCATGATGCTGTTCTGGGCCAGGGGGATGAAATACACCTGGGTATGTGAGAGAAAGTGACAGTCTGCCTGCCTGCAAACTCTTGGAGCTTTTAACAACCCTTTGAATTCTTGTTGCTGCCTTGCATCTTTTCATTAAGAGCTACTCCTTGCATTTCTTCTGTTGCAAGTAAAGTTGCAGAAAGTCAGGACTATTTATCAAGCTTACACTGTATTTTTCACAGGCTTTTTCTGTTTCACAGCACTACAGACAGTCATTTTTTGCAAACTGTCTATAACTGAACTTGCTGTTCTTCATGGCAGTTCAGGAATTTGGCTTGATCCTCAACCTGCAAGTTATGGAACAATAAAAAGGAAGCAGAACTCTTGTCTCCTGTAGGAATGCTTAAAGATAAATTCCAGGTATGATATATTTTTACATAGGGGTGGTGACATCATGATCTCCACCCTATCCAATCAGATAATTGCATTTTCCTTCATAAAATGCAAAGTATTCTCTGAATGGGGTTCATGCTGAGGAGCCACCCAGAATGCAACAGGCCAGCTGCTCAGAACAGGAACTGGAAGCTAGAGTAGATCACTGGTGAAGCTGTGCCTATGTCAGTGATTTACAGCTTACAGGGGGTCAACAGTTTGAAGGTGAACTCCAGGTATAACATATACATACTGTACTTATATTAGTGTTTTTGATAGCCTGTTTAATGAATACATAACTGGAATAAATGGATACATAGCCATTCCAAAGACTACCACTGTCTTCCTTTTCAGCTCGAAGGTTCACACTCTTCTGAGGTCCCTTCTTTCTATATGGCACAAACAGTCTATTCAAACCCCCACACCTCTTCCATGAGGTTAAAAAAAATATTGTTCCAGCACATGCACAAACACTTTACCCAGCTGCCTCTCTCAAATGCTCTAAGATTTAGTTCCAGAAATATGTTAGAAGAGGCAGCTGGATGGAGTGTGTGTGCATATGATGGAACAATAAAGTTATTTTTAGCTTCATGGAAGTGATGTATGGCTAAGTAGATAGTTTGTTTGTATTTTCTTGAAATCATAAATATGGAAAAGTATGCTGATGACAGAAATCATTAGCACTTTATTCTTGACCATAGGCTTTAAACGTATGAGAAGCTTAAATACTTACTAACTGATTCATTTGTATAATTACAGGCATTGATAACAAAAAATCTGCACTAAAAGTACCAAATATTGACAAATAATCATAAAAAAACATAGTACTGACAGCTGCACTCACCAATACCCACACACAAAATGTTAAGAAAAACAATATATATAAATGTTTTGCACTGTCATATATAATGCATATCAATCAAATAAATCTATAATTAAACATCTGAATAAATAGTGATAAAAATCAACCAATACATAAAGTGCTAAAAAAGGTAAAAAAGTTTGTGAAAAGTTCAACGTGCATCAGATAAAAATCTCAAAGTCTCTGCAAAGAGAATTGCATTCACATATAGTTCATTCACTTCTTTTTACATAGAGACTCTTATCTGATGCACTTTGAACTTTTCACAAACTTTTTTTACCTTTTTTTTAGCACTTTATGTATTGGTTGATTTTTATCACCATTTATTCAGATGTTTAATTATGGATTTATTTGATTGACATGTATTATATATGAATTGATGTGTCAGTGCAATATATATATATATATATATATATATATATATATATATATATATATATATATATATATATATCTTTTATATAGATTTTATATATATATATATATATCTTTTATATAGATTTTATATATATATATATATATCTTTTATATAGATTTTATATATATATATATATATATATATATATATATATATATATATATATATATATATATATATATATATGACAGCTATGTAGCATTTTCTTAAAGTGGAACTGAACTCCAAAAGTTAAATTTGTAATGTTTAGGGGATGTTAATTGCACCTAAAAATGTGTCTATAAATTAGCTTGAATTCCTCTTAAAAAAATAATAAAGCATTTTCTAGTATGTGATGGTGCTCAAGCATTCCTGTGTCTACAGCCTTAATTACTGTATATCTTCAGTGTGAGGTCTAAGGCACTGTTGTCCCTGACTGTAAACTACGTGTTTTTTTCAGCTCTTTAGCGCCACACTTTGGGCTCCTTCTGCTAATTTCGTGTTAGTAGAAGTTTGGTGAGGGTTGATTCGCGCTTTTCATTTTGCACTTTTCATTTCACTTTTCATTTCACGCTTTTCACTTTGCGCTTTTCATTTTGTGTTTTCAGTTAGTTTCTGAACTGCCGTTCGTCAACCAGACATGTTACAGTATCAGAGGAGATAACATGTTATTTATTATTGGCCTTTTAGTTATTGCTTTGACCCAAGTCCAGTCCAAGAACCGGAGGAGGAGGAGTTCTTGGACCAAAAATTGGTTTCTTTATTAATCGTGACCAATTATGCCATATGCCTTTGCTGCGGGAGCTCCAGGAGAATAATACAGATGATTTTCAGAATTATCTCCAGATGACGGACCCCTGCTTTCACCAACTCTTGGCATTGTTGACCCCCTAGCAGGACACATGCATGAGGCTTTTATTAAATTTTTTTGGTTTAATAATAATGATTTGATTTGGTATATTTTCTATATATTTGGATGCATAGAATGCACTTTTTGGTTAAGGTATATTGGCAGATAGCATGTCTAATTTTATTTGTTTTCTTTTTAATGCACAATAAAAATATTGTGTCGAATAATACTTTGCTATGTGTTTTACTTCAAATGACTGGTTGGGAGTAGGCAGTTACATTTAAAAAAATACAATGTAAAATTGACAAGGGACACCAACATAGATGTATCTTTCATCTTAAAAACTAAATAAGAAAAAAAAGCATACTAATATTATTCTTGATATCACTAGAAAAAAAAAGCCTTTGAAAATGTGTTTGCAATAACTCCATCAGTATCACCAGTAAAAGCCTTTGAAAATGTGTGTTGCATTTCGAGATTTCAGAATTTGCTACGTCACGAATGTTAATTTTCTTTTACGAGCGCTATTTTACAAGACCGACTGCTTCTGGCTCTTCCTTGCTTCCGAGCATGTTTGTTTGTACTTTTTACTTTTGTCCGATGGACTTGTGTACACACGCTCGGAAAATCCGACAACAGACATTTTTCCGCGGAAAATATTAAAACCTGCTATTCAACATTTGTCCGCGGAAAATCCGACAACAATTGTCCGATGGCTGTGTAGTTATTTGAGGGGACAGCAAACTTACACTGTTTATACAAGCTGTACACTCACTACTTTACATTATAGCAAAGTGTAATTTCTTCAGTGTTGTTGTCACATGAAATATAATAAAATATTTACAAAAATGTGAGGGGTGTATTTGTGTCATTTGTGAGATACTGTACCTAGGTGGATGCAGCATCAATCTGATGCTGCATCTGTCCCCTGCTGGCTCTGCACTGAGAACTGAGCAATAAAACACAGCTGATCGCTCAGTTCTCCTCCTCTGCTCTCAGCAAAAAGCTATGGCTGTCACTCAGCGGCTCTCTGCTCCAGCGCTCACTGGAGCACTGGGCTGTGGAGGGGGCAGGAGGAGCTGGCTCAGGCTCTCAGTGACTATGCCAGATGCTGGTCCAGGCTTCTGGGTGAATCCCGACCATATGGTTGGGATCTTTTCAGAGCCTAGATAGCAGAAAATGGATCAGAGGAGTTCAGAACAAACTGCACTTCTGTGATCCATAGGAAAAATACGGCGTAGAATGCTTTGGCCATACTTCTCCTATAAAGTAAGTCCTTTCAGATATTGTTCTAAGCTGTTTTCCTTGCTTTTTTATGTCAACGCATTGGCTTTAGTACTTTATAATTCACAAACCTGAAACAAGAACGAAGATCTTGGATGTCAGTGTAAAGATAGAAGTCCTTCTTTGCATACCTGTTCTAGACATGTAACTCACTACTTCAGCTAAACAGCCAGGGTGAGAATAAACCATGGCAGCCTCCAGCATTTTTTCAGACAATGCTCCATGTGAACCCTTGTAAAACAATTTCTCTACTCTATTTTAGCCTGTCAAGGGTCCTTAAAAACACCTTGGTCTGAAATTGTCTCTGTCTTGTTTTTTTTTTTTTTTTTTCCCTCACCCCCTCTCCAGGCATCTTCAGTCAGGGAACCAAAGGTAACAATTTTTTCATGTCTGTTGTTTTTATGATAGTGCCAGTCCCTACTAGATAGTTTACAGACATTATTACTGGGAATTTTCAGCACTGCAGAAAGCTTAAACACAAGATCAGGCATGAGTAATAATGCCTATGACTCGCAGTTACTACCTTTGTTTGCTTCTAAGCTATGCAAGTAGTAGAAAAGGAACTGGAAAGCAGAGTACGCTTTACATCGTATATGTGCTTGACAAAACATATTACCGATGGTTATCGATACTCACACCTCAAGCACAAAGGTAAATGGCTTCCTGCAGTCAAATGATTTAATACGCCTCGTAGAGCAGTGGAGGAGTACAACAAATGGAACAGCCTGTTGAAGATATTGAAGGATCAGTGTGCATTTAGAGGACCCATGACCAATTGAACAATATAGAGAAACCATGATGCAGTTTCTTATAAATAACAAATACAGGAATAATGATACTTATAGATTATGAACTAGCATACAATCTATACACTAAAAATGATTTTACCGAATAGTGCACAGATATATCATTTGGAGAAGATATCCTAAAGACATGAAAAAAATCCCATACTGGGATACTGAAATGATTTCATTCTATGTGATCCCATGTATTACATATGCATACATTTAACTTAAAAGAAGAAACGCTAAACATTAATGAGCATTTATTTTTTAACTCACCATCATTTGTTTATTTAAATTAGCATCCTTGATTCAGATGACTGGGAAGTAGTTAAAAAGGTTAGAATAGTACATAGCAAATGATTTTAATTTAGTAAATGTTTTCACTAACTCTATGCAAAGCTCAACAAACTAGGTTTAATGTATGAAGTATTTAGCTTAAGCTTCAGCACTTCTGAACCATGCCCTGCTATTAATTAATCTTCTTTTAGTTTCAGAAAACAAATTATTAATTAAAATGGGATTTGGAAGAAAATATGCCTTGTATAAATTCCTTTTTATAAGATTTTTTTCATGCTATTTATGATCCTGCTGGTATTATTATGTTCCCCTGAATAATTCAGTTTTGTAACCATCATGGATTTAAATTTGAATTCAAACTTGGCTAACATATCTTTTTTAAATAAATGGTACTGAACTTGTAGACAGTGCAAAATATTTATCTATATTATGAACCCGTGTGATGTTACATTTGAATAATTAAAAGAAAGCAGCATGCTTCCCATTAGATTAAATGAAAGGGTAAGCCCTAAGAGCACATGAGCAATGTGAAGCTGTACAGGATGGAATGGATATACAGACAGAACCACATCAACTTCTTGATAAGACACAGCACATAGGAAGCACAGTTACCTGCAACCATGGCTATTGTGCTGTACTTCTAAACAAGAATGATTTTAATTTCCATAATTTGTTTGTGTCTTTGGCAGATAAGGACATTAAAAGATAGAGCCCTTATAAACGGGCATTTTTGCCTGGAGGAAAGGAGGTTTAATCTATGCTTACAGAAAAGCCTCTTTACTGTAAAAGCACTGAAAGTGTGGAAGAGAAAGTAATTCTCGTAGATTGCTAATAGATTGTTTAAAAAAGGCTGAATGTGTTTCCAAATGCACTAATTATAACTATTATTATATTTCTAAGTAATACCTCTATAGATTGCCGATCCATTCAGTATCCAATTACTTTAGAACAGAGGTCTCCAAACAACAGCCCTCCAGCTGTTGCGGAACTACATGTCCCATGTGGAATTGTAAAACTCTGACACTGACTAGGCATGATGGATATTTTAGTTGCTGCACAACTGGAAGGCCATAGTTTGGAGACCCCTGCTTAAGAAGATCAAAAAGGAATTTGGAGCAAACAGAACATGTTTTATAGGGTTTTGCCTTCCCAAAAATGCACTGCGGATTTAGGGGACATTCATATTGTTACGGGTATGCATAGGGCTATGTCAGACATCTGCATGTGTTGTGTTAAGGCTAAATTAGACCCTCACTACTCATACTGTGAATTGCAATGCACCACAACATAGGTGCACTGCTGTAATGCATTGGGGTTCCATTGAAAATGAACAGCACCACCATCCATTAACATGTGTATTCTGCATTGTTGTAATGTGCTACAGAAACAAATGGATGAGCCCTTAGGATTCTAAGGATGCAGGTTTTATTTATTTTTTTACTTTTGGGTGAGCTTGAGGTCAAAACTCAATCTGCATAACTACACAACTATCATTTGAGAATTAAGATTATATCCTAATTACTGTGACCCAGCCAGTCACGTGTTCTAGAAAGAGGACTGACGAGAAACATTAAATAAAAAGCCATGAAACAAAAAATCAAATGGACTTGTATAGAATTTTTTTTTTATTTATCATTCAATGTTAATTCATTAAATATAGTTAATCTCATCAGAGGCTTTATAGACATTTAAATGATTTATTATTTATTGTGATGGCATTGAAATGCACCTGTACATCATTAACAGGTACAGTGTCAAATATATCAATGCCAGTGCAGGTGTAGGATCTTAAAAAAAAAAAACATCTGTTATAACGCTTTTTCATTTCATTTGTTGAATGAATAGATTTCAAATAAAAGTGCATAAGATGTATCTCATTTTTGCATACAAAAGAGAATCCATTGGCCATGATGTTGGTGAAACATTAATTCCAATAGATCTACTGACAGTGGGACCAGTGGGGAGAGAAGTGTGATGGATAGAATGCAGTGGCTTGACCATATCCTAATCATCATATTTGAGCCAGACCATGCTTTGCCCTATCCTGACTACATGTGTACTGAGCCATTCAGATGGCCCTTGGCAGGGGTCAGAGCAGCCTGACAAGTTCCTCCTTTCACAGCCAAAGTGATTAGAGCCTTATACTAGAGAAATACCATTATACTGATCAAAAAGTTTGTTCTAAAGACTTTCAAAATAATTGCAAAAAAAGATCTGTAACATAGGAAAATAAATAGCAGGAAGACAAGATTTAAAATAATAGCCCAGTGTTGTGTGTGGGAAGTTTAGGCAGGATGTTAATTGGAAAAACACCGGCAGTATGTCTTTGAAGATATAGTGAAAAGTCTATAAATGTGCAATCTGCGTTGTTCTTATTATCTCCCATGTGGAGGCTTCGGTGATCTACACCCGAGTTAAACCATATATAAAACAAAAAAGCTGTGTTTATAGATTTCTGAGTTATTTGTAGCATTACATAGAGAGTCTCATATTCTCTGGAAAAACAGCTATTTGCTTTCAAAAATAGTATGTACACCTTACTGCTGCCTCTCTTATGTTATATCACTGCATTTTTTCACTAATACATTTAGCTGTAAAGCTGGTAGAGGAGAGATAGATAACTAGACTGTCCTTTTCTGAGCAGTATATCCTGCTTTGGATAAAACAAAAAATACATATTTTTTAATAATCATAAAAGTATCTAAGAAAATTGTGTAAACAATTTCCAGTTCAATACTTAAAAGAAAAGTACGGCTGCCTGGAAATGGAAGGAAATAAAGTGTGCTGAGGCTCTCTTACACAAATCATAGGAGCACACAACATTTTAACTAGGCCTAGAGCAGCTACATTATAAAATGAGGCAATTTATCTCCCCTAACGTAAAAATAAAACCATCTGTTTAAAACACGGCAAAAATGCAGAATGTTTTATATGACCACTTACCAGTGCCTTCTCTGCTGCAGAACAGTTCTTGAGTGCTGACATCTTGATCTATGATGGGCACTGACACCTTGGTTTTTGGCAACAGGACAAGAGTTGGCTTCCTGCACTACTAAGTGATGGCTGGGCAGCTATTTACTCAGTTCTACTGTACCTCTGACTTTCCTGAACTATTGGCTGTAGTTCACAGGATTCTGGGAGGGTTTTATGTTTTTTTTTTTTTTTTACACACTGTCATTCATGGTTATTCTTGTTCTTCTTTGTATCCTTTTATATACTGTGGATTTACATACATGCCTATTGCTTTCTCAGTATACAAAATATAGCAAAAATTTACAATGGAGAAATGATAATGGGGACGTTGTAACAGTTCCCTGTAAGTGAACAGTACAACATTTTTAGAGAAGCTGTATGCTATGCAATCAATACATAAGCAGCAAAAGGTGCAAACTGGGAGGGGTCACAAACTACACAACATGTTTTTCCATGTGCCCAAGTCAGTCTGCAGAATAAAGGGACTTAAGGGCCATTTTAATAGAAACTGTACGACATTTGGCCCATATATACGACAGCCGGTCCAGAAGGGGCATGATTGAAGAAGGTCTACCAATCTGATATGATGCTAGAACCCCTCCCCCATCAGAACACAATAGCTTAGGAGGGAAAACTGCTGTACTAACAGTGCATAGTTAGTACAGCGGCTCCTCCCAAGCTGTCAGATCTTTTTTGATCAGCCCCCTGGGTCGAATGAACAAAAACAAATAATGTATACTAGGCTTTAGAATAGGAAACTAAACCATTGCAATCACAAAGCACTGGGGCAGTGAATGAATGGTAATCTCTCATGAGAACTCTCAGGGAGACACATTTTTTCAATCACGGCACTAATACAAACTGCCTTATACATAAATTATGTGCAATATAACCTAATCAAATCAAACTATTAATCCCATATATCACAATTATTGCATGTTCCTTCTTTAAAGTGTCCAGCGCTCTTCACTTAAATTCATAAATACTATCATAAATAGTGTCCACAAATACATGCATAAGGTTTCCAGTGCTTCAAAAAGTGCTCTGTGCTCTAATCCATCCACTAATCCAGTGATCTGTGTGCCCACCATCCACTTCACACAATTCCCTTATTGGTATCCGTTATGTACAATCTGCTCCTCAACACTTTGTGCTTCTTCTCCACTTGTGATCCCTTTTTCCGTGTGCACTCCTCCTTCTGCTTAAGAGTGGGTCAAATAAAACTTTTAGCCCAAGGGATTGTATCTATGTATCTCCTCCACAATGTCTTAAAATATAAACATCTCTTAAAACATTCCACATGGCCACAGGGAAAGACAGAAAGGCCAACATAATGTAAAATCTTTTATTTAATGAAAAAAATACAAATAAAATTGCACTCACATCTCAACTGTGCTATCTTTAAGCACTTTCCATGCATGATGATGTCAGTGTCACTCTCTATAGCCCCAACGTGTTTCATCTTAAGATGTCTTCAGGGCTTTAAGAATAATTTTACAGCTAACTACTCTGTCATTAGTAGCTTGCATGCATTTCTATAAACCTTGGTCCTATTAGGTTATAGCTGAGGTTTGACTCATCCCTACTTGCCACATTGCATTGCACTGCTTGGGAAGGCATGAGAACTATTGTGTTTCTGCTGCAGTTGAATTTATTAACTAGGTTTATATTCCCTGCCCTAATCAGCAGTGTTGCCGACCCAAATCTAGTCTCATTGCAAGGCTGTAATTAGACTGAGCTGTGAATTGTTATAGTTCTGTTTTCATTGGGTTTTCTCTAAGATTAAATCCTTGTGTGCTGTTGGGAAGTGTCTCTGGCAATGAAGCAAGAAGATACAGTGTTATGCATGTTTATGTCTCCCTGGCCAGCCACTAGGAATTTTGATGCCACTGGTGTGTGCTGGAGGTGGATATAAATATTTGGAGTGACATGTCAAAAGGGTATTTTTTTCTTGTTTTCTGAGCTGTTGCTAGAAGAAGAGGCTTTGGAGGTCTCTGCCTTTAATTATTGCTGCCTGGGAAGGATAAAGACAACACTGGGGCACCGGGTTAAGAAACGTAGCTGCTGAAGAGTGTCCTAGTTGAACTGGGGGGAAACATAAACATGAAGTTGCCTGAAGCTGCTCCATAAGCTAAAAAGTACAGATTGGCAGTCCTGCCTTGTAAAGGTTCTTATTTTTGGTCACTTTTTGGGAATCCAGTGCCCAATAAACCTTTTTAAACACTTTAAAGCAGCACAATTTCTTCCACCGGATAAACAGTCTATGATTCTATTCCGAGGTTTAAAATGCTAGCCTACCGAGCCATTTGGAGATCTCCCGGTAGTAAGGGAGAGCTACATAGACCACGTCTATCCCCAGCCTGTGACTGGAGAGCTCATCAGCAATTTGATATGCTTATCTCACTCTGCTCTCCCCTATCAGTATGCTCCTTATTAGAACATGAGCATTACAGCATAATTGAATGGTCCTTTTCCAAGTCTGTGATTTGCAGTGGGAGGGACTGCAAGAGGCTATTTCCAAATTAAATACAAATATTTACAAAGCTTGCATTAAAAAAAATATATACATGATGTGTAATTGAATTCAGAGCTACATTATTTGTTTCTTTTATACCTACCTGTTCAGCTTTAAAATTTGTAATTGTTCATTTTTTTTCATTGTTCACTTTAAGGCAAAATAAAGCTATACTTAAAAAGAGGAGCTGCAGAGTACAGCATAAGATACAGGTATTTCCTTATTATAACATTAATTAATGTTTTTAGACAGAAATGTTGTTTTTTCCACAAAATACTATTTTTCAAATTCACAGCCACTAATCATTATTATTCATACCCACTGTAATTTATATCTGGTTAAAAATCTCTTCTTAGCAGCCCAGGTAGCACAGTCATCAATAGACTAGTAATTAATAAATCATTGCCCATCCGCTTGATCTCTGTTATGTTTATGTGTCATTTGGTGCAGAGCAATGAAACTTTAACAAAACCTTAAACAGAAAGCATTAGCCCCTAAGAAAATCCCCCAAGCTGTGCAGCTGTAAACCTAGTGAAAAGTTAGGTGAATGCCCAATGGATCACAGACAAAATACTGCAAGTGATTCCCATTTTCCTTTAACCCTGTGGTTTCCTCAGTGAGTAAGGATCAATAATCATCTTTCCAACAGAACTGATTTGCATTTACTCATCATAAGCAGGTGAACATGATTAACAGCCAAATTCCCGTGAAGTGTTTTGCTAGGATAACTTTCTCATACAGAGCTTTGACAGCACATAAAAGGTCAGATTATCTTCCAAGATACTCTTCTTATCATTAAGAAAATATACTCCAGTCTTATATATTTAACTTTCCTTGTTGTCAGGGATACCGCATGCAGGTAGCCTGCGAAACAAGCGTGACTAGAAATGTATGGACTTTCAAAGAGGCACATATATGATATAAAAAAATGTGGTTTATTAAACCTTTCACGCCGACCGTATGCAATTATGAAGCCCCACTGGAGTGGGCTTTTTTCTGTGGGGACACATATATGCGTATCTCCCTTTTTGCTGGGAGCCACCACACGGCATGCTCCCATCACAGAGACCGGGGGTCACCTAGTTGCTGTGATAGCCACTGATTGGCTATCACAGTCATCAGTCACTGTGAAGCCCGCCTGACCCTTTCGTGCCTAAGGGTAAAACCACTGTTAATACCTAAGCACGATTTTGCAACTTGGACATGTGTTAGGAGAACCGTACATATCACCACAACTACTTTGTGCATCCAGGTGGATTATACTTCATTTTTTTCAGAACAAATTGGGCTTTCATTTGGTGGTAAATGGCAATAGATATCTCCTGATTTTTTATTTATTTTTTATCAAAGGAAAAAAAAAAAATGATATATATATTTTTAAAATGTAGCTGTATATTTCTTGCTACTACCATAACCTACTACCAAAGAACAACCCAAATTAAATTCTCCTGCTCCTCGATTACAGCGATATTAGTTATTGTTTGTACCCGTAGTACAGCCCAGAAACAATAGTGCGCGTTTTTCTTTTTTTTATCGTACCTAAAACACACTGACACACTGGCTGGGTTCACACTTGTGCGATCAATTAATGCATGTGATTCGCAACGCATTGCTGTGCAGGTCACATGTGATGTCTCTGCGATGCAAATTCATCTATACAAACTAGCACTAAAATTCGCACCTTTTTTTGGTCCGCACTGGAATCGGATCGCATGGGTGTTCCTGCACCGTTTGACAGTTCACACTGCGATCTGCAAACCGATCTGGCGGTGACATTAACTTTACATTGACATTCCCAGGGGTTTGCAGAAGTCAGTGTGAACCAGTGTGTGATTCAGGTGCGATTCGGGAGCCCACACTGAATCGCAGGGTTTCCTGCATCACACCAGTGTGAACAGGGACTGACATTGATACACATTTAAAAAAAAATCCTTCCCCAAAAAAATACTGAACCTGACCTTCGACTTTGACCTTTGACCCAAACACTAATCCTGGCCACTGACCTTGATCTAGTTATTTTTTTTATTAATATATATTTGACACACTTTTTTTTTCTCTGCAAGGAGAGAGATACAAAGTATCTCTCCTCTATTCAGAGAGAGAAAACATGGGGGCGGCCTTCACAGTGACTAATCACTATGATAGCCAATCAGAGGCTATCACAACAATCGGGTGACCCAGAAAAGAAAGAAAGACAGATATGCAAATATGGTAAACATATCGAAATCACAAATGCTCCCTATAGCATTCCCTAACAAATTGAAGTATCGGATAGCAGCGTCCTCTGGCTTCACCTGGGCCCAACATTCATGTATACAGTATCTAATAGTTAAAATAACCACCCCCAGCTCCTCACTCTTCAAAGCCAACTATGAATCTCTTCTAAGCAGCATACGGCAACAAACTAGTTCCTTCTTTAAATTTCAAGTCTCTTGGGCAGGTAGATCAGCAGTCACGAAGATGTCAATATTACCAATGATACTTTATTACTTCAGAACACTGCCAATACCACTTACCATATCTTATCTTCAGAGTCTGCAATCTACGTTAAACCTCTTTATCTGGGGGAAAAAAACGACCCTGCTTCAGGAATAAAATCTTATACAGACCTAAATCAGCAACTGGGATGGGAGTGCCCAACTTAAAATGCTATTACCAAGCAGTCATCATGGACCAAGTTAAAGCATGGTGGCACCCACTACCCGACAAACAATGGGTACATATCGAACAGGCCATATTGGGCCACCCGCTAAAAGGTCTGTTAGGATCACTGTCATTGGGCCCCCCCCTGTTCAAATACCTTACCATGAAAGCCGCAGCAAAATCTCTCTCAGCAACTGGATGGAGTCAGGAATCTCTACCATCGGACACCTTTACTAAGGAGTGACACTTCGGTCATACTCAGATCTACAATTGCGTTTCAACCTGCCAAACAAAGACTTCTACAAGTACCTACGTATCAGACATGCAATTGAATCCATCCACAAAGAAGAAATCAAAATCACACCAGATCTTCTATCTTACATCCAAGACTACTCCACTAATCAAAAAGGAATATCATACTTTTACCTCAGGTTTCTGTCCCCCTCTTCAAAGGAAAAATCTCACTTTATGACGTTATGGGAAAAAGACCTCTCCCAATCCTTCCACATTCTACAATGGCACAATGCCGCCAACAATGTATTTAAACATTCAAGATGTACTACACCCTGGGAATCCCAACTAAAACTCGTCCACCGCTGGTACTACACGCCAACACGCCTATCCAAATTCTCTAAATCCTACTCACCACTTTGTTGGAGACAATGTGGAGAACCAGGATCCCTGTTGCACACATGGTGGCAGTGTCCTAAACTATTTCCATGCTGGATCAAAATATTTCATTATATCTCCTCAGTAGTTTTAAACTGGATCCAGACCCCGCATCAGCACTCCTCCTTCTAAAATATGAACACTGGCCCAAACAACACCTTCCTTTCATCATACACTGCATGATCGCAGCCAGGAGATCCATCACATCTAAATGGAAGCAAGCAGAATCTCCAGATATCTCCTCTTTCACGGACTACCTTAACACACACTCTCAATTTGAACTTATGTTCTCCATCAAGAACGGCTAAGTCCAATCCTTCTGGTCCCTTTGGTCACCTTGGCTTCAACACCCATCCTGCACAGCGCATCCGTAATGATGGCATAATAACACCCATTGTTTCACCGGGAAGCCATTCTTTATGCTCCCCAAGCCTATCCTTTGTGATCTCCCCTCTTTTTGAAAAACCCCGGCTGGGTTTTTCTCCCTAGAGTTGTCAAAACCAGATAGCAGCTTTCTTGCTTACCTGCTATTATTTAACCCCTTTTACACACCTGCTCATCCTTTAAGAACTTGATATACTGAACTACATCCTACAGAATGTTTGGATCATTATCACCTGTTTCTTTTTCTTTGCTTGTTAAAATGTTTTTTTAAAATGTTTTCACATTATTATTTGAAATCTATGTTTGTTACTTATTGTTAGCGAAATTGTATTAATAATACTTGTATACGCAACTTGAAATTTTTATAAAATACGATTGATTCAAGATATGCAAATATGTGGCCCAGCGGAAAAACTCCTAGTCCAGTGGGATCACATTTTTGCATACACTCTTAAAGGACTATGCCAGCAAAACAACACTATAACACATATACACCAAGATCAAATTCCCAAGAACCTAAACCAATAAAGTCTAATGGGTGAGAGTGATCACAATAAATAAAGTAAACCAGATAACTGAGCTAACTATATACAGATGGCAAGTAAGATTAAAGGAGTGGTCAGTATCAGAGCCAAGGCCATACATGAAATATTGGGCAGAAGGAGCAGGGAACAAACCAAGACAGGGTAAGGGTGTATGGGAGCAAGAACAAGCTTGCGCGAAGGGACAGGTTAGCAAGGCACACGGCTAAAATACCAAGGCAAGGAGGGGTAGCACAGGAATAGCTAAATATACTCCTAGCAATCAGCATCAGGTAATGACTAATTAGTACTAGCTGCTGGCTACTGAGAGAGATCCTCTGGTGGACAATGGAACTACAACCTACAGGTCTGGGAGTTACAACGCCATCAGCAGGTGAAGCCATTCCTGACACTTATATAAATTTTGCGTTGAGATGAAAGTTATAAATGCCCTGCACCTCACTAAAAAAAAAGTAGCAGATACAGTACGAAAAGAGTTGTATCTATATAATAAACAATTTGGAGCTTTTCTGGAAATGTTTGCCCCCAAAACTTTGGTTATGAACTCACTGCCCAATCTGAAAGTGTTAAGATGGATGGTGGCATGATAGAGTACAAAACATTGCAAATTCTGATCACAATTTACAGTGCTTTGTTCGCCATGTAGAGGTAAAGCAAGAATTTTTTTATTAGTGTATTTTTTTATTTTTTTTTGGGGGGGGGGATCTATTCACTGATCCCTGCCGATTGGAGCAGAGTGGATTGATGACACATCTGTGTCCGCTCAGTTTATGAAGAGCAGACATGGATAGAGCCCACTCTGCTCTATCAGTGACTGGGAATAAACAGACTCCGCTGTGCATTTACATCTGACTGCTCTCCGATCCAGCCAAAAAAAGAGAAGGACGGATCCCCTTGCATTTTTTTATTTAGAAGACCAGATTTGATCAAAGGTAGGCAGTTGTAAAAGAACACAAGTCCATTTACACCCGCCGGTCCATAAAGGTGAATGTACCATCCGATCAGGTCCACCTGCAGGGGCGTTGATAGGTGGCAAAAAGACCAGGGGCGTCAGCCCGAAGTCCAAGACCGGCATGGGGGGGGGCGGGGGATCCAGTGGCATGCGTTTTTTTGCTGGGCGGTGGGGTTGTGTGGTTGTGTGGGGGGGGGGGTAAGCTCACTTGTTGGTTGCTGCCTTGCTTACCAGTACCCATCAATGCTGACCACTAAACTAACCTACCTGACATACACACACTAACCTACACTGACCTACCTGACATACACTGACCTACCTACCTGACATACACTGACATACACACACTGACCTACCTGACCAGGAGACAGACTTCATGTTGTGTCCTGCAGCAGCAGGTCAGCCATGGTGTGCGAGGCAGCCAGAGGAGAGGAGCCTGCCTTCTGGAGCCCACAGCACCTATGATGGACGTCACACGTCCCGCAGTTCTGCCATTGGACCAGTGTGACGTCCATCATAGGTGCTGCAGGCTCCAGAAGGTGGAACCTGCGGCGCTCGGCGGCGCTCAGTGGAGCTCGGGATTGGATCGGTCCCTGCTCGGCGGCCCTCGGGGCTAACAATAAAAATGCCTGCCACCCGGGGCTTTTTGGGGACCCATTCGGGGCTCCAGCCCCCCCCCCCCCCCCCCCCTGACGCCACTGTCCTCCTGTTACTTTTTCAGACCCT
This sequence comes from Lithobates sylvaticus, assembly GCA_028564925.1. NCBI lineage: Eukaryota > Metazoa > Chordata > Amphibia > Anura > Ranidae > Lithobates > Lithobates sylvaticus. The sequence continues at coordinate 244,865,493 of CM053028.1, read as the reverse complement.
TCGTGTGACAGGGGCATTACCTGAAATAATAACATAGTGACACTTTAAAAATCCCTTATATTTTTTTGTTGGGTTTGTTGAACATTTATATAAGATGTGGTGTTTAGACATCATAATTGGGGACATAAAAACTTCACATGGTAATTCTGTGAATAACACACTTCCTGTGCATGGTTGGCTATGTGTACACCTCCACTGTATCTATGGAAAAAGCCATAGCTGTCACCCAGGCTTAATTTTAAACATTTCTTCCTCTCTTTATCGCCATAACATGGGGTTGGGGATGATTAGTAGTTTACACAAGAAAGATAGCATTGCTTAATACCCTCTGTTTAGCTCATAGGAAGAGACAAAGACACTGCAATTCTGACAACACTGAAAGGAGTTTTCTGTACTTGGTGAAAATGCTCTTAGCCTGAAAAATTTAAACTAAGGCAGCTGGCACAACTAAGGACAGGAAAGCTGCAATATATTAATTTTTGTTCGTTGTTTAGATATTCTTTAAACACAAAAGTGTCATAACGAGCACTTGGTTTGAGTATTGGATCCACTGGCTTAGTACGTAGTCCATTTAATGCAGTCTGCAAAGGTCCAGACCAATGCTGCAGTCATCATTCAGTTATATTACCAGTCACAAGCCCACAACTTTGGTTTAAATTAAAAATTCAGTAACCATGTATTGCAGATTTAGTCTGAAGCTGCAAAACACCATATTATTTATATTTTTAAATAGTTTATTTTTCTTGAAGGGATTTATTAAATCACCAAAATTGGTTTAGTTTTCAGTATATCACACCAAGTATACCCTTTATTTTTACTGCATTCACTAATACAACATTCTACAATTGTAAGACGTAAAAAACATTGTTGTGTAAAACCAATTTATTCATTTTAAAATCACATACTCACCTCTTTATTAGAGTACATATGTATCATGATATTGCCTCATGATTCTGCATATGCAAGTATAGTATTTTTTTAAACAGCAATACAGCAGCATAAAATAAATGCATAATGCTATGCTATTTTGTGCTATTGTATTTTATTTTTAAAAGAACCTTCATGACTACAGTAAATGTAAGGTAATATGAAGTAACTGAGCAGTTACAATACATTCCGAACTATAGCAATATAAAAAATATATCTAGCCTAAACAATACCACCATATGAAATAAGCAAAAAATTGAAATAGTAAAATGTTATTTCACAACAACGAAAAATTGTAGCTGACAAGCAAAAATGTGCATATTTGTTAAATGGTCAAAAATGTAGAATGAAAAAAAAAATTGTGGTTGCATTAATATATCACTGCACTAGTCTTAAAAAACATTTGTTTGGTTGTATATCGTATGCATGTGGGCTGATTTGTGGCTATTAAATACATTTTTGCTGTGTAATTTCTGAGGGTGGCTTGATTGGAGGTGGCATGTTGTTGACAGGTTTATGGTGGTCGTTGGACTATATGACTATTGATGTCAGCTGTGAAGATTTCAGGTGGCTAGAATGGATTAAGACGTGACCATCTCTCCAGTTTGGTAGGAATACAGAATCTGTTTATCTGTTTATACAGAGTATAATGTACAATTAGGATATATTGTGTTTTTTATAATATACAATTCAAAAGTCATACTGGGACTTGTACCCCTCCAAGTCCATTACCAATGGAAATAGACAAACAATGCTGGGCCAAAAATTCAAAATGGCGGCAAAGAATCACTTTGTCTTTTTCTGCCATAACTCTTGTTTCTACTATTAGTGGCCCCATGCTCAAAATATAGTGAGGCCTGCAGTCTCCTATTGCAAACAATACATATATATTTGGATGTGCAGCTCCTGAGGTCATTCTGGGTCTTGAAGCTCTCTAAAGGGGCCCCTAGATACCACTCCATGTGAATGCATGAGGTGTACATAGTAACTCTCATCATTCACAAAAAAAAATGAATGAAAATGTCAGTATCATTAACAAAATGTGGCCATGGCAACGGTGGATGTCCAGCTGACAGTTAAATGTGTGGAAGGATGAGTCATGGCTGTTAGGAAGCTGACAGCTGCCAGCACCCTAACATCCAGGTGCCGTGTGGAGGCAGTCATTTTTAGTACAGGTAGTAATTAGGGATGGGCGAACGGTTCGGCCCAAGCATAAGTTCGGGCCAAACTTTGGTTGTTCGGCCGTTCGGCGAACACCGAACAAGGGTGTCCTTTTATGAAGCAGTGATCAGCGGAGATCCTGAGGATCACCACTGATCACAGCCCATAAACAGTTTATAAACCAGAGATAATGGGGGGCAGAAGTGTTTGAACTTGTTCTCCCGCCGATTATCTCTGCACATGGAGAATCCTCATAGAATGACACAGTAACGGCCAGTGTATGAAGCTGCGATCTTAGCCCTTCACTGGCGATCTGTGTCAGAATTCACCCTCCCCGATTCACCATCTCAGAGGTGGTGAAGCGGGGAGTGAAGAGAGAATCTGGGGGGATCTGAGGAGGAAAGAGGAAGATTATTAACTTCCTTATGCCTCGTTCGGACCCCCCAACACTGTAACCATGTCCCCCTGTCATATATATGTGTATACATATATATATATATATATATATATATATATATACACAATGTGTATATGTATATATATATAATGTGTGTGTATATACATGTATATATGTGTGTGTGTGTATATACATGTATATATAATGTGTGTGTGTGTATACATGTATATATAATGTAGGGGAGACTCTTTCTTTTATTAACATTAATCACACTGTCTGTCCGTGTATTGAGCTGTGATAATTTATCACTGCTTAATAAATGGACATCTCAGTGTTTCAGTGAATTTCTGGTACTGTAATCTCGTAAAGTCTCACGAGATTCCAGTATCAGGGGCCGTTCTCCACTGTTTGAAGCGTTTGTAGATCACTCCACTCCTCCAAGGGTGAAGCCATCTACTCCGCTTCATGAACTGGCACACAGAGGAGAAAGATCTCCTCTGTGAATGCCGGAGAATGAAGCAGTGAATAGATTTCACTGCTTCATAAAAGGACACCAATATGCGGTGTTCGGGGGAAATTCAAAAGCCGCGGAACACCGTTAAAGTCTATGGGACACTAACATGAAAAACCAAAAGTGCTAGGGGACCCGGGTCCTGCTCCAGGGGACATGTATCAATGCAAAAAAGTTTTAAAAAACTGCATTTTTTTTCAAGAGCAGTGATTTTAATAATGCTTACAGTGAAACAATAAAAATGAATTATTCCTTTAACCGCTTCCCGACCGCCTCCTGTAGATATACGTCTACAGAATGGCTTGGCTAGGCAAAAGCACGTATATATACGTCCCCTTTAATTGCCTAGCCGTGGGGTCGCTCGCAACCCGGTCGCCGCTGGTGTCCCGCGATCGGGTCACAGAGCTGAAGAACGGGGAGAGGTCTGTGTAAACAAACCTCTCCCCGCGCTTCCTCCACTGCCTGTCACTGATCTGCTGTTCCCTGTCATCGGGAACAGCCGATGAGTGACGTCAGACGTCAGCCACACCCCCTACTGTAAAAAAACACACAACACGTCACACTAACTCCTCCCCGCCCCCTAGTGGTTAACTCCTTCACTGCCAGTGTCATTTACATAGGAATCAGTGCATTTAAATAGCACTGGATTTCTGTATAAATGACAATGGTCTCAAAAATGTGTCAAAAATGTCCGATGTGTCCGCCATAATGTCGCAGTCACAATAAAAATCGCTAATCGCCGCCATTACTAGTAAAAAAAAAAAATATTAATAAAAATGCTATAAAACTATCCCCTATTTTGTAAACGCTATAACTTTTGCGCAAACAGATCAATAATCGCTAATTGCGTTTTTTTTTACCAAAAAATATGTAGAAGAATACGTATCGGCCTAAACTGAGGAAAAAAAAAACGTTTTTTTTTATATATTTTTTGGGGATATTTATTATAGCAAAAAGTAATTTTTTTTTGTTTATAGCGCAAAAAATAAAAACCACAGGGGTGATCAAGGGGTGATCAAATACCACCAAAAAAAAGGTCTATTTGTGGGAAAAAAAGGACGCCAATTTTGTTTGGGAGCCAGGTCGCCAGGTCGCACGACCGCGCAATTGTCAGTTAAAGCGACGCAGTGCCAAATCGCAAAAAGGGGCCTGGTCCTTTGGCTGCAAATTGGTCCGGGGCTGAAGCAGTTTAATATCGTGCCTGGGGAGTGTCTATAGTATGCCTGTAAATCGGTGCAGTTTTCCCGTGTTTAGAACAGTACTTGTCTTTTTTACAATTTTTGACACTTTTTTTGTGATATGGTAGGGGTACAATGTAATATTAAAATCATTGCTCCCGAAAAAATTGCTGTTTTTAAAACTTTTTTTTGCATTGATACATGTCCCCTGGGGCAGGACTCGGGTCCCCAAACACTTTTTATGACATTGACTTGCATATAAGCCTTTAAAATTAGCACTTTTGATTTTTCATGTTAGTGTGCCATAGACTTTAACGGTGTCCGTGTGTTTTTCCAAATGTTTTGACTGTTCGGATGTTCTGGTGTGAACCGAACTGGGGGGTGTTCGGCTCATCCTTAGTAGTAATACCTGTACTAAAAATGAATTTACTATACAGTCGGAGGTTCAGGGCTTGCTGAATGACCGAACAGCCTATTACTCCAAACAGACAAAATTCAGACCTAACATGGGTTTGGTCTGAACCCAGAGTAAACTCTTAGTGGCAAGTTGGCTGTACATCTAATTGAATGGGTACAGGCAGGTGATTCCCAGGCAAAATACAGGTGGCAATCAGTGGTGGGCATCAAAAACCTTATATAGTTTGACCTAAATGTAAATTTTAGCATACACAGTAGGTGTATGGGCTGTGCATTGCTTGGCCATAGTTGGCACTGAATTGGAAAATTATTATAATTTTTTTTTTCAAAAAGTGTTTATTGAGAAGTATAACATCGTAAACATTGAATACAACAGTTGTAAAAACATTTTTCAAAGTAAATGAAGGTAGACAAGGTATTGTAACGTAGTATAGTCTAGGGGTTGTAGACATGTATCAGTATAGGATGGGTAAACATAGCATAACCTGGGAGGTGAATTTCGACTTTAAGAGGAAGCTGGATGGATCTGTCTACAAGATTCCCTAGGTTTACAAAGTAGAGCACAAAGGAAAAAAAAAAAAAAACATTAACAAGATGAGGGAGAGATAAGAGGGAGGAGGGGGGGGGGGGCGTCATGTCCGACGTTGAGATTGTTGTTGGGTAGGAGTCTTCACGACGTTGGCAGAGAAGGATGTAATTGGTGAGAAGAGAATATGTGGGAATGCTTGTGGTGAAGGATGTATCCATCTGGTGTTGGGGTCCACTGGCTGTGAGTTTTCCATTAGGGGGGGGCCGTTTCTTCTGGGAATGAGGGTGACTGACCGAAGTAGGAGAAAGAGTATTGTTCGAAGTTGGCAAAATCTCCTGGGGGGAGTGTTGCAAGCAGGAAGGTTTGCCACTTGGAATAGAAACGAATTTTGGAGTTTTCCTGCTTGAAGTCTGTGTTGAGGCAGTCCTGGGAATTTTTTTTTTAAAATGACTGCATTTGTAATTATTGAAGAGCCAGGTTTGTTACAGGAACATTACTCAGTTACTATAGAGTACCGCATGAGAAAAGCACCTGCTTTATACTACTTTATGAGGTGTACTTTATTTTAAAAGGCAGTGCAAAGAAAGATGGACACTTTCCCAAGAAAAAACTAACTGTGACAGCTTAGAGCAGTCATAACTGAGACAAATTAATGTTGATTGGTTGTTCAATTTAAACCCACTTATTAAACTAAACTTCTTAAAGCAATTCAAATTGAGCATACGATTTAAAAAAATGCATAATTAAAGATCACTCTCGGTGAAAACCATGTGTCAAAATGCTAAGGGTATTGTTTTTTTACAGGAAAACTTTTTGCATATAACTTCTATCTATATCTCTGGATTTACTGATCATTTTGACAAGTATTTTTTAATCAAGGTAAGCTCTGATTATCAATTTTTTCACTATACATTCGGGTAGATTAGTCCAGGCATGTAAAAGGGTTTCTTATGAGCTGATAATTTATTTTATTTGGGTTTTCCATATTTTATTATATTCCTAATGATTCAACATATTGATACAACCAGATGCATTTGGAAGCTACATAAAATTCAAAAACTATCAGTTTGCCCATTTTGTGTAATGACGCATGTGTATTGAGAGAACAATATCCTCGTTTTTATTAATTTAAACTCCTGGCAATGTGTTGGTAATAATGCTTTTTACAGACTTACATTTAGAGCAATTCCAATCTTCCTCCAAAATTAATCAAATGCTGACCATAAAGATTATTGCTGTATTCTGTACATTAATATCTTGTCTGATGTGACACAACAGATCTATTGTTTAGGATATCTGCAGTGAGCAATGTAAAGGATATATTTAATTTGAAGTAGACTTTTCCCTAAAAAATATTGTGTAAAACTGTTAGCTCTAAAGCTGTTATGTACAGCTGCAATATTAATCAAAGGCAACCAGTAGTTAGATATGGGAGGCAGCTGGGTTTTGGCCAGCCCTTGACTTTGGTTTTCAAAGTCAGTATTTGAAAACCAGAGTGCCCTAGATTCAAAAGACTTGGGAACACATAGAAGGGTGTCTGTTGTAGCCTAACAATATATTTATTTAAAAAATGTTCTTGAATTATCATATGAAATATAATTTTACGATATAGACAACACAACTCTCTCTCTCTCTCTCTCTCTCTCTCTCTCTCTCTCTCTCTCTCTCTCTCTCTCTCTCTCTCTCTCTCTCTATATATATATATATATATATATATATATATATATATATATATATATATATACTGTATAAAATAAATAATAGCTAGGGTTTATGAAATGAAAAAAAAAAAAACTGTTGTACAGGAATGGTAAAAGTGAGTAAAAAAGGAATCTGCACCTTCCTTTGTATTTTGCTGCTGTCCAGCTGGGTCTTTCAAAGTGACTAATGGCTGTTCAAAGCAATCCTGTCACCTATAGTGAATCTCACAGTTCATATAACTTGAGCGCCGTAACATAGCGCACCAACAAAAAAAATTACTGAAAGCTTAAATCAGAAAAATATGGTTAACCTACTACAAAGTGTAATAATCAAGAACATAACAGAATATTGGGATTGTTTCTAAGATGATCAGAAAATTATAATATATATAAATAATTATCAATCAATCAATCCCTGCACTGAGCTGTACTATGAAAGACCCAAGCTAATGGTGATGGTTTTTACTACAGTAAATATCCTTACTCAAACAATATAATGTGATTTGTGATAAATTCAACAAACTTAATGTATCAAATCAGTACAACAAACTTGATATATTAGTTTCAGTTCTCGATAAAAGTCCTATATTTTCTTCTTGTGTAGTCCATTACCATGTATCTGTTTACCTTGAAGGAATAAACGAGGCTTACCTGATACGACTGTAGATTGTATATTATACTTATTACTAATCCTCTCTCCCCCCAATCCATACCAGACCCTTATCCATGCATGCAGCCCGGCATTCCAGGAAAGGGGGGGGAGCAGCCCCTCCTAAACCATACAAGGCCACATGCCCTCAACATGTGGGGGTGCTTTTGGTGAGGGGGGAGGGATTGGCGGCCGGTTTTCATTGTGATTGATATTGTATTTACTTAGGGGGGGATTTATTTTTGGGGGGTTTGAATAAAGGACTTATCAAAGCTGTCTCTGTGTTAGAATTGAGTTCACTTGCTGGTGGCCCTGTGCTGCTCTGGGCTGTTTGCTGCAGTTTATGTGCCCACCAGGAGGTGTCACCCAGAAGCGAGCAAGTCCTAATCAACCACACCTGTTTACAGTGGGCAGGTGGTTATTTATGGCGGCTCCTCCTTTTCCCAGGTGCGTCACTATTCTGATTGCCTCCTTGCTAGTTGCTACCAGTTTGTTCCTGATTGCCTGATCAATCCTGTACCCCTCTGCCTTGCTCCTGCTCTTGCTACTGCCCTAGTACCCAGTGTTGTTTCTCCTATTCCTTGCATCCCTGTACTCCCTTGTCATTACATTGTAAATGTTTGTATTTAGTCAGTAGCTTAGTTCTTTAGTTACCTTGTCAGTTGTTAGATTTGTTAGTAGTTCTTGTGCATTGGGGATTTGGATCTTGTTTGTCTTTGGGGTTAGTTTTTGCTTACTGTTTGCTGTGTATATTTATGTGTGTGTTCCACTGTGTGTGTGTGTATATATATATATATATATATATATATATATATATACCGCTTTAAGGATAAATACATTGTTCGGTCTCAGTTTACTCTTGTAGCTACATGTCTGGTCTCCTTAGCTGCTGATTCCTGACATAATCATGACGCCCACTAATGACCAGATCTGCTTGGGAACTGATAACCAGTTACTTGAGTTTTTTTTTGCCTTTGTCAAAATGCTGAGAGTGAAGGTTATTTGTCGTGTGCAGCTTGCAGTAGGGGATAAAGATTTGTGTTGTTCACTTTGGCAGGATCTCACTGAGGAGGAGCTGTTGGGAAGCATTCTGACAGCACATGCTTTAGCTGTTGTGGGCAGATTCTCCCTTCATAACCTACAACCTTTGATTCAGGTCTGTTTTGAGCTACTATTTCAAGTTATCTCTCTGAGCCATGATGTTTTCACTCCTCCATTTACTATGTAGCAGGCTGCATTTTTGGGATGGTTGCTGAAACATTGCACAGGTTCTTCTGCTACGGGTGCCCACTGCCCAGCTTGTTGATCCGGTGCCTGCTGCTCAGTCTGCTGATCCGATGACCGCTGCCCAGCCTGTTTATGCTGATTCCAGGGGCGCCGCCACACTGGACTATGCTGATTACGGGGCTGCCGCCCTGCTGGACTATGCTGCTTCCCAGGCTGCTGCCCAGCTGGACTATGCCAAATCACTACTTGCTGATATGCTGGACTCTGTTGACTGGGTTAAACTCCCACCTGCTGACGTGTCTGAGGCTTTTAATATTCCAGTGTTATGTGGCCTAAAGGGGTTGTCTGTGTGAGTTAAGATCTCTACTTTTGCTCATCCTGAGTTCTTTTTGCAGCCAGCAGATCCTGTTGTGTCAAGGCCAGGAGGTCCAGATCCCCACTCTGAACTTGAGAGCAACATCTGCTGTTACAGCCCCGGTAGTAGAGGTCCTATGGGAAAGGACAGTGTTCCATTTGAACTTTGTCCTGACCCAGGGGTCATCTCTGTGATCCCTGGCGCATTTGGGGACCCGAGTGGGGTAACATATGTTCTGGGTTGACTTAAGGGACAGGTAAAGTGCAGAGCATCTTCTAGCAACAGAGGAAGAGAGGGTACCTGCATGGACCAGGGACTCTGGCATTTGGTGGCCGGGTGTCCTTCGGTGTCTGAGCATTTCCCACGTGACTGCACTCCTCTGACACCACGTGACATCAAAGAAAGTCGAGGTTGCCCGTTTATGTCGACCGAGTGGCCACACTCTCAGCTATATAACAGCTGTCACCGAGAAGAAGCATCACTCGGCGGGAGCCTCCCATGGAGGCGGAGCTGTTGCAGCTTTTTTTGGCTCGTTTGCGGCGTGAGATGGATTTACATCGTGGGACATTTTTTATCTTTTAATAAAGAATTTGTCCCAAAGTGTCTCCGGTATTTTTTACAATTTTTGACACTTTTTCTGTGAAATGGTTGGGGTACAATGTACCCGTTACCAATTCACATGGGGGGATTCCGGGATCTGGGGGTCTCCTTGTTAAAGGGGGCTTCCAGATTCCGATAAACCTCCCACCCGCAGAACCCACCAACCACCAGCAAGGATTGTGGGGATGAAGCCACTTTAACGGTGTTCCGCAGCTTTCGAATTTGCCGCAAACACCACATAATGTTTGCGGTTCGGCAAATAGGCGAACACTCGATGTTCGAGTCGAACTTACATTCGACTCGAACATCGGGCCCATCCCTAACACTCTGTGTTGTTTTTTTGTTTTTTTCTTTGTACTTTTTTTGTTGAATGAGTAGGGTTGTGGGGAAGAGACCCTTTTTCTCATCAACATAGAGACCATGTGGAATTTTTAGAAGATGAGCTGAGTTGCTGAAAGCTAAGGTGTAGCGCCTCATCCCTTAAATTAAGTCAAAATTTTCTTCCATGAACAGATTTGGGACTTTTAGGGCGCAATGATACAAAAATATTAAATATGAAAAATAGTTTATTGAAAATCACAAAATAACTTAATATTGCATTTTTTGACATTATATGTCTATGAAAACATTTAAAAACAATACATCACTGGACAGAGATGAAGTTTTCATTTATAGCTCTTTTTCTCAACATGTTTCACCCAAATTTGGGCTTCCTCAGGAGAGTTAGGTAATGTCATATAATATTTACTGAAATAGAAAAATACAGTCAGACATTGAACACACAAAATTGACACTGCCTAGGTAGAATAATAAAGAAATGAACATCACGTAAAAGGGGAGTGGGTGGAGCTTGTGGGCTCATATGCTAACCTGGGTGTTCAGGGAGAGAATTCCGCAGTCCACATAAATGCTGAATACATGGGGTTGTAATGAGTGCACCATACAGAGGGAAATAACATCCAAAACTATGTCAGTTTTGCAATCCATCTATGGGGTATATTAGTAAAGATGCTTAGATTATTATGGTATTGAAGAAAGTAGAAATAGATATATTATATTATCCCAAAAGGAGGAACCCACCTGGAAAGTATTTGCTTGATATGCTATTTTGGAGGTAATAAGAGCATATAGATAAAATGCTCATGACTGCCAGAGAGGAAGTCCAAGTTTGAATCTATGGAATATTTTAAAAGAAAATTCTTTAGTCCATCAGGGAAATATCCTACAGATATAATTGCCAACAACAAACCAAGAACAGATCACCATGCCCTAAACATATATTTACCTATTTTGAGGGTTTGCATCCACTCAGGGTGCCAGCCTGGATAAAAAACTATCCGGAAGATAGGGAGGTCAGAGTGAGGTACTTAAACCCCTTAAATAGAATAAAAGAGGCATTTTAGTGATCAATTCCCGGTAGAAGTGGGTGGCAAATAGTCTGCTAAGATCTCTTACCTTTACCAAGCATCGTTTAGGGAGTAACCTCCGCTGAGCTGCACATTTGGACAGCCCAAACAGTTCCCCTTAAATAACCCTCTCCACCGCCATTTTTGCGCCAAGATTTTGGCGCCAAACGGTCAGGTGAGGACAGATAGTGTCACAGCAGGTGCGCCAGGCACACAGGAAGTGACAGCCGTGAAACCGGAAGTGCTTCCCTCAACAGGAAGCCAGATGAACTGACCTCTGTGCTGAAAGCAAATGGGAACCACAGGATGTCGAGTTAGTCTTGGGGCAAGGTGGGGGAGGGGGTACGGGAGTCATGAGGCCTAGGGAGGTGTGGGAAGGAAAGCACGGGGAAGGGGAGGGGGGGGGTTGATCTGAGAGGGTCACCTCCCTGATCTCCACCGAGCTCTGTGGGTAGTGAGGGGCTCGCAAAAAGAGTCCCTGTATGTGCTGGGGTTCCCTTACTGAGTCTTTTCCTGGGGGGGGGTATGGCATTGTGTGGGTCAGATTGATAAAGTAGTCTTCTAAGGCTGAGTACTAGAGGTATTTTGTGACCTGTTCAGGAGATCAGGGCGGTTCGAGTTCATGAGGGATTTATATCTTTCTGTGGTACAGAAGTGGGTCCAGCAAGCCCATGTGTGGTAGTATTTGTCCGGGGTGTCTCGAGCTATGTGGATGAGTTCCTCCAGTTCGGCTATCCTCCCCACTCTTGTAAGCCATTCAGAGATAGTTGGGGCATGGGGTGAGCCCCAGTGGGCTGGAATGCACAACTTGGCAGCATTAATCATATGTACCCCTAGAGATTTCTTATATGAGCTAGCTGAAATAGGGGAGTGGTGGAGGATGAGCCGAGCCGGAGAAAACTCTATGAAATAAGTTGTCACCTGAGAAGTGATATCGTGAACTTGTGTCCAGAAGGTTTGTATCGTCGGGCATGTCCACCATATATGTAGGAGGGTTCCCTTTTCATTCGAGCACCTCCAACATTTGTCCGAAGTTTCCGGGTTAAATCTGTGCAGTAGATCGGGGGTTCGGTACCACCTCGATAGCGTTTTGTAATTGTTTTCTTGTGTCATAACATTTAGTGAGCCTTTGTGTGCTATTGTGAAAATGCGCTCCCATTCATCGTCGGAGAGGTCTATTTGTAATTCCCTTTCCCACGCCTGGCAGGCTTTTCCCTCCCTGGGGGAGATTGCGTCGAAAAGCATAGAGTGAGTGGTGGATAATATGTGTTGTTGAGATGTGGATTGGGAGCAGAGGTTCTCGAATGGGGTCAGTGCACGGGAAACAGCGGAGTTCTGGTCTATTGATCTAAGGTAATGGCGGATCTGGAAGTAAGTCCAGTATGGGACCGGGTCGGAATCTGGCTGAGTTGGGAGTGATGTACGATCTATGAAATTCCCATTTTGGAAGAAGTGGCGCGCTTGCACGACTTTGTGTGCCCAGGAGTCTGTCAGGAAGTGGTTGGACATCCCCGGGGGAAATGCAGGGTTGTTTTGAATGGGCGTGAGGGGGCTCGGGTTTGAGGAGAGCTGGGAGTATCTACAGATTTCTCTGAAAGTAGACAGTGTGGCGTCAATAAGGGGGTGTTCTTTAATGGATCTAGGAATGTGGGAGGGGAGGATCCACGGAGTTGATCTAATCGGGATGGGTGAAAGGGAGTCCTCTAATCCCACCCAGTCTTTTGTCTCCCTGTGGATCGACCAATCTACAATCCTCCCCATATGGCAGGCTCGTGAGTAGTTTCGGATGTCTGGGAGGCCAATTCCCCCTTTAGATTTAGGTTTCGTGAGTTGGGCGAAGCTTATTCTCGGGCGATTGTGTTTCCATAGGAATTTTATGGTCAGTTGTTTGATAGACTGGAAGAATGCTGCAGGCAATTTAATGGGTATAGTTTGAAGCAGGTATAAAATACGGGGGAGTATGTTCATTTTTAAAATGGCCGCACGTCCGAACCAGGAAAATTGGGGTTTGTTCCATTTACTCAGGTCATCTGTGATGGTGCGAATCATTGGTAGAAAGTTTTTGGAGTAGAGGTCTGGCAAGTGGGCAGGAAGCTGAATTCCCAGGTAGGTGATAGCATCTTGTTTCCATACAAATGGGAAATTGTTTTGGCAGTGGGTGACTAGGTCGGCCGGGAGTGATACGTTAAGAGCGTGGGATTTAGAGAAATTTATTTTTAAGTTGGATAAGTTTTGGAATAGGTCAAATTCTCTAAGGAGGTTTGGGATTGTGGTCAGGGGGTCTTTAAGAAATAGTAGTATGTCGTCGGCAAAAGCTGCCAATTTGTAAGTACGTCCAGCTATAGGTATGCCTTTTATGTTGTCATTAGAACGTAGGCAGCGGAGGAAGGGTTCTAACGTCAGGACGAAGAGGATTGGAGACAGGGGGCATCCCTGTCTTGTGCCGTTTCGAATGGAGAAGGCGTTTGACAGGTGGCCGTTTACTCTGACTCTAGCTGTAGGTGTGGTGTATAGGGCCATGATGAAATTGAACATTTGGTTTTTGAGTCCTATGTGGCGTAAGACGGCCCCGAGGTAGTCCCATGCCAACCTGTCAAAAGCCTTCTCCGCGTCCAGCGACAGGAAGAAGCCTTTTTGTTTCTGGGTGGACAGCCAATGATGTACGTTAATTGCTTTTATAGTGTTGTCCCTGGCTTCTCTGCCAGGAACAAACCCTACTTGGTCCTTCCCTATTAATAAGGGGATGAGGGGAAGAAGACGGTTGGCTAGGATTTTTGCAAATAATTTCAGGTCCACATTGAGTAGAGATATCGGTCTGTAATTTGCGACTGAAGTGGTGTCTCTCCCTTCCTTGGGAATGACCGTGATGTGAGCTTCTAATAGCCTGTGGAAGGGTATAGTTGTTGAGGTAAGGGAGTTGAAAGCCTTTAGGAATGGGGTTGAGAGGGTGTCTGAAAAGGTTTTGAAATAAGGTGCGGAGAAGCCGTCTGGGCCAGGGCTCTTGCCCGTTTTTAGTTGTTTGATCGCCCTCTTAAGCTCATTCTCAGTTATAGGGCCCTCAAGTTCCCGGGCGTCATCAGGTGTGATAGATTGGGGGCTGAATTTCTTTAGAAAGTCTGTGATGAGAGTTTTTCTTTTGTTTTGGCCTTCAGGTGTTTCTGCTTGGCGTGGTAAGTTGTATAAGTTTAAGTAAAATTGCTCAAACTGTGAAGCTATTTCTGCAGGGGCCGTATTGGATTTGCCTAAGGAGTCTTTTATCGTGTGGATGTTCGTACTAGCTTTCTTGGTTTGAATGGCTCTGGCTAGCACTCTGCTGCACTTGTTCCCGTGTTCATAAAATAGCTTTTGGTTTAGTATGAATTTGCGTCGCGTTTTGCGGTCGAGTATATCATGGAGTATTTTCCTAGTTTGTGTAAGTTCCTGGTAGGTATTTTGTGCTTGAGAGCGTTTGTGGGTTAGTTCAAGTGTCTTTATTTTATTAGTCAGTTCTATAAGTGTGGCCTGCTGTATTTTTTTCCTATTGGCAGTGAGTGATAAGAATTTCCCCCGGATAACACATTTGTGAGCTTCCCAAATGGTTATCGGTGACGTCTCAGGGTTATTATTTTCCTGAAAGTAGTTGCGTAGACTGGAGAGAATAATTTTGGTGTCACATTCTGATGTGAGGAGCGATGGGTCTAGGCGCCAGATTTTTGTATGTGATTTTTTTTCAGGGAAGGTCAGTGTGAGAGTAATGGGGTGATGGTCAGAGAGGAGTAGTGGTTCAATGGTTGCGGATGTCAAGAAGGGGAGATCCTTTTGGGAGAGGAAGAGGTAGTCTAGTCTAGAATATTTGGTATGGGGTATAGAGAAGAATGTGTAGTCCTTTACGTCGGGGTGGAGGGTGCGCCACGTATCATGGAGGAGGAGGTCATGTAATTGTGTGTTAATTTGCTTTAGTGCCCTATAGGGTAAGGTCGATGTTCCGGATGAGGAGTCTAGAAGGGGTTGTAATGTCACGTTAAAGTCCCCTCCAAGGATAGTGATTCCCGATTGGAAGCCCGCAAGTATGGATGCGATTGAGCGGAAGAAGGTGACTTGAGCAGTGTTGGGGCTATAGATATTGGCTAAGGTGACCAAGTGGTTGTGGATGGTACCTTTCACGAATATGTAACGGCCTTCAGGGTCTATTACAGAGTCTATCAATTGCCAGTTCAGGTTTTTAGAGAGCATGATCGAGACCCCCTTCGTTTTGGCTAGCGGATTGGTGGCGTGAAAGGAGGTAGGGTATTTGTGGTTCGTGAGTTTGGGTATATTGTTTGTACAGAAATGGGTTTCTTGCAAGAATACCACTTCTGCCTTTAGGGTGGACATCATACTGAGGACTTGGCTTCTCTTCTCGGGGATATTAAGTCCCTTTACGTTTTGGGAGACCACCTTAAGAGTGGTGGGTTGCGAGGTAGAGCTCGGAGTGGTCATGGTTACAAGGTTCTGTATAGGTGCTATGGTAGGTGCGTTCTGAGGTGTGTCTCTAGTTGTCATGGTAGGGAGAGGCCCTTTGTAGATTATGGATTTTGAAGTGGTTTTGGTCGTTTAATTGGCAGCTGCGGTGGAGATCAGGGGGGCGAGTCTCGGGGGTTAGGGGAGAGAGGCGGGTCGGGAGGACGAGAGGTAGGGGGACTGGTTGGCTGGGGGATGTGAGAGGTGGGGGGAGAGGTTGTTGGAGAGAGGGTGTGTGTACCGGAGGTATGAGTAGCCCAGCTACCTTACCCTGTTGTGGGGAGTGAGGTCCGGTGTGGGTCAACGGCGGTAGTCAATATCCCGTTGTGCGAGGAGGTGGAAGGTGTCCGAGTATTTGTCTGTTGGAAGTCTAGTCCATCTGGAGGTCATCAGTTGTCTTTGTATAAGTGGAGCGGGTACCTGCTTGTGGGTGGAGGAGAGGGGAAAAACAGAAGCATAAGTCAGGTCTGGTTGATGGGTGGTCATAGGACCTCCTAGTATCACGACATGTCTAACAGTTAAGCAAACCTTAAGAATAACATAATCTGAACTATGTCTGGAGAGAAATAGTTCCAGAAGGGTGTCCTGGATGGAGACCCTGGCGTACAGGTGTATGAACAAACTGGATGAACAACAAAAAACTAACGATTAAGCCATCAATAATAGAGAAACATAACATTACAGGTCAGGGTTGCCGGGGTGTTATAACTAATCCTGTATAAGCGAGACTATTATTTCACCCCAGGTGATATCAATGCTTGTGCGATTAGGGGGAGACCGCCTCTATGAACCTTCATCTTTCGTGGGTTATGGAGGCAGTTGTGTTTCAAGGGAGTGGGATAGGGAGCCTAGAAGGCGAATACCTATGGGTTTGCCTTTGTGGGGGTGTTCGGGTGATAGGGTATTGTAGTACCATAGGTTGTACCGCCTGCCAGCAGTTGCCGAAGCAAAAGGGGGTAGAGTACACTTAGAAGGGTTATGTGTATTACTATCCTAGGACGTGGCTCCCTGGTAAGGTTTCGGGGAGGAGCACTTGTCGGCATAACTCCTTGTAAGATTTGCTCATTAAAGGGAATTAGGCATCTACCCCTCATAAGATGTAGAGGGTGTTGATGTGGGGGGACAAACATTGTGTAGCTGACTCTTCTGCATCCATGTAGAGCATCCGGGAGGGAGTATTGGGGGGGGGATTACATGGGTACAGAAGAGGGTGAGCATAGACAAAACTAGATAACAAAAATAAGAAAAACCAAAACAAAAGCTTATATTGTATATCTGGAGAGCTGATACCCATATACACCCCATACGTGTCCTCCGTCTGTGGCAGCGGCGACACTTCAGTTTCCTAGAGACAAAACATGGTTAAGGGAGAGGGAAAGGGAGGGGGAGAGGAAAGGGAGGGGGAGGGGGGGGGGGGGGGGGGGGGGGGACGGGTGTGGGGTGAGGTTATGGGAGAAAAAAGAGTCTGGAGAGTCTAGGAAAATTTGGGCACATCTGATAAGAGGCTAGGTCGACTTGCCAGAAGTCTGCTCCAGGACGTCTTCTGCAGGCAGGGTCTGGTGCGAACGGGCAACAGGTGTAAAGCTGGTGTTCAGAGAGACCCTGAGTCTATGCTGGCGTTTTTTCCTGTTCACGCTGGGTTTTGCATGCGGAGGTGTGTTGCTTTCGGATGGTGTGCAAGGCTGCAGGTGTCTGTGGGGGTGGGTCTTCAGACCATAAGTCCTAGGCTCCGTAGCTGGGTCAGGTTGGTGGAGGGTGTACCTGGGCATCACTCGACCGTGATCTCCACATCGAGGCATGCGTCGTGTAAGCTTGAGTCATGGGTATGGGGACTGGTATTACATCAGGTGAGTCATGTTAGAGTACATGTGACGTGGGGGCGACCTGGTCCCGTCATCTAGGAATGTAGAATTCGGAGGCATGGGGTGTAGGACAGGAGGCGGTCTCAGGATTAGAGAGCTTAGGTAGAGTAGGTTTAGGGCTCATCAGGCCTGCTCCGCCTGTGTGCTGGAGAGGCTGTTGGGCTCAGGCGGTCTCTGTCCCTCTGATCCCTCTGAGGAAGTGGTCTCGGGGACGGCGACCTGCGTCTTCTGATTTGAAAATCATCTCTTACCGGAATAGCATCCATGGAGTTGGTTCTCTGGAGATGAGGGGTGCGATATGTTCTGTACCAATCCGGCAGTTCAACGAGTGGTATTTGTAGCGTGTTGCAGAACCCCCTGAGATCTTCTGGGACTCTGAGATTAGCCGTACGTCCTGCTGCTGAGGCTGAAAGACAGAAAGGAAATTTCCAGCGATACTGGATGCCTTTGCGGCGTAGCAGGTCAAGTAGTGGGCGCAGGTCTCTTCTGTTTTTCAGGGTTATTGGGGACAAATCTTGGAATATTTTGACCTCTGTACCTTGAAATAGCAGACTGCGTCGGTCTCTCGCTCTTCGCAAAATGTCCTCCTTCAGTCTGAAGTTCACTAAGCAGCACACGATATCTCTAGGAGGGTCTGTATCTCTGCCTCGGGGTTTGAGAGCCCTGTGCAGTCGCTCACACTCAATTGGGGTCTCAGGGGGTCTGCCAAGGACATCATTGAAAATTTGGATTGTGGCTGACATTATTTGGCTCTGATCTACGGATTCAGGGACACCTCTTACCCGTAGATTGTGCCTGCGTCCTCGGTTGTCCAAGTCCTCCATGTATCTGTTTAGATCTCTAAGCTGGGAGTTGTAGGCCTGGGAGGTGTGTTGCAGCTGTTGGATAGAGGTGTCATGGCGGGTTGTGGTGTCCTCCAGCTCGTCCATCCGTGTGCTCATCCTCTGCAGGTCTCTCCTTAGGTCAGTAATGGCATGTGTGAATGCGTTCTTTATGTCAGCTGCCATTGCCTGGAGGTCGCTAACGTTCAAAGGTTGTGGGGAGGGAGAGCTCTCCATTTGCTGAGCGTTTCTCCACATCTGATGAACTGTCAGCAAGGGGAGTTGTAGGGAAATGGACTGACAATAATGTCAATACAAAACAGCAGAGGGAAATGGACTGACAATAATGTCAATACAAAACAGCAGAGGGATATAAGGGATTTATATCCCTAAGCTGGATGTGAACAGTGTTTTAGAATTGATTTGGGTCACAGAAACATATCCATATCAGCTACCCCTATTCCCTTGGAACATATTTGAAAATTATGTAACCAAGAAAACGGCTGCAGTTTGCGCATGCGTTTAACCCCGAAGTGACTGAAGCGGCGCCGATCTGGGAGTCGAATAGACTTGAGGGTCTATGGACTCCTAGTGATGCCTTTAGTGTCCATATGAGGCAGTCAAGCCTCATTTCAAAACATTTTAGCTTCACATGTATATAAGGCTGCAAAGAAATTGCTCCTTAAAGGGACCATGACCAAACATGGCCAATAATTGTAAAATAATACAGTGAAGCGGTGGATCTTGCCATAAACCCTCAACCCCAACACCAACAAGGTCAGAAAACACAGCACAGACCCAATACGTGATGAACATCTGAAAAATCATTTTATTAATACTCAAAAAATATAATAAAATTAATACACATAATAATTTATAATTTTGAATGAGAAGAAAAAATCTCATAGGAAAAATTGACAATGGCGACCTAGCCCTATAAGAAGGGTTTGAAGCTCAGAGATTCATTCAGGCCAGGATGGACAGTGGCTCTAAGGTTATGAATCCATTTTGATTCTCTTTGTAATAGAGTTTTATCAATATCACCTCCGCGATCAAAGTCTGGTACAAATTCTAGCGCAAAAAACTTCATTTGTGAGATATCGAATGAATGGTAGAGTCCCATATGTCGACTAATGGGAGTCTCCATCTTTTTCTTTTTAATAAGGGATACGTGATCTCTGATTCTGTGAAAGAAGGGTCGTTTAGTTTTCCCAACATAAAAAGCCTGACACGTGCATGTCATGAGGTAGACAACCCCAATAGTCTTGCATGTTGCATAGAAATTTGGCTTAAAGGTTTGACCAGAAGGCAGCATTATTTCAGTGGAATTAATCAATAAATCACAGAATTCACATTTTCCACAGGGAGAAGTACCTTTTCGATGTATCTTGGTTCTTAAAGTAAGATGACTATGAACTAGTCGATCTTTTAAAGAAGTGGATTTGCGGTAGGTAATTTGTGGGTGAACGCCCACATATTTTGAAAGGACATCGTCTGTCGAAAGAAGATGCCAATATTTCTCAAAGATGTGGCGTACTTTTTTGTGTTCACCAACAAAAGTGGTGATTAGGCGGACTTTGGATTCAGATTTACGTGGTTTCACTTGGTGGATTAATTGATGTCTATCCCTCTGCTTTGCTCTATTGTACGAACGTTTAAGGCAATTTTTACTATAGCCTCGTTCCAAAAGACGGGCCTGTAGGGCTTTGGCTTCCAATTTAAAATCAGCTTCCTTGCTGCAATTCCTTTTCAATCTTAGGTACTGACTAAATGGTATGCTCTGGACAAGGGACTCGGGATGAGAACTATCAGCGTGAAGAATAGTATTGCCTGCAGAAGGCTTTCTGTATAGAGAGGAGCCAATGGTTTTATCCTCATTAACGTAAATCTTAATATCAAGAAAGTTCACAGTGACCTGATCACAGGTCATCGTAAATTTTAGATTATAGGAATAAATTTCAAGGCATGATAAGAATTGCGATAGTTCATCTCGAGTTCCGGTCCAGACAATAAAGATATCATCGATAAATCTTTTCCAAATTAAAATATTTTCAAAGAAACTATTAAATTGAACAGCCGAGAATATCTCCCGCTCCCACCCCCCCAGATACAGGTTAGCGTACGATGGGGCACACTTAGTCCCCATCGCCACCCCCTGTACCTGGAGATAGTGGGAGCGGTCTACAATAAAGATATTATTGCTCAAAATGAAGAGCAACAATTCTAAAACAAAGTTATTGTATGGCCTGGCTGATGGCCCCCGTTCAGAGAGGAAGCCGTCCACAACTCGAGCCCCCAATTTATGGGGGATCAAGTTGTAAAAGGCCTCCACATCTATGGCCACCAACCAGACCTCATCATGTAGACATAGCCCATCCAGGGATCTCAGCAAATCAGCTGTATCCTGGATGTATGAGCTCAACGACTTGACATGTGGTCTCAGATAATCATCTATAAGCTTACTAGCTGATTCTGTCAGACATCCATTTCCCGATATAATTGGACGCCCAGGAGGAAAAGAAGCATTCTTATGTATTTTAGGCAATGCATACATAGTAGGCAATCTAGGATTTTCAACAAGTAAAAATTCACATGTTTTCTTGTCAATCAGATCATTCAGAAAAGCCTGGGTAATAAGGCGTTTGTATTTGGTTTGAATGTATGAAACCTGAGATACAGGGATGGGACGATACCATTGGCGATTGGATAGCAGATCCAAAACCATGGTTTTGTAATTTTTTAGATCCATTAAGACAATGTTGCCTCCTTTATCAGAAGGCTTTATGATCAATTGATCATTCATTTGTAATGATTTAATTGCTTGACGTTGTTTCAAATTTATATTGGATCTGCTATTCCAAGGTCGCCATTTTGTGTTTTGAATCTCTTTACACACCTGTTGGGTAAACGCCCAGATATTTGGATTACCCTGAAGGACTGGAAAACACCTAGATTTGGGTTTATACATAGAAGGCAAAGGGAATACAGTCCCTATGCCAGTATCAAGGGAGGGTAAAGGGCAAGCCGTCGGATCCTCCAATGGAAGATCCAAAGGGTTGCTCTCCTCCCATAATTCCATTAAATCATTTATTGCTTTGACTTCATTTATAGTTTTGTTTTTCCAAATCTCTGCTGAGAGTTGGTCAATCTCCGGTGTTGTCTGTTGTTTATCATAGATTGCCTTAAACATAAGCCTACGAGCAAAGAGGTTAACATCTTTAATAATCTCAAATGAATCCACCTCTTGTTCCGGACAGAAGGTCAGACCAAGGCTTAAGACCTGTGTCTGCTCGTCTGATAAGGGACAAGAGGATAGATTAATTATTTCAATAATTTCCAAATAATTAATCTATCCTCTTGTCCCTTATCAGACGAGCAGACACAGGTCTTAAGCCTGGGTCTGACCTTCTGTCCGGAACAAGAGGTGGATTCATTTGAGATTATTAAAGATGTTAACCTCTTTGCTCGTAGGCTTATGTTTAAGGCAATCTATGATAAACAACAGACAACACCGGAGATTGACCAACTTTCAGCAGAGATTTGGAAAAACAAAACTATAAATGAAGTCAAAGCAATAAATGATTTAATGGAATTATGGGAGGAGAGCAACCCTTTGGATCTTCCATTGGAGGATCCGACGGCTTGCCCTTTACCCTCCCTTGATACTGGCATAGGGACTGTATTCCCTTTGCCTTCTATGTATAAACCCAAATCTAGGTGTTTTCCAGTCCTTCAGGGTAATCCAAATATCTGGGCGTTTACCCAACAGGTGTGTAAAGAGATTCAAAACACAAAATGGCGACCTTGGAATAGCAGATCCAATATAAATTTGAAACAACGTCAAGCAATTAAATCATTACAAATGAATGATCAATTGATCATAAAGCCTTCTGATAAAGGAGGCAACATTGTCTTAATGGATCTAAAAAATTACAAAACCATGGTTTTGGATCTGCTATCCAATCGCCAATGGTATCGTCCCATCCCTGTATCTCAGGTTTCATACATTCAAACCAAATACAAACGCCTTATTACCCAGGCTTTTCTGAATGATCTGATTGACAAGAAAACATGTGAATTTTTACTTGTTGAAAATCCTAGATTGCCTACTATGTATGCATTGCCTAAAATACATAAGAATGCTTCTTTTCCTCCTGGGCGTCCAATTATATTGGGAAATGGATGTCTGACAGAATCAGCTAGTAAGCTTATAGATGATTATCTGAGACCACATGTCAAGTCGTTGAGCTCATACATCCAGGATACAGCTGATTTGCTGAGATCCCTGGATGGGCTATGTCTACATGATGAGGCCTGGTTGGTGGCCATAGATGTGGAGGCCCTTTACAACTCGATCCCCCATAAATTGGGGGCTCGAGTTGTGGACGGCTTCCTCTCTGAACGGGGGCCATCAGCCAGGCCATACAATAACTTTGTTTTAGAATTGTTGCTCTTCATTTTGAGCAATACTATCTTTATTTTCGACCGCTCCCACTATCTCCAGGTACAGGGGGTGGCGATGGGGACTAAATGTGCCCCATTGTACGCAAACCTGTATCTGGGGGGGTGGGAGCGGGAGATATTCTCGGCTGTTCAATTTAATCGTTTCTTTGAAAATATTTTAATTTGGAAAAGATTTATCGATGATATCTTTATTGTCTGGACCGGAACTCGAGATGAACTATCGCAATTCTTATCATGCCTTGAAATTAATTCCTATAATCTAAAATTTACGATGACCTGTGATCAGGTCACTGTGAACTTTCTTGATATTAAGATTTACGTTAATGAGGATAAAACCATTGGCTCCTCTCTATACAGAAAGCCTTCTGCAGGCAATACTATTCTTCACGCTGATAGTTCTCATCCCGAGTCCCTTGTCCAGAGCATACCATTTAGTCAGTACCTAAGATTGAAAAGGAATTGCAGCAAGGAAGCTGATTTTGAATTGGAAGCCAAAGCCCTACAGGCCCGTCTTTTGGAACGAGGCTATAGTAAAAATTGCCTTAAACGTTCGTACAATAGAGCAAAGCAGAGGGATAGACATCAATTAATCCACCAAGTGAAACCACGTAAATCTGAATCCAAAGTCCGCCTAATCACCACTTTTGTTGGTGAACACAAAAAAGTACGCCACATCTTTGAGAAATATTGGCATCTTATTTCAACAGACGATGTCCTTTCAAAATATGTGGGCGTTCACCCACAAATTACCTACCGCAAATCCACTTCTTTAAAAGATCGACTAGTTCATAGTCATCTTACTTTAAGAACCAAGATACATCGAAAAGGTACTTCTCCCTGTGGAAAATGTGAATTCTGTGATTTATTGATTAATTCCACTGAAATAATGCTGCCTTCTGGTCAAACCTTTAAGCCAAATTTCTATGCAACATGCAAGACTATTGGGGTTGTCTACCTCATGACATGCACGTGTCAGGCTTTTTATGTTGGGAAAACTAAACGACCCTTCTTTCACAGAATCAGAGATCACATATCCCTTATTAAAAAGAAAAAGATGGAGACTCCCATTAGTCGACATATGGGACTCTACCATTCATTCGATATCTCACAAATGAAGTTTTTTGCGCTAGAATTTGTACCAGACTTTGATCGCGGAGGTGATATTGATAAAACTCTATTACAAAGAGAATCAAAATGGATTCATAACCTTAGAGCCACTGTCCATCCTGGCCTGAATGAATCTCTTAGCTTCAAACCCTTCTTATAGGGCTAGGTCGCCATTGTCAATTTTTCCTATGAGATTTTTTCTTCTCATTCAAAATTATAAATTATTATGTGTATTAATTTTATTATATTTTTTGAGTATTAATAAAATGATTTTTCAGATGTTCATCACGTATTTGGTCTGTGCTGTGTTTGCTGACCTTGTTGGTGTTGGGGTTGAGGGTTTATGGCAAGATCCACTGCTTCACTGTATTATTTTACAATTATTGGCCATGTTTGGTCATGGTCCCTTTAAGGAGCAATTTCTTTGCAGCCTTATATACATGTGAAGCTAAAATGTTTTGAAATGAGGCTTGACTGCCTCATATGGACACTAGAGGCATCACTAGGAGTCCATAGACCCTCAAGTCTATTCGACTCCCAGATCGGCGCCGCTTCAGTCACTTCAGGGTTAAACGCATGCGCAAACTGCAGCCATTTTCTTGGTTACATAATTTTCAAATATGTTCCAAGGGAATAGGGGTAGCTGATATGGATATGTTTCTGTGACCCAAATCAATTCTAAAACACTGTTCACATCCAGCTTAGGGATATAAATCCCTTATATCCCTCTGCTGTTTTGTATTGACATTATTGTCAGTCCATTTCCCTACAACTCCCCTTGCTGACAGTTCATCAGATGTGGCATTACATCTTGTGGGTCCCATTTGCTTTCAGCACAGAGGTCAGTTCATCTGGCTTCCTGTTGAGGGAAGCACTTCCGGTTTCAAGGCTGTCACTTCCTGTGTGCCTGGCGCACCTGCTGTGACACTATCTGTCCTCACCTGACCGTTTGGCGCCAAAATCTTGGTGCCAAAATGGCGGTGGAGAGGGTTATTTAAGGGGAACTGTTTGGGCTGTCCAAATGTGCAGCTCAGTGGAGGTTACTCCCTAAACGATGCTTGGTAAAGGTAAGAGATCTTAGCAGACTATTTGCCACCCACTTCTACCGGGAATTGATCACTAAAATGCCTCTTTTATTCTATTTAAGGGTTTTAAGTACCTCACTCTGACCTCCCTATCTTCCGGATAGTTTTTTATCCAGGCTGGCACCCTGAGTGGATGCAAACCCTCAACATAGGTAAATATATGTTTAGGGCATGGTGATCTGTTCTTGTTTTTTTGTTGGCAATTATATCTGTATGATATTTCCCTGATGGACTAAAGAATTTTCTTTTAAAATATTCAATAGATTCAAACTTGGACTTCCTCTCTGGCAGTCATGAGCATTTTATCTATATGCTCTTATTACCTCCAAAATAGCATATCAAGCAAATACTTTCCAGGTGGGTTCCTCCTTTTGGGATAATATAATATATCTATTTCTACTTTCTTCAATACCATACTAATCTAAGCATCTTTACTAATATACCCCATAGATGGATTGCAAAACTGACATAGTTTTGGATGTTATTTTCCTCTCTATGATGCACTCATTACAACCCCATGTATTCAGCATTTATGTGGACTGCGGAATTCTCTCCCTGAACACCCAGGTTAGCATATGAGCCCACAAGCTCCACCCACTCCCCTTTTACGTGATGTTCATTTCTATATTATTCTACCTAGGCAGTGTCAATTTTGTGTGTTCAATGTCTGACTGTATTTTTCTATTTCAGTAAATATTATATGACATGACCTAACTCTCCTGAGGAAGCCCAAATTTGGGTGAAACATGTTGAGAAAAAGAGCTATAAATGAAAACTTCATCTCTGTCCAGTGATGTATTGTTTTTAAATGTTTTCATAGACATATAATGTCAAAAAATGCAATATTAAGTTATTTTGTGATTTTCAATAAACTATTTTTCATATTTAATATTTTTGTATCATTGCGCCCTAAAAGTCCCAAATCTGTTCATGGAACAAAATTTTGATAGAGACAATGTGCTTTAGGGGGGAGTCCCCACCCCCCCAAAGCAATCCCCCATGTATAGAGCATGTGGCCTGGTATGGTTCAGAAGGGGGGGCACTCGCTCATCCCCACCTTTCTAGGCCTGCCAGGCTGCATGCTCGGATAAGGGTCTGTTATGGATTTTGGGGGATCCCAAACGATATTGTTTTACATTTTGGCATGGGGTTCCCCTCAAAATCCAAGCCAGGCCCAAATTCTGGCACTTCTTTTGTCTAAATTCTGCTGTGAGTGGGGAATTCTGCTGACAGCAGATGAGTCATAATTGTTAAGGACGTGGCAGCCCCCTACTCCTTAACAACCATTTATTCACTGGTTATTAAGGATGTCAGTGGCTGCCAGCTCCTTAACAGCCAGCTAATAAGAAATGCTTTCCTTAAATATTACATGCCTGTACCACTACTTAATTAACGCATGCATTTATTTTTTTGTTAACTTGATTTGACTTTAATGCCGTTTAAATGCTTCTCGACCAGCTGCCACAGTTATACTGTGGCAGGTTGGCTCCCCTGCGCGAGCCGTCATAGTTATACATCGGCTTGTGGGTTCGGGATAGCAGGCGCGCGCTCACTGCACAGCGGGGGTGCCGATGCTCGTGGCCAATCGTCGCGATGACCTCCGGCCCCGAGCGATTGTGAGCAGGAGAAACAGAACAGGGACGAGTGTATGTAAACACACACTTTCCTGTTCTGACAGGAGTGACAGATCGTGTGTTCCTATTTGCTAGGAAACACGATCCTTCACTTCCTCTAGTCAGTCCCCTCCCTCTTCAGTTAGAATCACCTCCCATGGAACACAGTTAACCCCTCAATCGCTCCCTAGTTTTAACCCCTTTACTGCCAGTGACATTTTTACAGTAATCAATGCATTTGTATAGCATTGGTCTCTGTATTAATGCCAATGGTCCCAAAAATGTGTCAAAATTGTCAGATGTGTCCGCCATAATGTCGCAGTCATGATAAAAATCGCAGATTGCTGCCATTACTAGTAAAAAAATAAATAATAAAAGTGCTATAAATCTATCCCCTATTTTGTAGACAGAGAATGGAGTCCACGGTGTCCAGTAATTCCCCTCCAAATTCCAGCACACTCTCATCCACAGGACCCCTTTCCTTCCACAGGTGCCCTTCAATCCACACCACATGCCTATGGTAATGCCCTCACCGCAAGCAATGTACCTCTGAATCACAGGAGGTCATTAAAACATTAAACAGCCTTTATAGCCAATCTGTTCCTTTGCTCCAAATGAAGGGTTCTATAGTGAATACACCACAGTGCCATTCGTGTAAAAACACACAAATCCATCCAAAGTTCTCTCTTTATGTACAGTATATTTCAATAAAACTTATTAATTAATAAAACACTCACAAGTGTAGCTGATAAACAAGTCTTAAGTGCTAATGGAGCAGCACAGTGGTGTAGTGGTTAGCACTTTCACCTAGCAGCAAAAAGGTTGAATCCTGATCACGACACTACCTGCCTGGAGTTTGCATGTTCTCCCTGTGCCTGTGTGGGTTTCCTTCAGGTACTCTGGTTTCCTCTCACACTCCAAAGACATACTGGTGGGTTAATTGGATCCTGTCTAAATTGGCCCTAGTAGGAGTATGTATGAATGTGAATTAGGGACCTTAGACCATGTAAGCTCCTTGAGGGTAGGGACTGATGTGAATGTACAATGTAAAGCGCTGTGTAAATTGACAGCACTATATATGTACCTGAAATAAATAAATAATTAATGTAGTTCAAAGCCACCATTACACAGCACAGCCTGTAATGGCAGATTCAGCTTTCTTTTTCCTACAGTGTGGTGACATCATGGACACTCCCATATAATGCTTGTTTATCAGTTACACTTGTAAGGGCATATACTGCCCAAAAACTATGGGGTAGTATAGATTTCCACATGTCATACTTTTAACTTTCACTGGAAGAAGCCAGGACACTGGATAATCAGAACTTTCCTTACTTGTTGGACTCTTTAACAGAACTACACAGCTCTCTATTCACTTAGCTCTACCAACTTCAGCCACTTGCCTTGGTGTAGTTGGTCACCATAAGGCACAAAATAGGATCCTCCCTCATTCTAATTGGAAAA
Source organism: Lithobates sylvaticus (assembly GCA_028564925.1). NCBI lineage: Eukaryota > Metazoa > Chordata > Amphibia > Anura > Ranidae > Lithobates > Lithobates sylvaticus. The sequence continues at coordinate 244,837,541 of CM053028.1, read as the reverse complement.
ACACTGTGCTTCCATGCTACAACTAAAACTTGCTCTTACTCTAGCACAGAAATTGTCTTTCACTCCCTTAATCCCTCCTTTGCCATAGCACGACCCCAGGCACTCTTCTAATGGTCCAATGGATTCAGATGGATCTCCTTGAGCTCCACCATAAAAAGTCTCTTTTCACCACATTGCAGACAGTAATGCCTGGTACACGCGATCGGAAATTCCGCCAGCAAAAGACAGATGAGAGCTTTTGGTCGGAAAATGCGATTGTGTGTATGCTCCATCTGACTTTTGCTCGCGGAATTTCGGCCAGCAAAAGATTGAGAGTATGTTCTCAATTTTTCGGTCGGAAAAAGATCCAATCGGAAATTCCAATCTTCTGTACAAATTTCGATGCGCAAAATTCCTACGCAAGCTCGGAAACAATTCAACGCATGCTCGGAAGCATTGAACTTAATTTTCTTAGCTCGTCGTAGTGTTGTACGTCACCGCGTTCTTGGCGGTCGAAAGTTTAGAGAACTTTTGTGTGACCGTGTGTATGCAAGCCAAGCTTGAGCGGAATTCCGTTGGAAAAACCATCCAAATTTTATTCGGAAAATCTGCTCGTGTGTACGGGGCACTAGCAGGGCTGCACAAATGCATAAGTGTGGAGGCAGATACTATTAGGGACATGGCAGAGGTATGAAAGCACAATGAGTGATTACCACAAGGCAGTAGCATACATGACTGAGATGCAGAATATAAATACCAAACCTAAACATGGAGAAAATAAATGGATGAAACAATCCACACTAGAATGTTAAGCCAAAGGGTTGAGAAATAGAAGCTGAAAAACAGACTAGCTGCATAGAATGCATCAGTGATCTCTATGAAGGAAGATACCCTTCTCACCCAAGGCTTTTCTGATAATAAATGCAAGTGAAATCAAGGTGGGATACAGAGCTGAGACAAATTAATAGAATAAGCAATCACCTCAAGGCTAAGCTCACAGTTTGAATCAGCAGATATACTTATAATGTCTTAAAGTTAACACACAAGACATTGATTGTCAAGGTCATTTCTAATATATTTAGTCATTGGAGGTTGATTCTAATATGTACAGGCCATTCAACAGCATATTGTAGTAATGAAGATTGTTTTTCTGCTAAAATTTTTCAGTCTTCCCCTGAGCAAAAGCAGATACATAGAGGATTCAATTGGAAGTTTTAAATGGTGATGATACCGAAAAGGGCAGAGGTTAAGGGAGAGAGACTGAAGGTATACAATGTCAGCATACAATCAAAACATAGAAGGTGATTTACTAAGGCAGAAATGTTCATATTGGTCCAGCAACCCTGTGCTCATTTTAACTGCTTCAATACTGTGCGCTTTCACCCCCTTCCTGCCCAGGCCAATTTTCAGCTTTCAGCGCTGTCCCCTGTGAATGACAATTGCGTGGTCATGCAATGCTGTACCCAAATTAAATTTGTATCATTTTTTTGAGACAGATAGAGCTTTCTTTTGGCAGTATTTAATCACCACTAGGTTTTTTTATTTTTTGCTAAAAAAAATGAAAAGACTAAAATTTTTGAAAATAAAAAGTATTCTTTGTTTCTGTTAAAATGTTGTAAATAAGAAATTGTTCTCCATCACTGATGTGCACTGATGAGCTGCACTGATGGGCACTGATTAGACAGCACTGAAGTGCACAGATGAGGAGGCACTAACATGCAGCATTGATTGGCACTTATAGGCGGTCTTGCGACGTTGTACTCAAACAAAATGTATGTCCTTTTTTTTCACACACATAGAGCTTTCTTTTGGTAGTATTTGATCACCTCTGCGGTTTTTATTTTTTGCGCTTTAAACAAAAAAAGCGACAATTTTGAAAAAAAAAATCGAAATTTTTGCTTTTTTTTGCTTTTTGCTAATAAATATTCCCAATAAAAAAAAAAAATCCTCAGTTTGTAATCTTCTACATATTTTTGCAAAAAAAAATCGCAATAAGCGCATATTGATTGGTTTGCGCTAAAGTTATAGCGCCTACAAAATAGGTTATTGATTTATGGCATTTTTATTATTTTTTTTTCACACTGGGGCCTTCTGTGCGTTCGCGGTAAAGCGATGCTCATTTTAGCTTCACCGCTGCTTATTGCGCCACTTTCCGGTCGCTTCTGAAACGCTGTCCATTCATTGTAATGTGCAGGGGTGTTTTGAGAGCGCTGTATCCAGTGCTCTCAAACCACCCAAAAGATGTTGCTTGCAGGACTTATTCTAACGTCCCGCAAGCGCACAACCCGGGTGTGAAAGCACACACTGCAATGAATGGGAGGCAGTTTTTAGGTGCTTTACATTGACTATTTCTAGCACTAAAATGCCTGAAAACTGCCTCAGTGTGAAAGGGGTCTGCAGTCTAGCAGTCTATGAAACCCAAAACTCTTATCTGGAGTAGTCTAGAAATAATGTACAGAGGCAGCTGTGCCATCCAGCATAAAGAAAATTATTGCATTTAAAGTACAGTGCAGGGATTCGCCATGTATCACATATAATTTGAACAGCGGTAACAATTGATTACACATCAGAACTTACCAAAATCTCTGTTCCTGTTCTTAACCACTCAAAAAAAACCTTTAAGGCAAAGGCATAATGAAATAGTTACCTTAGAACAAAGCATCGGCATCACATCCTGGTCACTGCCGAGGGAGCTGACATTTTCGGCGTTTCTTCAGGATTCGCGGCTCCTGCGCTGTGAGTGGCCAGAGACGCGATGATGTCTAATTTCCGGCAGCATCCGGCAGCATGCACCACTGACGTCAGTGGCTGCAGGCAAGGTGAATATCTCATAAACCATAATTTTACCTACAGGTATATTAAGGCTTACCTGTAGGTAAAATTATGGTTTAAAAATCACCTACAGGGATAAACAACCACTTTAAGGACCGGAAAGATTTGCCCCCTTAATGACCAAGTATTTTTTTGCAATACGGCATTGTGTCGCTTCAACTGACAATGTTGAATGTTGTATCCAATCAAAATATATGTCCCCTTTCCCCCACAAATAAAGCTTTCTTTTGGTGGTATTTGATCACCTCTGTGGTTTTTATTTTTTGCGCTATGAACAAAAAAAGAGCGTACATTTTAAATAAAAAGCAACATTTTTAACTTTTTGCTAAAAAATGTCTTCATCAGTTTAGGGCAATATGTATTCTTCTACATATTTTTGGTCAAAAAAAATCGCTATAACCGTATATTGATTGGTTTGCACAAAAGTTATAGCGTCTACAATATAGGGGATTTATTTATGGCATTTTTATTATAATTAAATTTTTTACTAGTAATGATGGTGATCAGCGATTTTTAGCGAGACTGAGACATTGCGGCAGACAGATCAGACACTTTTGACACTTTTTTGGGAACATTGACATTTATACAGCGATTAGAGCTAAAAATAGCCACTGATTACTGTATAAATGTCACTGGCAGGAAAGGGGTTAACACTAGAGGGTGACCAAGGGGTTAAGTGTGTCCTAGGGAGGTGTTTCTAACTGTATGGGGGATGTGCTGCCTGGATGTAGAGAGAGATCGCTGTTCCTGATCACTTCCCTGCCAGAATGGGCATCTGTCTGTTTACATTGACAGATCCCCGTTTTGGCTCTCTGTGCAGTGATCACGGGTGGCCGGCGGACATTGCCACTGCCAGCCACGGGCCTGCTAAAGCCTTTTAAAGGCCCGACATACAATGACGGCGATTCACGCAGCCGTGCCAACCTGCTGCAGTACAACTGCGAGGGGTGGTCAGCAAGTAGCAAGGTGGAACTTTAATCAGAAAATTAAAGTGGTTGTAAACCCCTTACAAACCACTTTGACCTACAGGTAAGCCTAGATTAAGGCTTACCTGTAGGTCCAATAAATATCTCCTAAACCTACATGGTTTAGGAGATATTTAGAAAAAAACAGGCATCGCTGTCTACGACGCATGCGCCATAGACAGTGGCGCGCAGGCGCACTGCGCATGCCGAGTTCACGGCGATATGCCGCTTTCGTGCACATGGGCGGGAGTGACGTCATCGCCACTCCAGCGAATGACAGCACTGGAGCAGCGAGACCCGGAAGTCACTCCGAGCTTAATGGCGTCGCAGAAGGTCGTGGATGAGGGTCGCTTCAGGGGGCTTCGTTCTCAGGTAAGCCATTCATAATGAGCTAGTATGCTATGCATACTAGCTCATTATGCCTTTGCCTTGCAGGTTCCGATTTTTTTTTTTTGAGGAGGCTTTACTTCCTCTTTAACCACTTCAACACCGCCCATAGTCATATGACGCCCACAAGGTGGATCTACCATCCTGGGTGGGCGTCATATGACGTCCTCGGATTCCCGGCCGCCTGGTGCGAGTGCCCGGCGGCCGCGATGTCCGCCGGGCACCCGCGATTGCCCGTTAAAACAACGGGACCGGGCGGGACCGTGGAGCTGTGTGTGTAAACACACAGCTCCACGTCCTGTCAGCAGGGAGGAGACCGATCATGTGATCCCAGTACAGAGGAACACATGATCGGTCTCCTCCCCTTAAGTCCCCTCCCCCTACAGTTAGAATCATTCCTATAGGGACACATATTAACCCCTCCAGCGCCCTCTAGTGTTAACCCCTTCCCTGCCAGTCACATTTACACAGTAATCATTGCAATTTTATAGCAACGATCGCTGTGTAAATGTGAATGGTTCCAAAAATGTGTCAAAAGTGTCCGAAGTGTCCGCCGCAATGTCCGTCACGAAAAAAAAATCGCAGATCGCCGCCATTACTAGTAAAAAAAAAAAAAAAAAATTCAATAAATCTATCCCCTATTTTGTAGACGCTATAACTTTTGCGCAAACCGAAAAATTGCGATTTTTTTTACCAAAAATATGTAGAAGAATAGATCGGCCTAAACTGAGGAAAAAAATAGTTTTTTAAAAAAAAAAATGGGATATTTATTATAGCAAAAAGTAAAAAATATTGTGTTTTTTTTCAAAATTGTCGCTCTTCTTTTGTTTATAGCACAAAAAATAAAAACCGCAGGGGCGATCAAATACCACCAAAAGAAAGCTCTATTTGTGGGAAAAAAAGGACGTCAATTTTGTTTGGGTGTAACGTCGCACGACCGCGCAATTGTTAGTTAAAGCGACGCAGTGCCAAATCGCAAAAAGTGCTCTGGTAAGGAAGGGTGTTTAAAAGCCCTGTATTGAAGCGGTTAAGTCCTGCTAGATCACTTCAGGTCGGCCCGTTTTACAGGTGTAGCTACGTAAAACATTATAAATAAGTGTCTATACTGTTTAAAGTCCAGAAATATACTGTCTCACACTGCTTTGCACATGCTCAGTTGCTCTCCATTTTTAGGCATTTTTAGGCATTGCTGAGTTTGTAGAGGCCCATCTGCTGACAGTCCTAAAACAGAATTAAACCCTCCTATCCTTTACAGCCAAGGAAGCTACTTCTGTTTTATCTGCAACTGCCATGGTGCTGCACATGTGATTAGTTATAACACCAGCCATTTGTTAGTTTGACAGTTGAGGACACAAGCAAATGTGACAGTTAACAATCACAGCATTCCAGGAATGTAACTTTTTTGAAACCATTAAATTAAGGGGTTTAGTTCCACTTTATGGTTTACTTCTGTTCAGGGGCTCTGGGCTTCAGCAAAATGGCAGACTCCAGCAAAAAGAAACAGGAGCAATGCTGGAGGCAATTTACAGCACACATACATTTTCGTAACATAATTCAATAATTGTGGAATGTATGTTCTTTGCTAAAGAACAATATTTTTTATCAAGATGTTATGGGTAAAGTTCCACTTTAAAGTAGCACCAAAGGCAAACTGGTATATAATCTCTTTATTTTGCCCTCTGTGTTCGATTGGGGAGATTTGCATTCACGTCCTGTATATTAAAAAAACAAAGTGAGTGGAAATCCCTCCAAAGTAAAGGACTCTTTTGTTGTCACCAGGGTTACCAAAATAAGTGTATTGGAAGATTTCCTCTCTATTCCTGTTCTGGTGACAACACAAAATGTGGGATTTTCTTTCACTTTTGCTGATAACAGTAAACAGGACAAGCAGAGAGGGTGAACCTCGGGGACAAAGACAGGAATAAAAACCTGACCAGTGTTCTAATCTTTCTCCACTCTGTCCAAAATGTAGAACAAAAAAAAAAAAAAAGTGCAGACTGGACAAAGACCATGACCAATACTGGAGACAAGAGAAATTATTAAAGCGGAGTTCCACCCTAAAGTGGAACTTCCACTTATCGGATTCCTCCCCCCCTCCGGTGCCACAATTGGCACCTTTCAGGGGGGTGCAGATACCTGTATAATACAGGTATCTGCCCGGCCTATATCCGAGGATGCCCGCCCATATCCGAGGGTTCCCGTTGTGTCTTGGGAAACACACACAGTTCCCAGGACACAATGGGGACCAATAGCGACGCGCAGCGCGACTTGCGCATGTGCAGTAGGGAACCGGGCAGTGAAGACGTTGCGTCTTCACTTCCTGATTCCCTGACAGAGGATGGTGGCGGGGCAGCGAGAGACGAGTGGTCTCTTGTCACATTCACAGTCACCGCTGGAACCAGGAACAGGTAAGTGTCCATTTATTAAAAGTCAGCAGCTGCAGTATTTGTAGCTGCTGACTTTTAATATTTTTTGTGCGGGTGCAGCTCCTCTTTAAGTGCCATAGAGCCCTAGGAAGTGTAATTCAATCAGACTGACACTGCTTGTTACATGTATTTTTGTATCAACATTGTGTTTACTAATGCCAGTGCTTTAACAAATCTAGGCTAATTATGAAATGACTATAAAAAATAGTAATAGAGGACTATTTCTTTCTCACAGATCTTTGTTTTAAGGAAAGAAATGTCTGCAAGTAATTTAATTGTATTAAAGAAAATAACACTAGATTAGACAATACTTTTAGAGAAGATTAATTCTGACATTTGTGCCCCAACCTCTGCTACAAGCAAAATTCTCACATCTGAAAGTCATTCTAAGAATACTGTGTGATTTAATTTTACTTTCACAGGTCCTGCTCAGAGCCTTTCATATTATCTTTTTGCGCTACCTAGAGCAATACCCTGCACTTTCTAAATTAGGAGAGCTAAAACTGGTTATCCACATCAGAATGATTCCAAACCAACAGTAACATACACATGGCACCAACATTATATTAATTGTTACATGACACCAAACTGTAGGCATGCCCCCTTACAATGCATATACAAGGGGACTCTGATGTACAGTAAGTGGGGACTTTGGGAACCTTAATATAAGAGGGAATGCTGGGAACTCTGATGTAAGGGGGGAGACCCTCTTATATTAAAGTTCCCCTTTACACTGAGTCCACAGAATTCTTACATCAGATTTCCCAGTGTGAAGGGGAACTCTGAGGATTCTGATGTAAGGGGGGCATTCTGGGAACCCTAATTTAAGGGGAGGAACTGTGATATAAGATGTAACACTATTGACTTTAGTGTAAGGGGTAATGCCGTGGACACTGTGGGATATGTAGGGGCTCATTCACAAATGCATTCATTTCTGAAGAGTGATTGGAAGGCGTTGGAGGCGTTTTATTGCCTCCACACCACCTGCTTTAACTCCTTGAACTCCACCCTGCATACTGTTGTGGGGCGCTTGCAGAGTGCTGCCATTCACTTGAATGGTTCATGGCTAGTGGGCGCTACACCATATAAAAGCAACAGGGTATAAGTGCAGTTGAAGCATGTGAACATGCCCAGTCGCTATCTATACAGCTAAAAGGTGGTAGCAGTCGAAGGGTGGTAAAAGCATGGCTCAACCACATAGTTTTACTGCCCCTCAAATACTAGAGTGAATGATTAAATGTTAAAACTTAAAAATTAAGTGCTAAAAAAATGTTTTAATACATTGCAGTGCCTACCACAATGGTTTTCAGCTTCCATGAGGATCCCACAGATATGGCACATACATCCCACATTAAAGCGGAGCTTCACCCATTAATGGGAAGCTCCACTTGTCTGTCACCCCCCCCTTTCTGCCACATTTGGCATGTTTCGTAGGGGAGGAGGGAGCAGGTACCTGGTTTTGACAGTGGAGTTCAGCCTCCTCCTTCCCCTGCAGCCAGGCCATTCACAAAGTGCAGCCAGTCATGCATGCGCAGTAAGGAACCAGCTGTGAAGCTGCAAGGCTTCACTGCCAGTTTCCCTTAACCGAGATGGCGGTGGCAGCACCCGAGAGCCAATCGAAAAATTGGCTCGGGTGAGGACATTGCTGGATTCGTGGACAGGTAAGTGCCCTAATATTAAAAGTCAGCAGCTACACTATTTGTAGCTGCTGACTTTACATTTTGTTCTGAAGGAGCCCGGAGCTCTGCTTTAAGCCCAAGCTGAACCAATGTAACTGTGTGAAGATTGCCAAAAAAAAAAAAAAACATACAAAAATGATTTGGGAACAGTGCTTCATGACTGTGCCAATCTGGCTATCACATTAATGAAAACTGAAAAATGGCTTGTAATGAAGGGGTATATATAGGCTAGTGTTCAAGTGGTTATACGTTAGGTGATTACACTCAGATTGGTATTAGCTAGTAGACATATATCTTGCTTTTATGTCTTACTGCACAATTTCATCTATCGACAGTATACATTTCTGCACTTTCATATATTGTAAAATAGCTAACTTAATATAGGACCTGACATGCCTTGCCCTGGTTAGCATTCTATGAGATTAATTATAAGCACATGCAGTTCTATTTGCTAAGAGCCCAGGAGCCATTGAATGATATATAGGTCAATAGCAGGTGTCATGCCATCAGCCTGTACAAATAAAATAATATTTCTAGGGGCTATACATGCAATATCCAATTTAAAATGAAAACACTAAAACAACATGACATTGCCTCAGACCGAGTTGTCTGTCCAACTCATTTTCTACTGATGGTCAAATACTTATGTGAGAAGATAATATAAAATGCCAACCATACATTAAATAGGTAATAAAAACCACCTTAGTGTGCTAGCTTTTAACTGATTCTTCAATTTATTTATCCTAATGAAAAAAAAATAATAATAATAATCCATGGCTTCTTTAGATTTAGAGCAATTTAGAGCATTCTAAATTCCAATATTGTTTTAGGTTGTGTGTAAATTTTCTGTTGATATAGCACAATGTCAGGCAATGTATTTAGAGATACCCATTGCATGGAATTTATTGGGTTAAGTTATTTATGTACTTTGCTAAATGAAACACAGGCTGCTCCGTTTGTGTGTATCTTTGTGCACATTGATCGATGCCACAGGTCTCTTCTACTACTCTACCATTAGATAGCCTTCCTTTAGACAACCATTGAAGTGCTGAGCGATGCTGGAAAGAAAACAGTAACAAGTGCATTTTAACATCCTATGCTATGTTTCTGAGCAGCTAGTGTCCAATTTCTGTTTCATACTACTGTCTTTAGGATTCTTGATGCACAACCATATATTTTACCAATGTGTGTAGCAATCAGCGCAAACCCAAACCAAAATAAATTATAAAATAATTAATTAGTGCAAGCTGAACACAAAAAGGCCAATCACGAATCCTTTAAAATGCAATGTAAAAAGTGAGAAAAGTGCAGCGCATCAAACAAAAATTTAAATTAAATAAATGTGAAACTCGATATATACAATAAATCGATTGGCAAAAGTTCATATCTTGTCAGTGCAAGACAATATGATTGAAGTGAATAACTGATTGAAGAATAACACCCAGGTGACCATGGATCATCATTAAAATATTTCTTAAAGTGATATCTATAAGGGGGCTACTTATAATGATATACCATTTCAATAGTGATTGAAATTAAAAGCTGTTATAGTGTATGGTGTATACTGTATGTAACAAACTGCTTGACAAGTGTTGACATCTCAGGAAGCATCTGTTTTAAGGTTCTTATCTTTGTATTTCACCAGAGGATATGAAACTAGCTAGGACCAGTGGCTTAGCAGTTTGTGGTCAAGTCAGCAGATGTATACAGACAAGGAGAACAAACTGTCAGATAAATGCACTAACCTTTGGCCTATATTCTATATTGCAAACTAACGACCATCACATGACAAGAAATTGCTGATGCCTGCTTATGTGTAACAACCTGATTGGCTCCACATGGGGCAGGGTCTTCTAGTATTGCACATAAAAGACTGTGTTCTCCTATTAAACTTTGTAATCATTCTTCACGTACTACCAGTGTATGTGTGTTGATTATCCACCGGTGACCGGGACCTCCGCTCTACCATCCTGGCCTAGGCATTTAGAACACAAGGAGAAAGACGTGTACCTTACAGCACTGGTGTCAGAAGTGGGATATCTTGTGACAGGTAAGTGATTTTGCCCTTTTTACCTTTTAAGGTGAATAGGTGTAAATGCTTACGCTGTCCAGATCATCGCCACGAATTTAGTTTAAAGGGGTTGTTGTGCCTTCGCGGCGGACTAGGTTGGTCCCCCGGGAGGTTAAAAGGACACGCAGGTAGCAATTTAGGTTATTTTAGGTATTTTAAGAGAGTCCGACTAGGTTGGTCTGGCTATAAACTATTGTAAAAGAAATTATTATTATTTTAATCACCGGGAAGTAGCAGATTACGCCCGTGATAAAAGGTTTGGTTGAGCGGACGCCCATTAAGTTTTTGAGAAACAAAAAGTGCACTATAAAATTGAACAAATGTATGGTTTTATAATGATCATTTAAAATAATTCTGTTCATAAGATTTACAGTATAAGACCTATAGAAATAAGTATAAAGTTTTGTTTAAGATATATATATATATATGTGAGACTCCTTTTTTCACAGACAGCGTAAGTATCTAAAAATTTCATGCTGTATAAAGTATAAGAGTTAAATGACTTCTGAATATGCAGAACCTGACTGTAGTGACATAGCTCCACCTTGTCCACATTGTACTATAGGATTACTGTTTTTTAAAATAGAAAATAGGTGGGTTCTATTAACCAATAGACCAGGGGGCTATTCCTGTAGATTAGGGGTAAGAGGAATATATCCCGCCACAAAGAAAGGAACCCTAAATCGAGTACTAAGGGTAAACCTTCACAGTCCCATTAGTCCATCTAATTTGACAGACCAAGCAGACTACCCAATTGTTCGACAACAAGTGATTACCCAAACGGGTTGTTATCACTTGTGCCCACATACTAGTCATACTCTGCCTATTTTGTTAGATGGGGAATTCTGTGGCCACCCCAGGATCGGACATAGGGATCCCGTGCCCATATGAATATATTAAAAACAATCTACCCGGACCACAGGTGGAACCTTTCTGGGCTCAAGTCCAGGAAAGATGCCACCAGTTAGGTATTCATGATCCGGGACCACAAGGTCCTTGTTCAGAGGAAGATTGGAAGGAAGTTAGCAAAATTTGTCAGACGCATAAGCATTCCTACCCCCGGGTAAATCTAATGACCCTCAATACATGAAAGATTGTTATCACTCATGGAGCAAATGTTTAAAAGATTATAGAAAGAAATATGTTAAAAAGACTCCTGCAGTTAAAACAAATGTATCCGCCCCTACCTTTGAACCTCCTCCACCTTATGTCACTGTAAAAATGGACTCAGGAGAGCCTGGTCCTCGCCTACAATTATATCCCTCACTAGAACCTCATGTCCTCGCAAGTATGGTATATGGTGTAGCAAGTGATGATCAGATAGCTGAATGGGAAAGAGATGGCAGAATAAAAAGAGAAAATGAAAGAATAGAAGCTGAAAGTATCAGAGAAAGAGAAAGGCAAAGAAACCTAACCCCTAAAGAGAAACAGTATGAGAAAGAAAAAGAACAGTTTGAATTAGACAGACTGGAAGCGGAGGAACGAATATATAAACAAAGGGAGGAACTAGAACAGTATAGGAAAGCTCTTGAAAAGAAGGCAGAGGAATTAAAGAAAGCTGAGGAGTCCATTATTTCACAACTCTCTACGGCCAGACGTAGCCAAACTAAAAAAAGGGAAGAGATTCCCCCCAAAGGGGAAAAATCCGGAGACATTACACAAACAGAGAGCCCCTTAATAGGTTCTGACAATGCCTCAGAAGAGGAGGAAATGTGTGATGTTAAAGCGCCTTTAATGCATATTGGTACGACTCAGGTACACATCCCCTTGCCTCTGGGAACCCTTTCTAAAATAACGGAGTTATGCCCAAATCCAAAGAAAAGCCCCCGAGAAGCAGCTGCCTTTTTGGCAAAATACAGTATTGGGTCAAGCTTAGATAAAGAGGATGTCCAAGGCATACTTAGTATAATAGACCCTGACAGCCCCGAAGAAACCCCTATAGAAACTCTATGGGCAACCCACGTCCAAGGTGTAAATGACTGGACTTCCTTTTGGAAGGGTATAGGTAGTCACTGGTCAACCTTATACAAAGGTTCATCAGCTCTGCAAGAGTTAATTCTAGCCAAGCAAGGACCTAAAGAGAAATTCTTTGACTTTTGTACCAGAGTCTACCATTTATGGAAAGCGGTAGACAAACCTTCAGCACAAATTTTTACAACCACAGTTATGTCTGGTGGTGACCCTAAAGTTACCCAGCTCCTTAAATTTACAAATCCAAAATGGACTGAACAAAAGCCCGAAGATTTTATGAAAGATGCAAGATCCAGAGAATGCTCTGGAGTCTTTGAACAGAAAGGGGGAATTTTTACTTCCATTGGCATGGGGCCAGAGACAGTGTCCCCTGTTCCCCTTATGACCATGCAACCGTATCCTGATCCAGCTGCTATATACCCCCCGGACCAGGGCTGTTATAATTGTGGCCAACAAGGACATTGGAAATCTCAATGTCCCTATAGGACAGGACAGAATAGGGGTAGGGGTAGGGGAAGAGGAAGAGGATTTTACCCCCCGACCCAGTTTCCACGTTACCCACCCTATCAGGGTCCTCGCCAGCCACAACAATATCCTTCTCAACAACAACAAATGTCACCTCAGCCTCCTAATGGACCACCACCTTTTGTCCCTAACACTCCCCGGATCCCTATGCAGTGGCCATCAAACCGCCAGCAGCCAAACCCCCAATAGGGATGCCTAGAGTATGTCCCTTCCCTCAGTCTAGTGTGTTATAACCTCTCATGGAAGAGTCTTCCCCAAGTTGTATTAAATGTTGATGGGCAGCGTGTCTGTTTCTTAATCGACACTGGCGCCACATCAAGTTCAGTGAATGATGTAATTTTTGACACACCACAATGTACTGAGGGAAACTCTATTGGTATAAATGGGACCCCTGTTACCCATCCCATCACTCCACCATTACCTGTAACCACTCCCGAGGGGCAACATTTGTGCGATCAATCTTTTGCTGTGTTGACCTCCTGTCCTGTATCCCTTATGGGAAGGGACCTGTTATCCAGTTTAAGTATCACTATTAAATTTGACAAAAAAGGCTCACTAACTGCAAGTTCCCCTTTCTGTGACCTGACTGGTCCTAAACGACACACATATAAAGGATTCTTTATGTTACTGCCCGCTACTTTAGAGACTCACAAAATCTGGGCCGAAAACAAAGGTAGCGTAGGATTTATCAACTGCACACCCTACACTCCCCAATTACGTCCAGACGCACAAGCTCAATACCACAAACAGTATCCCTTGCCCCCAGAGAAAACCAATGGAATTGCACCACAGATTGAAGAATACATACGCTTAGGCATTTTGAAACCAGTAATCAGCCCCTGGAACACGCCCATTTACCCCGTAAAAAGGCCAGTGGCGAATGGAGGCTAGTCCAAGATCTAAGGGCAGTTAATAAGCAAGTACTACCCCTCCCGCCCTTGGTATCTGATATAACATTCATTTTTTCATGCATACCTGCAGACTCCCTATGCTACACAGTGATTGATTTGGCAAACGCATTTTTTAGCATCCCTATTGCCGAAGAGGCTCAGCCTATATTTGCCTTCTCATGGGCCGGGGGTCAGTTAACTTGGTCGCGTTTACCGCAAGGGTATGTAGACAGCCCCGCCGCCTTCTCCATGGTACTCAACGAGACCGTCAAGTCTTGGACTTCCGAGCATGGGTCGGTACTAATACAGTATGTGGACGACTTGCTCTTGTGCAGTCGTTCTGCTGAAGATTGTGCGGTCGATTCAACATTACTGTTAGAACATCTGGCCAAAGCCGGCCACCTAGCCTCAAGGAAGAAAATACAGTGGTGTCTACCACAAGTAGAATACCTAGGATGTATTCTGGACAAGGGAACCAGGCTAGTGTCCCCCAAACGTGCCGCAGCCTTACAAGCTCTCAGTCCTCCAAAAGACAAAGCAGCTTTGTTGTCATTTTTGGGCGCAATTGTATATTGTCACCAGTGGATTCCTGACTGTTCTCATTTTGACAGTATCCTACGAGAGGCTGCCGGGTCAAACGCCCCTAAATTGATAGACTGGACAGAAGACAGGAAAAATGCTTTTGATGCTCTTATTAAGAGTTTGTCCACCGCCCCCGCCCTGGGATTGGTAGATTATGGTAAAGCCTTCCAGTTGTACTGTGTAGTTTCAGGAAAATCTTTTGCTGCAGTACTTGCACAATCTCATGGTTCAGGGTATCGTCCAGTGTCATATTTATCTAGAAAACTCCCTGTCCAAGTCCAGGGCATGCCGTCCTGTCTTCAGAATGTCGCTGCCTGTGCCATGTCTGCACAGGATGCCAACAAAATAGTATTGGGACACAAAATGACACTGTACACCACTCATTCAGTTACCCACCTCATACAGAATATGAACACACAACACATGACTTCCCAAAGACTCAGTGGATACGAGATCACTTTGTTAAATACTGACAACTTGGTACTTAAATATGTTCCGAATAGCAATCCAGTTGTACGTTTACTACATTCCATGTTACGTTTACCACACGAACCTGATCACACACATAATTGTGTAGAAAAAGTGGAACAAGTCACTTCACCAAGACCTGATCTTTCTGACATTCCGATTATAAATGCCGAAAATGTTTTTGTAGATGGTAGTTGTTCCCGTCCCTCTGACTCTACATTTTTAACTGGCTATGCTGTAGTTCAGCTGCCACATACAGTACTAGAGGCAAAACCATTGCCCCTGCTTCTGCCCAAGTAGCAGAACTAGAAGCTCTGACCAGAGCCTGTATTCTGTTCACAAACAAGGAAGTCAACATTTATACAGACAGCAGATATGCATTTGGAGTGGTACATGATTTTGGTGTGATATGGGCCAATAGAGGATTTAAAACAGCAGACAACAAACAGATAGCTAATTCAGAGCAGATCCTTAATCTACTACAAGCAATTCTGCTCCCTAAAAAGGTTGCTGTTATAAAAGTAAAAGCCCACTCATCAGATAATAGTATAGTATCAAAAGGAAATGCTTTCGCAGACAGAGAAGCAAAAAAGGCTGCTGCCAGTTCACCCAATTCACCAGCCCCTACCACAATCTTCTTTAAAGAGCACTTCTCATCCCCTGATTTCAAAACTGTTGTGGCCCAAATGCAATCAATGGCCACAGACGCAGATGTCCATTTCTGGGTAGATGAAGGTTTGTCCAAGGACTCTGAAGGTCTTTGGACAAAAGAGGGGAAGATCCTGGGTATACCTGAAGCTAATTGTATCCTAATTTTATCCTACCTCCATGGCCCAGGACACATAGGACCCGCCCCTCTTGTAAATATATATTCAAAATCTTTTTGCACAAATAATTTACAAAAACAAACTAAGCTTCTAACTAGAAGCTGCCTAACTTGTGCCCAGAACAATGTTCAAGGAAAAAGACATGGCCTACATGGCCATCTACCTCCACCCTTGGGACCATTAACAGATTTACAAATAGACTTCACACACCTACCAAAGCAAAAGGGAAATTTGAGGTGCCTCTGCGTGATCGTTGACAAATGGTCAGGATGGGTTGAGGCAATTCCCTGTACCGGAGAAACCGCAAATATAGCAGCAAGATGCTTGTTAAATTATTGGATCTGTAGGTTCGGGATACCCACAACCATATGGTCCGACAGAGGACCCGCATTTAGTTCCTCAGTGACCCAAGTTGTAGCCAAATCTCTGGGGATGCAATGGAAACTACATATTCCCTATCATCCCCAGAGTGCAGGAGTAGTAGAGAGAATGAACAGGAACATCAAAGACAAATTAAAAAAGGCTACAGGAGATACTCTAAAAGGTTGGTTGGAACACTTACCTTCTGTCCTTTTTCAGATAAGAACCACCCCCCATTCCAGGACAGGATTGTCCCCTTTTGAAATTCTAATGGGAATCCCTGAAAATATAGAATTACCCCCATTAGACCCAAATTCTGACATTAACGTTTATTCCCAACAGGAAGTGTACGTGAAAAGTCTGGTAAGTATGCTTCATGAAATAAATGAACAAGTTTCTGTCACCTTCTCTCCTCTTTCAACAGAACCTACCCACCCCTTCATCCCAGGGGACAAAGTACTGATTAAGCAGCTGGCTCACAGGAAAAGAATTGGACCAATCTACTCCGGACCGTGGAAGGTGGAAAAGGTATCCAGGACCGCGGTACTAACGGACCTAGGCAACACCTGGATCCACGCCAGCCGACTGAAGAAGTGTCCCCAGCTCCCCTCAACTCCAGAGCCCCTAACAGTAACCGAGGATACACTCCCTTCAAGACAACGACAAAATCTACAAGATATTCAGGAAGGCATAGGACAAATCTCCCTGAAGGACACGATGACTTTACCTGGAAACAAAACAGATTTTTCTATCATCAGGACAAGTGAAGAAGAAGAAGAAGAATAGTGAATTTTGAGGACATTGAATATATATATATATAATGTTTTCAACATCAGTAACAGGGAAGACCTTGTGCCTCTGGTGCTGTCTAATTCTGGTAGTATTCTTACCCACTTGGCTGATAGCTAACTGTATATACCACCCAGAAGATTTGGGACCACTAAAAGGGATATGTGGGATTCCCAAGTCAAATAACACTCCTATAGTAAGACATAGAAGAAGTGAACCCCCCCAAGAGTTTTCTGATAAAATGTTGTTGTTGAAATTTAAATATAGCTATGCCCAAAAATCAGGTTTTGAAAAGTGCTGGATATGCAGTAAACTACATCCCAGTACTGCCAGAGTTCCTTTAATGGCCATACCTTTAAATTTTACCTCACTCCTAAACGGCACACCCCCTATAGTTCTTACCGACGTTACCAGGAAGAGTCCTAACAAAACCCTCACTTTTCAAATCATAGGTAGAAGCCATTATCCAGACTGGTGTTTCAGGTTAGGGAATACCACCAAAGGAGCCAACGTTTGTAAACAATCAAAGCTTAATATCTCAATGACACAATTAAATGATACATTCTATGTAACCAAAGATCTTACTCTTAATACCACCCTGTATCAATTTCTGAGTATTAATACCACTTCTCCCATGGCTCAGCTTCTGGCTACTCTTATGCCGCGTACACACGAAGGGACAATCCCGCGGGATTATCCTCTGGACTGAAGTCCAGCGGATAATCCCCTCGTGTGTGGGCGCCGGCGGACTTTTTGGCGCCAAAGTCCGGCGGACCAAAGTTTTAAGTTTGGTTTTAAAATTATCCGCTGGACTTGGCAGTCCAGCGGACAATCCCGCCGTTAGTGGGCAAGTCCGCGGGACTTTTGAAATGAACGGACTTGCCGCTCATCGGCAAGTCCGTTCATTTAGCACGTGACTTCAGGTTACGTAGCTAGCGTAGGCAGTTACTGCCGCCGCGCTAGCTCCGTGACCTGGCATGGATTTAAAGGGAATCCCCACGCCGAAAAAACGGCGTGAGGGTTCCCCCCAAATCCATGTCAGACCCTCATCCGAGCACGCAGCCTGGCAGGCCAGGAAAGGGGTGGGGACGAACGAGCGCCCCCCCCCCTCCTGAGCCGTACCAGGCCGCGTGCCCTCAACATGGGGGGTGCCCTGGGGAAAGGGGGGCCATGCGGCCCCCCCCCCACCCCAAAGCACCTTGTCCCCATGTTGATGAGGACAAGGGCCTCTTCCCGACAACCCTGGCCGTTGGTTGTCGGGGTCTGCGGGCGGGGGCTTATCGGAATCTGGGAGCCCCCTTTAATAAGGGGGCCCCCAGATACCGGCCCCCCACCCTATGTGAATGAGTATGGGGTACGATGTACCCCTACCCATTCACCTAAGGTGTAAAATGTAAAGTACAAAAACACACACACTTTTTAAAAAATATTTATTGCACTGCTCCGGGGGTCTTCTTCCGTCTTGGGGGTCTTCTCGCCGGACTCCTCCGCTCTCTTCTGCTCTTTTACCTAGCTCTTTCACGAGCGGGGGGAGTCCGGCTACCTTCTTCGTCGTCGCCGCCGTCGTCTGGGGGTCTCGATCCGCCTTCGGGGGTCTTCCGGGGGTCTCTTCTGTTCTTGCGGCAGTCGTCGTCTTCCGCGCCGCCGGCGCCTTCTTCTTCTTGTCCTTCTTCTTGTCCTTCTTGTTCTTCTTCTTCCGATGTTGACCCGTCGCTGTCTCTGCCCGGAATGCCTGTGCCGCTCTGCGCTCGGACTTATATAGGGACATGGGGGACAGGGTCACATGCACATGTCACATGGTGACCCCGCCCCCTTGTGTTGTCACAGTCCCGGAGGATGCTGGGACTGTGACATCGCAAGGGGGCGGGGTCACCATGTGACATGAACATGTGACCCTGTCCCCCATGTCCCTATATAAGTCCGAGCGCAGAGCGGCACAGGCATTCCGGGCAGAGAGAGCGTCGGGTCAACATCGGAAGAAGAAGAAGAACAAGAAGGACAAGAAGAAGGACAAGAAGAAGAAGGCGCCGGCGGCGCGGAAGACGACGACCGCCGCAAGAACAGAAGAGACCCCCGGAAGACCCCCGAAGGCGGATCGAGACCCCCAGACGACGGCGGCGACGACGAAGAAGGTAGCCGGACTCCCCCCGCTCGTGAAAGAGCTAGGTAAAAGAGCAGAAGAGAGCGGAGGAGTCCGGCGAGAAGACCCCCAAGACGGAAGAAGACCCCCGGAGCAGTGCAATAAAATATTTTTTCAAAAGTGTGTGTGTTTTTGTACTTTACATTTTACACCTTAGGTGAATGGGTAGGGGTACATCGTACCCCATACTCATTCACATAGGGTGGGGGGCCGGTATCTGGGGGCCCCCTTATTAAAGGGGGCTCCCAGATTCCGATAAGCCCCCGCCCGCAGACCCCGACAACCAACGGCCAGGGTTGTCGGGAAGAGGCCCTTGTCCTCATCAACATGGGGACAAGGTGCTTTGGGGTGGGGGGGGCCGCACGGCCCCCCTTTCCCCAGGGCACCCCCCATGTTGAGGGCACGCGGCCTGGTACGGCTCAGGAGGGGGGGGCACTCGTTCGTCCCCACCCCTTTCCTGGCCTGCCAGGCTGCGTGCTCGGATGAGGGTCTGACATGGATTTGGGGGGAACCCCCACGCCGTTTTTTTTTCGGCGTGGGGATTCCCTTTAAATCCATGCCAGCTTGCGGAGCTAGCGCGGCGGCATTTACTGCCTACGCTAGCTACATAACCTGAAGTTACGTTCGAAATGAACGGACTGCTCCGTGTGTGGGCAAGTCCGTTCATTTTCAAAAGTCCCGCGGACTTTTGGCCGGCGGATTATCCGCTGGAGAAGTCCGTGCGTGTGTGGGCAAGTCCACACGCTCGGAAAGTCCAGCGGACCCAGCTGGAAAGTCCCGCGGGATTGTCCGCTGGACTAGGTCCGCCGGCAAAAGTCCGCACGTGTGTACGCGGCATTACACTATCTGGTTTGTCAGACCAAATGTATAAGGTACTGCGTGCATGCCCTTTAGCACTAGGGAACAATACTTACATTTGTTGTGGAAAGCTCTGTCATCCCTGGATTCCTATCCAGCCCCAGGGATGGTGTTATCTAGCAGCCCTGGCCCCACTCATGGGTGTATTGGGAAACAATGAAGGTACTCACCTCCTTGAGGCCAGCATCCACCCCAGGTATCCCCTTAAACATCGCAATAAGAGAGAGATATTCCTGGAAAAAGATATGGCATGGGCATGGTTCCCCTCCTGGACAGGATGGGGAATAGATTTAATGAAGAGACTAAACAATTACACTGGAATCATTGATGAGATCTTGGAAAAGAATTCCGATGACATCACAAAATTAAACATAGAAACCAGGGCAATAAGAAAACAATTAGAACTACATGATTTAGCTATAGAAAGCATGAGCGCAGCCCTTACCGGCCTTTGTGAAATTACTGAAGATTATGAATGCTGCACTTGGATTCATAATACCAGTATTGAAGTACCAGATTATTATGACATAGTTGCCCAACATCGCAAGGAGGTAAATAAACTCCAGGATGAGGCAAGGAACATTGGAAAAACGTGGGATCCCTTCTCCACAGGTTTTGGCCTAGGGGGACTAACCTCCTGGCTAAAAAATACTGCCATGACCATTGTTATGATATTGCTTTTTATTTTGTTCTTATATGCTTGTTATAAAATAGCTAGATGTATCTGTAAGAAGGGTGTAAAAGCAGGTTCAGAGAGTTTTAAACTGACCTTTATCACCAAGGAACAGACTGTGTGGTATGAGAATCAAGAACACGAAACCACAGAGTACCAGACCTGTGCTATAAAATAAGGAAAGGGATGATCATTATGTTAAAACAGAATGATCAAAGGGAGGATTATAAGGGGGCTACTTATAATGATATACCATTTCAATAGTGATTGAAATTAAAAGCTGTTATAGTGTATGGTGTATACTGTATGTAACAAACTGCTTGACAAGTGTTGACATCTCAGGAAGCATCTGTTTTAAGGTTCTTATCTTTGTATTTCACCAGAGGATATGAAACTAGCTAGGACCAGTGGCTTAGCAGTTTGTGGTCAAGTCAGCAGATGTATACAGACAAGGAGAACAAACTGTCAGATAAATGCACTAACCTTTGGCCTATATTCTATATTGCAAACTAACGACCATCACATGACAAGAAATTGCTGATGCCTGCTTATGTGTAACAACCTGATTGGCTCCACATGGGGCAGGGTATTCTAGTATTGCACATAAAAGACTGTGTTCTCCTATTAAACTTTGTAATCATTCTTCACGTACTACCAGTGTATGTGTGTTGATTATCCACCGGTGACCGGGACCTCCGCTCTACCATCCTGGCCTAGGCATTTAGAACACAAGGAGAAAGACGTGTACCTTACAATATCCTCCACTGAAAATAGATGAAATACTCTTACCAGATGTGCAACGCACATACGCATGAAATCAATAGGGAATGAGGTGTGTGGTTCCAAACGCGGCCGACTCCAATCTGGGAAATAACCAGCCAGCAGGAACAATCTTGTGGCAGATTTTCACTTCATGCATCAGGCAAATCAATGGTAGACGGCGTGGATCCAAGCGAAAAAAATTCTCCAACATAAAATAATAAAGGGGGGACACTCTAAGTGTAGACTGTATGGTATTTTTATTAAAAAACTGATAATTAAAAAGTACAACCTCAATAAAAATCGAATGGTTGTATCTACAGCAAGGCTAATAAGTAATAGCCACAAAATTAAAACATGAAGGAAGTCCAGTAAATGTTACAGCCATGTGCAAGCTTAATATATAGGTCTGGTGTTCACAGCTGATAACTGAAAAAGCGGAACATATGCTTATTTAAAAATCCCGCTCTGCAGGCATATGGAGATCGCGGTCAGAGCCGCTGAGAGTGATGAATGAAGCGAGTGACTGATAGGCTCCTTCCCCCGACGGGGGAACTTACTTGGGTATATTGAATGGTTGCAAATGTATATGTTTCTTTCATAGTTTCTCCTTATATCAATCTTGACTGTACGCAGATCACCTCAGTATAGGCATTATAGCCCCTTAAAACGTTATTCTTCCCCGGATACCTCCGTGCCATCTGCAAATCCTGGAAGCCAAATAATGGCTCCTCTATTTTACTTCTATATTACAGCAGTTCATTGGCAAGAATACGGTGTAGTCTTTGATGTATTTTACAGACTAACAACACAGTTATAAGCAAGATTGATTCCTATGCCACTATACTGCCACTATACTGAATTCATCTGCGGGAAAGGTCTGTATTGCAAAGATGTGGTCGTTTAATAGTGTTTTTTCATCTCACAAGCGTCATAATACGTGTCAAACTTATTTCCTCACGTTCAGGATTTAACTGGGCACCTTCCGTTATTTCCTCCATTATGGTGAACGTATAAAGTTATGTGTTAAGGCTGTATGTCCCTAGGCAAAGTTGATCTTTTAACCAGCCAGCTCGATATATGACCTAAACCCTCCCCTCACACGAGTTTGCTGTTTCCTACTCACTGCGCTTAGCCACTAATGTGAGGTGGCCGTCCTTGTGGCCATTGTCAGGGCATGCTGGGTAAGAGATCTGAACTATGGAAACAAAAGATCACCTTGCTACCCTGCAATATGCACATTACTACATGTCATCTATGTGTCCTTTGTCTCAATGGGTTAGCAGGGGCAGAGTGACGGACGTACCTGCTACACAAACAGAACTTGCGTATACAACAACCACATGAGGGCTGTCACGATTGTTTTAACCAGTACCCTTCTCAGGTCATTAACCTCTAGACAACTCTGAACTTAGCTCATGAGATAAGGAGCTCTCAGGGGCAACCCTATACAGTACAAGTAGTACGGACACACATACCCACCATGAGACTTAAAACTGGGCAACACCCTGCCATAGCAGGCCATACCCATGTAAGCGCTACATCTCAATTGTAAAAACATTCTGAGGCACTGGGGAAGCCTCCTTCTCTTCTTCTCAGTGATACTCTTCCTGCACCCGGCTGTCCTAGAGCTCAAACAGGTATGATTCTCCTACCTATGGCAAGAGTCACATTTTCTGCCCCCCATGTTTCCTATCTGACTTATGTAGAGCCTGCACCCTTAGACTCCTTCTTCGTATGCTTCTGACTTTATTAGTGCCTAAGCTCTCTGTGATCCTCATATCACCTGAGCAACATCCAGATTAGAACAACTCCACGCTACCACTAGGCGGACTCTACTGAATCACGCCGACCCTTCCCGGACTTTTACCAAACCAGAGGAGATGGCTGGACTATCTTACTGCCGGGAGAACTATAAAACCCTACACTATCTCCCAGAGATATGCCCGTACACATGGTCGGAAATTCCGACCACAAAATCCGTCTGATTTTTTCCGACACCGGTGTTGCATATACACGGTCGGACAAAGTTGCCGGAAAATACGATCATTCTGAACGTGGTGATGTTCGTTGCGTACGACGGAACTACGTAGAGGCTAGTAGCCAATAGGTTTGGTCTCCTAATTTGATATGAGCATGCGTGGCACTTTGTTCGTCGGAATTCTCTACACACGATCGGAAAAAGTCTGATTGGATTTTGTTGTTGGAAAATTTGAGAGCAGGATCTCAAATTTTTTCAGTCGGAAATTCTGACGGAAAAAGTCAGATGGAGCCCACACACAGTCGTATTTTCCGACAACATGGTCCGATCGGACATTTTCCGTCTGAATTTCCGACCGTGTGTATGGGGCATTAGTGTAGCCCCTACACTGTTTCTCCCCCCCCCCTGTATTTTTCCTCAGAAAATTGTGTCCTGACACAGAAAGAGCCTGCTATCCCCAACGATGGCTACCAACACAGTGAAATGTACTGACGCCAAACTTAAAATTGTTACAATCAATGCACAAGGACTAAACCTCCCAGAGAAACGCTCAAAGCTACTATCAGATGCACAAAGCCTAGGAGCTGAGATACTGTTTATACAGGAGACACATTTTCTTTAAGACTGCATCCCAAAAACTATCCAACCTGCACTATCCAAATGCCATACATGCAACTAACATGCATCCTGATCTCCAGACACTTGCCTTTGCACATAGATGAATCCCTAATAGGCACGGAGGGCCGGTACCTGTTTATCAAAAGTACCCTATGGGGGAGACCCATCACCCTTGCAAATATTTACAGCCCTAACAAAGCGCAGGTTGGCTTCTTTTGAGAAACCACACAAACACTAGCTGCATTCCAGTATGGCATATGGATAGTCAGAGGTGACTTCAATGTCGTACCCTAGAAGACACCTCGACAGGTTCCTCTACATTACCTTTCCGAGCACTCAAACAAATTAAGCTACAATTACAATTCTGCATGCAGCTCCCGCAGTGTTGTGCACAAGAGCCGAGGCTCATTGTCTGAGATACAGCAGCAGGAGCCATTGTCTCCCCCTGCTGTCAATCACAGTCAGTGAGGTGGGAGTGGGGAATGGGACTAAGACACAATCTCTGTGTCTTATGGACACAGAATGGTGACTCAGAAGCAAGCACAAAGGTGGAGGGGCCCTGAGCTCTGGCAGAGGGCCTGAGAAGAGGAGGATTGGGGCTGCCCTGTGCAAAACCATTGCACAGAGCATGTAAGTATAACATGTTTGTTTTTTTAAGGTTTCCTTTACAAATGCCTTAAGGCATACCTTTAAATGTTGCCCTGTTAAAACCTTATCCCTGCTGAACAGTATTAAAAATAATGGTTAGCATTGTTACATGTTCCTGTGGCTGTACCCAGCTACCCATGCTCCTCTTTCCCCTAAAAAACTAACTTTGAAAAAGGCAAGACGAAAATACGTTTGGCTCCTATAGACTCTCATGGTTTGTTTGGTTTGCTCATCACTTATGGTAATAACAAAGCTTTTCAAACATGAATCTTGACTAATCGAAAAGAAAAACAGGATAAGAAAAATGACTTTAAGTGATACTAAACTCACACTGTTAAATTTACATTGTTCATTCTATTTCTGTATGTGTACCTTTTTCCAAATTGATATACAGCTGTCACATGAACCAGCTTTTTCCCAGCCTGTCTTCAGGGAAACATAAGCAGGGGGAGCTTCTAGTCCTCTGCTGCTGGTCACGTTCAAAATAAAAAACAACCTTTGGAATACAGAGTAAAAATAAATAAACAATATCAATAAACTGTTTTAAATTGTCATAAAAAATATATATTTGAGATCAATTTTTTTTATTTTTGACAATAACATGGAGTGGTGGATTTCAGCCAGCTTATGTCTTAGAGAGGGAGGTGAAGCCTCCATTAATCTACATGCAATATCCTGTGCCCATTGTGTTTGGCTGGTTAGTGGGCATAAAGAAGGAGAGAGGGAGTGGGATGTCACTGTGTATACACCCACACGTGTGACTCTATAGTCACATGGGCTGCTCAGATGTGATAGGGAGGAAATGCTCAGCATAGAAACTCACTGAAATCTGAGCATGTGCAGATTTGCCACCACAGCTGCAAAATCCCTAGCTGAATTGGGGACATGAACAGAAGGTGAACAGAACAGAAGGAACAGAAGGTAGAGATAGAGAGCAGCACTTCAATAACAGTAATGTTTTCAACTTTGGATAAATGAAGGGCAAAACCATTTCACACTGTATCCCACAAATTCTTAAAGTAGTATTAAACCAAAAAGCAAACATTTATTATATTGCAGCCTACCAATTCTTAGGCCTAGTACACACAGTACGAAAATCAGAAGAGAAAAGTCTGAAGACGAACTGTCTGTGGATTTTCGGATTGTTAGTACGGTGCATTCGAAGGACGATTTAACTTTTACATCAGACAAAAGCTCAACGTCTGATTTTCGGCTGGTCAGTACAGAAATCGTCACACAAAAGTCTAAAGTACAAACACGCATATTCGGAATCAAGGAACGACTGGGAAGAGTTTAGTCTTGTAAACTACTGTTCGTAATCTAGAATTAACATTTGTGACGCGGCAATTGATGAAATGTCAAAATTCTCATCTTCTTTAATGGGATAATAATGAAGCTGCTTTGCTGGTGATACTGATGTAGTTATGCCAAATGTATTTAAAAGGCATTTGTTTTGTACGATCTGAAAATCGCAAATCAACGTTCACCAAACTTCTACTAACACGAAATTAAGAAGGGGCCCAAAGGGTGGCGCTTGAGAAATTAACTTTCTCTTTATATTCTCATAGTACTCCACTATGTTCGTGTTTGTCAAACAACAATTTGCGGATAGTTAGTATGCTAGACAAAATCCTGCACACACGCTTTTGACAAAAGTCAGACACTCGGTCATCCAACAATCAAACCATGTGTATGAGGCCTAAGATGTGATGGCTGCATTAATTTCTTTTTTGGCTTTCTTTCTTTTATTTTCATCTGGTGATCCAATCAGTAAGTCTGCTGTTTTTTCAAAATAACAAGCTCTTTAGGAGAATGTATTAGTTACAAAGATGAGACCATTTAACACTAGAAGGGGTACTTACAATAATCAGCTTTTATTTATTTATGTAAAACCAGTATCCCAAAATGAAAAAAAAAAAAATGTTTACTGTAAATTAATATAAAGTATTAGCTTCAATGTGTTAGTATATTTAAATATGCTTATACGTCTAACAGTCCTATCACTCACCTTCCCTCAGACTGACAATGCTGTCCAAAGGTATCCTTGTGCCCATTCATCCAGAGTAGGCGTACTCTAATATAGAAGGTGTGTAACATGTGAAAATAGAGGGAAAAAAGTCTAAGATAAGAAAACGAATGCAGCCACCACAAGAGAGACTGAAGATGAGATATGATCACTATCTACAAATTAATCAATGGTTAATGTAAAGGAGGTAACAAATTGTTAAATCCTAGGTCCCTGATGAGAACATTTGGTCACAATATAAACCCTCCTATCATTTTCAGCCAAGGAAGCTGTCACCTTGGCCTCCATTTGATCTTCAACTGCTATAATGCTGTACATTGATCAGTTATGGCAACAGCCATTTGATGGTTTGACAGTTTGGTTGAGAGCACAACTAATGTCAGAGTTACATTCCCAGAACGTGCCAGGAATGTAACTGTTTTTTGAACAGTGGACTTAGTTCTACTTGAAATCACTCCAGCATCACCTGTGCATGTTTGCTTTGGAACAGCCTTCTAAGGCCCGTTTCACATTGGGCAGAACCATTTGACGGACTCCGCTTGCTCAGCGGGGGAATCGCTTCACTGATCCCCACTAAGCAGGTGTATGACAGGGCCATCTCGGCTCACTGTGCAGAGCAGAGGCGGACAGAGTCCCACTCTCCTCTATGGCGAAATCAGATGAAAACGGGCCGTCTGTCTGTTTTTATCCGATCCGTCAGACGAATGAAAAATAGGACCAACATCCATCTGGATTTGGCAGACAGGATTGGATCTGATAGCAGCGGGTGTCAGCGGAAATGTCACTGCTAGGGATGGGCTTTATGCATGATTTCTACTCGAATAGTGAACAATTTGGGGTGTTCGCGGCAAATTCGAAAGCCGTGGAACACCCTTTAAAGGTCTATGGGAGAAATCAAAAGTGCTAATTTTAAAGGTTAATATGCAAGTTATTGTCATAAAAAGTGTTTGGGGACCAAAGTCCTGCCCCAGGAGACATGTATCAATGCAAAAAAAAGTTTTAAAAACTGCATTTTTTTCGGGAGCAGTGATTTTAATAATGCTTAAAGTGAAACAAAAAAAGAGTAATATTCCTTTAAATTTCGTACCTGGGGGGTGTCTATAGTATGCCTGTAAAGTTTCCCATGTTTAGAACAGTCTGACAGCAAAATTACATTTCTAAAGGAAAAAAAGTCATTTAAAACTACTCGCGGTTATAATGAATTTTCGGTCCGGCAACAAAAGTTCATTGATTAAAAACGGCATGGGATTCCCCCACAGGGGAACACCGAATCAAAATTTTAAAAAAAATGCGTGGGGGTCCCCCCAAATTCCATCCCAGGACGTTCAGGTCTGGTTTGGATATTAAAGGTAACACCACGCCAAAATGAAAAAAAAAATGGCGTGGGGATCCCCCCAAAAATCCATACCAGACCCTTATCCGAGCACGCAACCTGGCAGGCCACAGGAAAAGAGGGAGATGAGAGAACGCCCCCCTCCTGAACTGTACCAGGCCACATGCCCTCAACATTGGGAGGGTGCTTTGGGGTAGCCCCCCAAGGCACCTTGTCCCCATGTTGATGGGGAGAAGGGCCTCATCCCCACAACCCTTGCCTGGTGGTTGTGGGGGTCTGTGGGCGGGGGGGCTTATTGGAATCTGGAAGCCCCCTTTAACAAGGGGACCCCCAGATCCCACCCCTCCCTGTGGGAATTGGTAATGGGGTACAAATGTACCCCTGCCATTTCACAAAAAAAGTGTAAAAAATTTAAAAAAAGACAAGAGACGGTTTTCGACAATTCCTTTATTAATGTCTTCTTCTTTCCCCGCTTCTTCTTTCATTTTCTTCTGTTCTTCCTTCAGTTTTCTTCTTCTTCCTCCATCTTGTTCTTCCCTTGCTTCTTCCTCGATCTTCCTCTGCTTCTTGCTCCGGTCCTCTGCTTCTTCCTCCAGTCTACTCGTCCATCATCTTCCTCAGCTTCTTCTTCCCCACTTCGTCCTCGATACCACCTCAATGGGAGTCTCCCGCTGTGTGACGCTTCTGTTCTTCTGACAGTTCTTTTATAACTGAGGGCGGGGCCACACTGTGACGTTCCCGGGTGACCCTGCTCCCCTCTGACGCACAGGGACTTTCCTAGGGCTTTTCCTGAGGTGTCATAGGGGGCGGGGTCAGTGACCCCCAAAGTGTAATTTTAATCTTGGACAGTTGTCATTGAAATATTTGCTCACATTGGATGATCAGTGAAAACAGGCAGAGCCTCTGTGAAATGCTTGCCAATTTCCATCTGCCAATCAAAGTGGGTCTGTTACTGATTAAAAAGCATGTGTTACCACTAAAGCTACATGAAAATTTTATTTTATTTTTTTAAACTGAAAGGAATCATATTGGGGGAGCTGTTGCTCTTTGTGAGACAAGCTAAGTTTAAGATAAAAGCCATACATTTCATAACCAAATATGCACTGCCAGTGTATGCTGTCATGGTCTGTGAAAACCATACTATTCTGTAATAGCTTTACGACATCCTCAAGAATGTTTTTTGTAATATTTGTCTATTTTCAATGCTGCCCTTGAAGCATCATAAAAATACCCTTTCCCTGCGCTACACTATTTTATTTATTTATTTATTTATTTATTTATTTATTATACATTGATACATGCCCCCTGTAGCATACCCCAACTTGAATTTTAAGGAAGATTTGCCGAACCTTAGGCAATTGAACCCTAGAAAATGTGCTCCCACTAAACCTTTTTTCGCTTCTAAGGCAAATCTTGAGTTCCTTATTTGACCTAAAGCCAAATAAACACTTATATCCCTAACAGCAGGCAAACCATGACATTTCAGTAACAGCCCTAAATGTTTACTAAACAGTTAGATTGCCTCTTTAGACTTAAGTTTTTTTTTTTTTTTTTTTATACTAAGGATACAATTTACTAGATTAAATATGATTATATATCATGTTTATTAATGACTTCTTTTGCCTATACAGCTGGGTAAAGCACAGGCCTTTAACATAATCATAATTAACTTTCTGTCAACATTTCATTGATCATCCACATAACGGTAAATGGTTCCATTGCTTTTGTAGTTGGTGAGTTGCATTTTAAATGAGACAATACCAATTAGATATCCTTTTAACTAAACATGTCTCTGAGCATTGGTAAGGCTTTGCTGTCATTTATTTTTTGCAGTCATCACAAAAAAAATCCTTAGAGAACTTGCTGGACATATCAGCATCAGCATTGTAATTGACTCAGGTATCTTTAGACCAGCTTGGGTGTGATTTTTATTCATGGCAAGCCTGCTATGCTAATTGAGACATGGAGTGCAATTTGGATTGAGTACCTTGAAATGGCAGACCTAATCATGTTTCATTATACTGATGATAATAATAATAATAACTGCGCAAATGTTATATTTTGCATTTTAGGACCCTTTTCTCTTCTCCAGTATTTTTGTAATACACTGACTTGCCTAAAGTGTAGCTCCTCGACTGTCACTGTACGGCTGCACAACACAGGCTTTTCAGATCTTTCCAGACCTCAACTTCAATGCGTGTGCAGCTCTGCTATTACTCCAATCGAAAAGCCCATCAACAGTTGGACAAAATGCAGACAGACCTTTCAATTAAGTGAATTGAGTTTGGGCCAACTTGTCTTCATTGAAAATAATCGATATGCCTTGTTTAACACATTACATGGAGTAAGTTAAACCATTACGCTATATAATGCTGGGGATCCACTATTGATTTTGACATATGCATTATATAGTGGACACTTTGTATATGTGAGTATATCTGGAAAGTTTTACTCTCTGTCATTTCCTAAAGATGTTATGGCTTTATATGTAGGAGCCTCCTTTATCCTTCGTCCTGCTGAGTTACTGAGGATTTATAGTGTGATAGCCTAATTGCAAATATAGTTCTGAAGACAGTTCTGTTTTTAATGATAGGTATTACTATCAAGTATATTAAAGTTGGAGGTCCATCCTATAGTGTCAGTCCTTATTTATTTGGGTGTCAGTGTTGGAGCATCTGAAGATTCATTTTTCCTTATATGGGCAATTGTTTAGCAACCTTTTTCATCTCTCATTGTTCGTTTATTGTATAGCATCATTTCTATAACAGAATGTTAATATATAGTATTTGTTTATTGTACATTAACATTCAGTTGTGGGAAAGTGTAATATAAATGTTTGATGATGCGTGTTATTTCATTTACATATCACATATTTATATCTGTGTGTAGGGCAAATAAAACAGAATTTGTATTACACTACTGGGATAGAAAGCATAATGAATGCTATGAAAGGCTATGGTATGAATCATTTATCTGATTTTTTAAAAGTGAATAAATTGTTAATAAACAGACAAACCAGAAACGGAGGAGTGCTTGTTGTCTATTCCCACCTACTTTGGGCCTCCTTTAAATTTTTGCATAAAAGGGTTCTGTGAATGCTACCCTAACTTCCAAGTACACTGCATGCTAATTGACCTTAGCTGCAGCACACCACAATGATTAAACTATTGTTATACAAAATACTACAGATTTGGTT
Organism: Lithobates sylvaticus; assembly: GCA_028564925.1. NCBI lineage: Eukaryota > Metazoa > Chordata > Amphibia > Anura > Ranidae > Lithobates > Lithobates sylvaticus. The sequence continues at coordinate 244,806,558 of CM053028.1, read as the reverse complement.
GTTTTTTTTGTCACTCAAAAGGTATGGGCTACCTTAATGCATTGCACATGCATGTGCATAATGCCACATGCTAATGCACATGATAATGTACTGCAGTGGAAGGGAACAATGTTCAAGGGGTCTTAAGATCATTGAGTGTCAGTAGGAAACCATGATGTAGCATGAGAAGCCATGATTCCTAAACATTGCATTATAGAGTACAGAAAGAAAATCAACTACAGGTTTGCAAATACCTAGATTTTTTTCTAGTGTATAACTGATAAAGTTGAACTCCTTAAACACTAGCAGCAAGTGATTGCTTTTTTAAATGAAAATTGAAATAGTTATGTCAAATTTAACACAGTTTTAAGAAGATGTTTTGAAGGTTGCATAGCTATTAGTAAATAACATTTGAAAAACGTTCATGGGTAGACTGCACATTAGAAAAAGATAGGGAAGTGCTTTGTTTAATTATTTGTTTTGTAAGTCAAAAATGTGATACTTCAAAAGACATTACTCCCTTAATCTTCTGAGGGTGGGTCATAATTGTTCTAGATGGATTTATTCAAGGGAATTTATTTGGAAGTTGGGCGGTATTATTAAACTTCTAACTGAATGTATGAATGTCATGTCAGAATAGATTCCGCAAATGCTTTAAATTTCTGTTCATACACTTGTGATATTAGTATCAGCTAATCAGTACTGTAAGGGAATATAATTGTCTAGCCCAGGAGTCTCTGTCTTCTTCTTGTCTAATGTAAGGATGATGTTAGGGCAATGCCATATCAAGAAGCACAATAGAATGATGCCAAGAGGTGGAAAGGTTTGTCAAAAAAAAGTCCCTTTCACAAGACATATTACTTTTTTAGTTTCCTAGGAAAATAACCTTTTTGACAGCTGTGTGATGGGCTGTTCTTCTTAGTGGTACAAATAACTGCTTTAAAAGATAAATAGTAAAGTGCAGAATGTGTGGCAGTCTAGACTTACAGACAGGCTGACCCTTGAGCAATGATGCAAAATCCAAACTGGTCTTTTTTTTTCCCTTGTGATTTTTTCATGGATTAGTCACTTTGGGTCTCTAAGTGGGACTTACTCAATATTTTTTTTTCCTTTATTTAATTTGCTTGCATATTCAAGGCCATTTTAACATTATATACAATAACAAATAATCAAACTGATAATCTGAAAGCCCTGACTTTCTATCAGTCCTGGCTATTTTGTAACTACTAGGTTCAAAGTTTAACACTATTTTTGCAGAGAAAGAAAATAACCTCTCCTTGTCAGTTATGTACAATGTGGGTTTTTCTAACATCTACTATTGGTAAAGCATACAGTATATGATCTATGCATATTCAATGGCTGATTAAAGGGTAAGTTCACTTTTGTACACTTTTTTTTCTAAATTCCAGCTCCCCTATGCACCAATATAGCATGCATGTACTTTTTTTGAAAAAATATCAAAGCTTTCCATTAAATCTACAGTCGCTTACTTTTCTTGTCCTAATCCACATTTCCAGACGTTTCCATTAGTAATGTCTTTTTCCTGATCAGGTCTTTAGGTCATGACACAGGAAAGAGTTGACCAGCTGACCTCATTAGCACACACCCTGCCTCATCCACCCACCCATTCCCGGGTGCATGTTTTTTTAAATGAAATGTAATCAATCAGTGATCACCCTTCTCACTAAATACAGATTGCATAGTGCATGGCCATCTTTATACAAGTACATAGGAGGGAGTGGACAGAAATACTCAGTTGTCATGCCCCATTCACAATTCTGCATAGTGGGAACTCGCATTCCCTCATGCATTTTTTATTTTTTTGGATAGGGGGAGGCGTTTGAGCATTTTCACTCATCACACATAGGACAGCCCATCCACCTGAATGGTCTGCCCTACAAAAAGCAATCGCCCCAAAGAAGCTTCAGAACAATTTTTTAGAGTGGAGATGTTTTTTACTGCAATTTCTGAAATGCAAGGAAACACACAGATGTGAATGGAGCCTCATTGTTCTTGTGTTATCACACCAATTTCACTTTAACCGGTTCCCAACCGGCGCACGACGACATACGTCGGCAGAATGGCACGGACAGGCAGGAGGGCGTATATATAAGTCCCTCCTTAATGCCGTCCGTGCCATCGGGACCCCCGTGAGGCCGGTCGCAGGTCCCGCAAACTCGATCGCCGCGGGGACACCCGCGATCGTCTCACGGGAAGGCTGAACGGTGAGATGCGGAAGTACACAGCATCTCCCCGTTCTGCCTAGCAACTAGTGACGCCGATCTCTGCTCCCTGTGATTGGAGCAGAGATCAGCATTCACTAGCTGACAGCCACGCCCCCCCCCCACAGTAATAAACACACCCCTAGGCATACTTAACCCCTACACTGCCCCCTTGTGGTTAACCCCTTCACTGCCAGTGTCATTTATACAGGAATCAATGCATTTAAATAGCATTGGTTGCTGTATAAATGACAATGGTCCCAAAAATGTGTCAAAAATGTCCGATGTGTCCGCCATAATGTCACAGTCACAATAAAAATCGCTGATCGCCGCCATTACTAATAAAAAAAAATCTTATTAAAAATGCTATAAAACTATCCCCTATCTTGTAAACGCTATAACTTCTGCGCAAACCAATCAATAATCGCTTATTGCGATTTTTCTTACCAAAAATATGTAGAAGAATACGTATCGGCCTAAACTGAGGAAAAAAAATGTTTTTTTTATATATTTTTGGGGGATATTTATTATAGCAAAAAATAAAAAATAATGCGTTTTTTTCAAAATTGTCGCTCTTTTTTGTTTATAGCGCAAAAAATAAAAACCGCAGGGGCGATCAAATACCACCAAAAGAAAGCTCTATTTGTGGGAAAAAAAGGACGTAAATTTTGTTTGGGAGCCACGTCGCACGACCACGCAAATGTAATTGTCAGTTAAAGTGACGCAGTGCCGAATCGCAAAAAGGGGCCTGGTCCTTTGGCTGCAAATTGGTACGGTCTAAAAGTGGTTAAGGCCCCATTCACATTAAGCATAGCTGCGTTTTTGCAGCATTTGACCCTCATTTTTTCACATGGCAAAATGTGCGTTTGCGTCTGTGTTTGATGTGCCGTTAACAGCTAATGGTACTGAAAGCACAACTAGTAATTTTAGGTGCATAAACATGGCCATACACTATGCAATCTGATTGTCTATTGTGTATTTAGTGAGAAGGGTGATCATTGATTGATTGCATTTCATTTAAAAAAGTGCACCTCAGAATGGGAGGGTGAATGGTGCAGGGTGTGTGCTAATGAGTTCAGCTGGTCCACTCCTTCCTGTGTCATGACCTAAAGTCTGATCAAGAAGAAGACATTACTAATGGAAACATCTGGAAACATGGTTTAGGACAAGAAAAGTAAGTGACTGTAGATTGAATGGAAAGCTTTGACATTTTTGCAAAAAAAAAGTACATGGATGCTATATTGGTGCATATGGGAGCTGGAACTTAAAAAAAAAAAAAAAAAGTGTACAAATGTGAACTTACCCTTTAATGACCTTCTATGCAATGCATATGTGTTCAATTATATGAGCCTGAAAAGCTCATATTTCACAAATTTCCTGAATTCACTGCCCAATTCCAGTGTGGGTGGGGTTTTCAGATGTTTTTGTAAAAAGACAAAATGTGCTGAGAATGGTAGTAAGTCAACTACATGAGCAGGATATTATATTTCTGAGGAAGTTCTCAACACCATCTGTACCACAGGATATAGTTAGTTGAATTTGCAGTTACCCATTCTGCAAAAAAATAGATTGTTGTGTGGATAGAACCTACTAGCCTACTCAAGCCTGTTATTGCGCTGGAGTAGGCTATATATTTTTTGAATATATATATTTTTTAAGGTACCCTCCCAATGTTGAAGGTGTGTGGCCTAGTATTATTTGAGGGGGGTGCACGTTCACTACCCCCCCCCCCCCCCCATCTCCACTCTTCTCTGGCCAGCCAGACTGCATGCCTGGATAAGGTATTATTATGCATTTCTAGGGTTCCTAATTGTCTTTTTTCAAATGGTGTGAATGCTTTACTGGTAAGCAAAGAAAAAGTGTTTGTTTGGGTTTACAAACAGCAGGCAGCCAGGGATCTGCCATTTTGTGTAGTAGTATATTATAATTGAACACAATTGCTGTGCACAGTATTTCACATTTTTATTCATTGACATTTTGTTGCTAAACTGTGCTGACAAAGAATAAAAGTCTGCACTAGTTGTTATTGATCAAAATGTCAATCATATGGCTAATTCCTGTAGACTGCAAACCTGGCTTTTAAACATTTAATTATCCAGTTTTTAAGCACATCAAACTCTGGAGGAAGTGATCAGGGATTAAACTGTAAAATGCCATTGCACTTTATCACAGTTTACAGACAATATAGCTCAACACACTGATGGTTAATCTAGTTACTAAACACAACACATAGAATCAAACACAACTAGAATGGCACTGTGTAGAATATTGACTCCATAAGAAATGAGCAAGAGTCACAACCGGTATCCCTCATGCTTTTCGGGAATACAAGTTACTGTGTGTAGGTTCCAGTTACTCAGCCACAAAAACCTTGGTTCTCAAAATAGAATGCTGTCTTGATAGCCAGATGCTGCATGATATTTTAAAACACAAGCAAACAAAGCTTCAAGTCTTTACTACCACTCTGTTAACCAAATCCAAACAGGTACTACAGCTCTCAACGATTCAAAACATTTGGACCAGCGTAGGGAGATATAGTAGTATTAAGCAAAGAATATTATACCATGGAGGATACAAAATGGGTGTGGTTCCAGCGAAATAGTGGGTGTGGCTCTAAGAAATAGTGGGCGTAGCTCTACGGTAGTGTGGTTAGTGTCTGAGATGAACAAGGGATGGAGGGAGAGAGGGACCCCACACTTGAGGTTTTTGATAATATTGAAGAATTAGAAATGTTGGAGATTTTGGAGGATCTATATGAGGAGGGGCAGATACAAGATTTCAGAGATATGGTATCTAACCCCTATAATAACCCCATAATGCACACCAAATTTAGACCTAGATCCATGTTTTACCCCCAGCATGCGAAAAGTGAATACATTAAAACCTTTTACTCAGTGGTATATATGGATTTTGTGAAACCTAATAGTAATTCACAGTACAGATGCCCATCTAATCTCAATTTGCAAGAGAAAAAAGCCCTGGAGTGCCTGGAAACCAATGATGGGATAGATATCATTTTTCTGGGAGTTTTATATTTATTTATACGTATTTAATGTATGATGCATTTTATGACTTGTATGAAGTTGCCTATGTAGTATAATTCCCTGTATGTTTTCAGTGGAAGTGCAGTGGCTGGAAAGCAAAGAGTTAAAATCATGGGCCTCTACCCGTAGCTACAAAAGAGCTTCCTGGACAACACAGGGCAGACCTGGAGAAGGAGGCCATACCCTCTGAAACGCATTGTTCTGGAAACCACACAGTGTCCTCTGTCAGTCTGATCCATCTTGGTATTTTCGTGTGTTATGTGGTGGTGGAGGTGGTCACAGCTTTCCTGGTGAGATGGTCTTTGGAGACAGTGAGCGGCTCTCGTGCAGCCTGTCTGCAGCTGCTTGAGGAGCCAGTGAACTTATCCATCCATCCCTCGGACATTTCAGTCACCACAGTGCTTGGATGGGACCCCCAATAGGGTTCCCCACTGAAGGAGCTTGACGCATGTGTTCAACTTACCTTGTAAGTGCATTGATTTTATTACTTTTATTTTCATTAAACAAATGTTTTTGCACCATGAGCCTCTGCACTAGTTTTTCCCTTATGTCTTCACAGTCTTCACTGTCTTTCCCACTGATCACAGAGCTGCATGGAGTGTTGTGTGTGCAGATAGACTTTCTATTAACTCATTGAGAACTATTTATTTTGGTCAGTGTGTTTCTGCTGTGGACTCCTTTGAACTTTAGCGCAAAGACTGTGGTTTTGTTACATAGCTAGGCTGAAAAAAGCCCATCCAGTTCAACCATAAAAATAAGAAATAATAAAAATTAAAAATATCATACAATCCAATATACCCAATTCTATACCCATAGTTGATCCAGAGGAAGACAAAAAAAAAAACCCCAGCAGAGCATGCTCCAATCTGCTACAGCAGGGGAAAAAATCCCTTCCTGTTCCCCCAAGAGGCAATCGGATTTTCCCTGGATCAACTTTACCTATAAATTTTAGTACCCAGTTATATTATGTACATTTAGGAAAGTATCCACCCAGCCCCCTTGTCCTCTGTGTTGACCGTAAAGTGAATAACTCAACACCAAGTTCACTATATGAACCCCTTATATATTTGAACATGTTGATCTTATCCCCCCTTATTCGCCTCTTCTCAAGAGTGAATATATCTCTCTCTCTCTGGAGTCCATACCTCTCTTAATACAAGAAAGGACTTTGCTTGCTTTGGAAACCGCAGCTTGACATTGCATGCTATTATTGAGCTTATGATCTACCAAAACCCCCAAATCCTTTTCCACTACGGATTCCCCCAGTTGTACTCCCTCTTAGCCCCCAAGTGCATAACTTTACATTTATCAACATTAAACCTCATCTGCCACATAGTCGCCCAATTAGACAGAGCATTGATGTTGGCTTGTAAATTGGAGACATCCTGTAAAGACGTTATTCCACTGCATAGCTTGGTGTCATCTGTTACTTTTGATTCCAGACCCGATATCATTTATAAAGATATTAAAAAGTAAGGGTCCCAGCACCGAACCTTGGGTACACCACTGATAACCTTAGACCATTCAGAGTAAGAATCATTAACCACTACTCTCTGAATTCTGTCATTTAGCCAGTTTTCTATCCATTTACAAACTGATATTTCTAACCCTGTAGACCTTACCTTACACATGAGCCATGTGTGGGGAACTGTATCGAATGCTTTTGCAAAATCCAAGTATAAACGTCCACCGCCACCCCCTGTCCAAGGTTTTACTTACCTCCTCATAAAAAGAAATCAGGTTCGTCTGACAACTTCTGTCTTTGATGAATTGATGCTGTCTGTTACTTAAAAAAAAAAAAAAAATTTCCAGCAAAAACTTGTCTATGTGGTCTTTTATTAAATGCTCCAGTATCTTCCAGACTATAGAAGTTAAACTAACAGGTCTATAGTTACTTGGTAAAGACTTTGTTCCCTTTTTAAATATAGGTACCACGTTCGCCCTGCACCAATCCAGTGGTACTTTTCCCGTCATTGATGAGTCCCTAAAAATTAAATACAATGGCTTTGAAATTACAGAGCTCAATTCTTTTAGGATCCGTGGGTGGATGCCATCGGGTCCAGGTGCTTGATCCTCCTTTATTCTGTCTAAATATTTCTGGACCATATCACTGTTGAGCCATTGTGGATCATTCGGGGCTGTGTCAATACCACCCCCATTATGGACATGAGCTCCCCCATGCTCTTTTGTATACACAGTAACACAGAGCCGAAGAAAGTATTTAATAAATTAGCCTTCTCTTTGTCCCCAGTCACCCACTCTAGATTATTTTGTAAAGGGCCTACATGCTCAGACCTGACCTTTTTACTATTAATATATTGTTCATATTAAATAAGAAGAAGCAGGGTACTTGATATCTGATGCCTATAATACCAGTCATATACCATATCCCCAAGATTTATAAAAGTCAAGAGACACTCCCAGGAAGGCCCGTTGTGAGTGGGGTACAGTCACTCTCTACTCAGGTAGGGTAGTACTTAGATGGCTTTTTACAGCCACTAGTAGTCACCAACAAATCATACCTGAAAAATAGTAAGAAACTTGTTCCAATGTTGGAGAAAATTTCAGTAAATAAACGTTTTCCACTGGCAACAATTGATGTCAGCTTGCACTAATGTAAGGAAGGAAGATAGCCTGAGAGCAGTAAGATGGGTCTTAGAGAAGAAATTGGGTCTAAAACAGAAACAGATGGACAATATTATGGCAGGATTAGAACTAGTGATGAGCAACAATTATTTTTGGTACAATGAAGAGCATTATGCCCAGATTAATGGAGTAGTTATGGGTGCAAAAAATGCACCCAGTATAGCTAATTTACTTATGAGTTGGTGGGAGGAGCAAATGGTAAAAAGGTTACACCCACAGCTCAAATTTTACAAACAATTTATTGACAATAGCATGGTAATATGGGAAGGTAAGTAAGCTCATTAGAATAATTTTTGGAACTCAATAATAAACTTTTTGGCATTAAGCTCTCAGGGCAACATAACAGGGAAATGGTAAACTTCTTACATCTACAGATTTTTAAGGAAAGGTGTACACGAGGATATTCTTTAAAGACACTGACAGGAATGTATATAGGGAACAAATTGTCTTCCTCCCCAACCATAAAGCAAGAAAAAACACTATTAAAATGTGTCTACACTCCATAGATCTTGAGAAGGTGTTTGATCAGCATGATTAAGACATTTTATGTGCCACCCCTGAGTAAACAGGCTGTCTTCAATTACTTGTAAACAAAATAAAGCCCCTGTATCACCAACCTTCAGCCAGAACTTGTATCAATGAACTTCTATCCCTCCTGATTTGTATTAGGAATGGAACACAACCAGACTGTACTCTAGCCTATGCCTCTACATATTGACCATGGAGCATGTAGATCTCCTTATATGCAACAATTGCTCCATGCAATGCATAACATTACATGCCAACAACATAAAGGTCCCAGACTGAGGTACTCTTTACAACATAAGTTCTCTGCTTCCTGCCAATCCAAAGCTTTGAATCCAAAGCACTTAGGTATAGTGAGCTGGGGATAGGTAACTGGGACATAAACTCCCCTGGGGTTAGCAGTCTTTTAGGCACAGATACCAAATCCAGTGAGGTAATGGCAAACAGTGGGGTGTGTATTGGTGCTATATACAAGTCCTATTCACAGGTGCTGTATAGTGTTCTGTAAAATAAACAGGCAAACAGTAACAAAACAAAAGCCTAGCCATATCCCAACATTACCTACACAAATATTATAGATTCTAACTACCAGGCTGAGCTTGTCAGTTTCCACATACACAGCTTGTTTGTTTTTACCAACCTTGCAGCTCTCCCAGACAGGACTCGACTGATCCCCAGGCTGAGAGCACTAAATGCAGGTTCCAGGTGGGATTAGATGACCAATGGGGAGAGGAAATAAACCCTGTGCTGGACTATGGAACAGAGATCTCTAAACCTACATGAGAGGACTCTGGGAGATATATAAACCCAAACAGGACTCTCCCAGGCTCCCTCTGGGATGCTCTGCTACAGTATATATACTCCAGAACAACAGTAGCCTTGTTTAATAAAGAAATGTGAGGCTCTATCACAATGGGGGCACCCACACTTTAGCAATTTTCTTCTCAAAGTGACAACACACTAAAAAGCCTGTGGCAAAACAAAAGCCCTGATTGGTAGATTCCACTCGTTATATATTAAATCATTAAAAAAGTAGGCAAAAGTATTGGTGGAACACTTCAGCTTATACGTATCAAAAGATACTGACAGTGCAGGAAATAAAACTATTTTTAGAGTATTCCTGGCTCAGTTAGCATTAACACCAACTCCATTTTCTGGAGTAAAGTTGATGTGAATGCTTTTTCGTTGCTACCTGTGGAGGCCAACCTTTCAAGGAGTTTCCTGTGGATATTACCCCCTCTAGGTGAATTTCCATCTTTTTCCAAGCCACAGAATTTAAAGTAGTCGACATTGCCTGCCTAAGTGTGTTTAAAGTGCTTTGAAACATTCGACAAGCCTTTGTCCCTGGCATAGGAAGCCCCATGATAATGCTCACTAATTCTGGTTCGTAGCGGGCATGTAGTACATCCCACATATTGGAGTTATATATTATTCTATACAAATATGATGTAGATCTTTTTCTTAAATAGTATTTACCTTTTAAAAAAAAGTCAGCAGCTACAAATACTGCAAATACTGCAGCTGCTGACTTTTAATAATCGGACACTTACCTGTCCTGGAGTCCAGCAATGCAGGTGAACGAAGCCCCGCTCGTCCCCCCTCCGCCGTGATTAGCCGCGCAATCATCTGGGACCTGTCACATGTCCCAGGTGATTGACAAGAGGGAGGGGGCAGAGCTAAGTCCTTCCTGCGCCAAGGGGAAGTGATATCACGAGCCGAGGCACTGAAGGAGGCAGACTACGAGGGACCCCCTAGCAACAGCCATTTAGAGGTGAGTAAAAAAAATGTTTTTTGGAAATGTTTTTTTTTTAGGAACATTCATGACATTTTTTTTTTTGGGTGCAACTCCACTTTAAGTTCCTGTTGGGTCTCAATGTATGCAAATGTGTATCTGGATGTATTATAACTTGGTTTTATCTGATTTATATATATTTGTATAGTCCGTATTGATTTATATTGTGATGCTCTTATCTTTCTATGATATAAGATGTTTGTTCTTTTCTTTGTTTTATGGTGGTATATCCTCTCATTAGACAGGCAGTCTGGTGGAATATTGTCCAATCAACAGGTTGATTTAAGTGGCTGATTGTTTGTTTGATTGCCTGCCTGGGGGGTGGAGTCCCTGTCTCTATATATATTCTTGATTCTCATTTTAATGTTTGAGCTGTGATCAAGGCGGTTGTGCCAAAACGTTAGCCCCTTGTACCCTTTTATGTGTACCTAATAAACCATTTACTAAGGATTTGGAGTGCTGGCTTCTTCTATTGGATATCGCTGATTACTTGCTGTCGTGGGGACATCGTAGCCTGCGCACCCACCTGTGGACTGCAACTGATATCTAGGATATTTACTTGTAAAGCGCTGCATTTTGTGACTGTCTGCTTAACTTGTTGACATACTGTATATATGATAACAACTATATCACTTCCAATGGCTTACAATTCCCATCTGTATTTCCCATGCACCAAGTGTAGGTGTTCCTCTGTATAATTGTAACAAATTGCGCCTGCTGGAAATGGGATATTTGTACAGATATTTATTGAGGCTGCCTACTGTACTCTTTCCCTCCTTTCCTTTTTTAATAGCTTTAAAATTGTATTCTTGAAAAATCTCAGCTCTAGACTTCACACAAATGTTTTATATGGGTAAGAGGGTCAAAACCTCTGTCAGGCTAGAAAATATTAGTGAGAGGATATTGGAAGCTCCCCACTAATATTGAGAGTCAAAGTACTGTATATTTATTTCATCATAAAAATTCTGATTGGACCCCTCTATCAAGGCTAAAAAAAATATTAACAATAAACATGTATAATAATGATGCTTCTTAATGATATAATTACTAAAATAAATTAAAATGTATTTTCATTACATTTTCTTGTACTCATGAGTGCGTAAATTTTTTTACTTTTATTTCCAATCAATTGAGTTTTTATAATACATATACAGTAGGCTTTGGAAATTTTTAGATTCCTAACTATTTGTCTCCTAGACTGCTGAGGTTTTTATTGTTATCATTATCCCTGCTGGGTAGAATGGTAAGGGTTAGAACTAGGGTTGAGCGAACCCGAACTGTAAAGTTCGGGTCTGTACCGGACTTTTGGGTGTCCGGGGCCCGAACCCGAACTATTGGCTGTAAGTTTGGGTTCGGGTTCGGTGTTTGGCGATGTATTGGCACCTTTTTAACAGCTGCAGGGCAGCCAATCGACGCTAGTTTCACTAGTGTGCCCTTAGAAGCCATCACAGCCATGCCTACTAATGGCATGGCTGTGATTGGGCAGTGCAGCATGTGACCCAGCCTCTATATATAGTCCAGACACACAGCACACAGCGTCATTCTGCTATAGACAGGTTCCTGTGCTGCTAAGAGAGAGGATTTTAGGAGTTAGTGTGATAAAGTCAGTCAGTCAGTCAGTCCTGACTGATGGGACTATGTTATTGATCACGCTATTGGAAAACCTAGGTCACATGTAACAGATATTTGTCTTATGTGTCTCATTGTATCACCATGTTGGGTAGTGAAGATGGGCTACTGATGGAATAAATTTGTTATTACTAGTAGAAGCACTAAACCCTGCAATTAGCACAGAGCACGGTTAAACACTACAGGATAGTAACCCATGATATCTATACGCACTAAGCACTTTGTAATAGCCTATTAAGGCATAAGATTAGCACTTGGCACTTGACACATTTGGTTTTTTGTTTAATTTAATTTTATTTGATTACGGCATTAAAAATAGTAGGCTAGCACCTGCACTTTTGGGATTGAGAGTTTGTGGGGGCACCACAGCATAGTACAAACTAGCGGTGGGAACCCACAATGTTTGATGATTAATAAGAGCGCGGTTTCCACCCCATTCTTCTTTCATTTTGAATAGTCACCTATGGGTGATTATATTGCACGGAACTGCAGCTCACCATAATACCCTACTTTATTGTATTTTTATATTTTTATTTTTGTAACACAATAACCAGCGCCGGTACCACACGATTTCACTGTTTTTCACGTTATAGAAACCAACTCTGTAAAGTTTTTCTTGTACGGGCAGCAAAGTTATGGAAGTGTTTTCATTTCTGGCCAATCGCAAGATTGACCTAGGAAATGTTTTTGAGCAATTTGATAATACAACAGCCGTAAATCTGGAACAGGGTTTTAAACACCTAAGAGGTGCAATGGATAAACAAATCCGGGTATGGTGGGATATCCTAACCTTGGAAAAGTACAGGGATGCCAAAATAACCCCGAGAAGACTCAGATGGGATCTGGGACCGAATGATGGTTTAATGGATGAACACCTATCCAAAGCATGGTTCGGTTTCTTCAACGGGTGTGAAAACAAGCTATTGGATATCATTATTGATAGAAGGAAAATAAAACTAGCAAAGATAGAAGCCAACATTAATCACATCAGAGAGAACATGCTACCCCATATAGAAAGCCAGGATTACAAATCAAGAGCTGCAAAACTACAGGAGTTTTTAGTGAAAACAGACAACGAAGTAAAAAATAAAAAAGTAAAAAAATATCAAAGGGATAAAAAGGACTACATGGCCGGGAATGTATACAAATGGCAAGAGGAAGAGATAGCCACCAATTCCAATAATACATCCCTCAATGAAGAGGTGGATGAATGGGGTTTGGATCAACCTAACCCAATAGCAAGGGGGACCCCCAAACAAATGCCCAACACTATTAGCAAGGAAAAAACTGCCACAAACACTAACACACAAAATAAGAACACACAAAATAGAACGGAACAAGGACCCCAAGCACAACACCCACCCTACCAACCTCCCATGGGGTACTACCCCAGACCATGGCGAGGGGGTTTCAGAGGTAGAGGTAGGGGGTACTACAATCAAAACTATGGATACCAACAGGGACAGGGGGAATGGAGGGATTGGAGGGAACCTTACAAACCTCCCATGCCTGTTTTCCAAACGAGCAGGGGGGGTTGGAACCGATACCCGCAGGAGAACACACCACAACCCCAAAACCGACAGCCCCAAGGAGGAGAGGGTGCAGAGGGGGAACTAAAAAGAAAAAGAGACAGTTAGGAAAAGGTTTATTTAATCTTGCAGACATAGAATTTACACAAGAAGAATTGTTGGTTTTAGACAAAGGAATCAAGTATGCCCCAAGCAAAGCGTTCAACCCATTTGAAGCATTTATAGACTTACACAAATTTATTAGAAAACTAAACCTTAAAAAATTCTTCATAGGAAAAGAAAAATCCACTACACAACAGGAACCTACCACATTTTTACACACCAATCTGAGAAATAAATCCACCTTTAATCCCAGGTCTACAACAAACCAACATATAGAAGTCTTTAAGAGAATGGTAGAAATGGAAATAAGGAACATCAAACCAAAGACAAATAATAAAAGGGATAGAATCTGGCAAGGAATAAGAAAGATCGAGAAACGGAACAACATAGTGATAAGACCGGCAGATAAGGGAGGGGGACTAGTCATCCTGACTAAACAGGACTACAGAGTGGAACTGGATAGATTGGTAAATGACGTAACCACCTATCAACAACTAAAGAAAAATCCCAATAAGGAGTATAAACATAAATTAAAACAATTGATAGATAGGGGGGTCTCAGACAAAATACTAAATAAAAAAGAAAGCAGATACCTGTTACCAGAAGCACCAAGGGTGCCGGTAATATATCAGGTACCCAAAGTACACAAGAACAGGGAAAAACCCCCAGGCAGACCAATAATAAGTGGAATTGGTTCAATTTTTTCCAGACTGGGGGAATATCTTGATATATACCTACAACCACTAGCGGGGAAGGGTCAAGCATTCATCAAGGACAGCACGGACATCATTAGGTTGCTGAAAAAACTCACAGTAAATGATAGGACACTATTGGTAACGATAGATGTTGAATCATTATATACCAATATCAAACAGGCAGATGCATTAGGGGCAGTAGCATGGGCCATGAAGAATTTCTCGGAACTAAAACTAAGACAAAGGCGTTTTATACTTGAGGGTTTGAGACTGGCCATGGGGCATAACTTCTATTGGCATGAGCACAAATACTACAAACAAATAAAAGGGGTAGGAATGGGCAACAAATATGCGCCCATCGTGGCCAACATTTTCCTCAACAAATGGGAACATGAGGAGGTGTTTGGAAAATGTTGGCCACAAATAGTGTCCTACAAACGATTTATTGATGACATACTGATCGTCTGGGAGGGCACAAAAGAAGAACTGGCAACTTTTGTGCAACATATTGGTAACAACAAATATGATATTAAATTTACAGTAGAAATGCACACACAAAAAGTAAATTTTTTAGATCTGGAGATTTATAAGAAGGAACAACATCTAGAAACTAAAACTTTCTTCAAAGAAACGGACAGAAACGGATATATTCCGTACAATAGTTGCCACCACCCCAAGTGGAAGAAAGCCATACCCATGGGACAGTTCACCAGAATAAGAAGGAACTGTGATCAACTGGATGACTATTATGAACAAACAGACATCTTAATAGATAGATTCACAGATAAAGGGTACCAGCAGGGACCATTAGAACTAATTAGAAACAAAATAGCACAGAAAAATCGTGATTCCGTTGTTTCAAAGAGGAAAACAAATAGAAGGACGGCACAGGTTGACACCATACCTTTCCTGACAGGCTATAACAGCCAGTATAAAATCCTAGAAGGAATTATCAGCAAATACTGGCCAATTATTAGCAATGACCCACAATTAGGGAGCATACTGCCAAAAAAAACCAACTTTATTTACAGAAGAGCTAGAAGAATTCGAGACCAGCTGGTCAAAAATGTACCCGACCCACCCAAAAAAATGACTACATTCTTCAACCAAAAGGGATTCTTTAGGTGTGGAAAATGTAAATCATGTAAAACATCAAATGACAAGTCAAGGAAAACGCTAGAATTCCAATCCCACTCTAACAAACAAAAATTTAAAATAGACAAACTGATCACATGCCAGAGCACTCATGTTACATATCTAATAGAGTGTAAGTGTGGATTGCAATATGTGGGAAGGACCACCAGGGCGCTCACCACAAGAATAGGAGAGCACATAAGAAACATAAAAAAGGGTCACAAGCATCACAGCCTATCGAAACACTTTAGGGATGTTCACAATAGGGACCCAACACATCTTAAATTTTGTGGTATCGATAGAGTGGAGCAGAATTGGAGGAACATACATTTGAAAAGGGAGATATCCAAGAATGAAACCTACTGGATATACAAGTTAGACACGATGGGGAAAAAAGGGTTGAACGTAGAGCTTGATGTCAATTGTTACATAGAAGATTTCTAGCATGACCCTAGGCTCCCATTTGCATCTGACTAATAGAAGCACATTTACACTATTTTTGGTCCACAGTTTTATTTTTATTTCTATTTTTATTTTTATTTCTATTTTTATTTTTATTTTTTTATTTTTATTTTTATTTTTATTATTTTATTTTTATTTTTATTTTTATTTTTATTTCTTTATTTTTATTTTTATTTTTTTTTTTTTATTTTTATTTATTTTTTTTATCTTTATTTTTTATTTTTAATTTTAATTTTATTTTTATTTTTATTTTTATTTTTTTTTTTTATTTTTATTTTTTTCTTTTTTTATTTATTATTATTTATTTTATTTTATTTTTATTTTCATTATTATGATTCACTATCACGTCTTTTATTTTCACACATTTCCATATCTACATAATTGGTTGGCTGTTTTTTCACACCATTCACACCACACGAAATTTATAGTCTTTTGTTAATACATTGTTTAGGGACGATGCTAAAATGGGAACAGGGGGGTCATGGCAGTTGAATCAAAGACCTCAAGAACAACCAAAAAATGGAACCTGCATTTAAATTGATGAAAATGTACCAAATTGTGAAAGCAATCCAGCTTTGTGGGGGGGAACGGTCACAAAGAGGGACTAGCTAAAACTAACAAAATGTAAACAAACCTATGGTGAAACCCCGGCGACACAGCCAGACTATTTGACTGAACTACACATAGTAAGGGCAAAAACAAGTAGGAACAATCAGGGAACATCATCTAGCATGGGCGTATTACAAGAAAGGGAAAAAAAGTCAGGGGATCCCTTAACAAAAATGGCGCCATACACACTTCCGGTCACCGGACCCAAAATGGCGGTATAGACACTTCCGGTGGGAGAGACGGCGGTGATAATATGTAGATGGATAGACGGGGAAGGCACCCTATTAAGGGGAAGAGAAATTTAGTATTGGGGCTATAAAGACACCATTACCCACACACCCAGCAGCTTCCTGATGACGCAATAACCTTTGCGAAACGCGTAGAGGCTGCTGGGTAATCGTACGCGCTTGCATCACTTCCGGGAGAGGGACCTCATACCAGGAAGGGAGTTCAGGACGCACGCCAATCTGATTTTAAAACACAAGGCTGGATATGCTTAGTGCCAGCTACGGCACTGGACCATGTGAGTCTTTTTTAACATTTTACTTTTAATAAATACCTTTGTTAAACATACTTCACCATTGGAAGCCCCCTGTTTATCATTTCATTTTTTGTGGACACCTGCTGTGGAGTCCGTCCGTACAATATTTACACCAGGGGGTGAGAGAAAGAGGGAGGCCATAGATAGGATTGGTTATCCTAAAGTAACCGCAGGCTTCACACTTACCAAGTTCTGGTAAGTGATCCATTTCATAGGTGGTGACGGTCACTAAGCAAGAAATCTGCACAATTTACAGTTTTTTCAAGCACAAGCGGTGTTGTCACGAACTCTATATACACTTTTTGCTCTGTTTTTTGTTTTATTATTGAAAAATTGTTTTCACATAGGTAAACTGATGGGACTATGTTATTGATCACGCTATTGGAAAACCTAGGTCACATGTAACAGATATTTGTCTTATGTGTCTCATTGTATCACCATGTTGGGTAGTGAAGATGGGCTACTGATGGAATAAATTTGTTATTACTAGTAGAAGCACTAAACCCTGCAATTAGCACAGAGCACGGTTAAACACTACAGGATAGTAACCCATGATATCTATACGCACTAAGCACTTTGTAATAGCCTATTAAGGCATAAGATTAGCACTTGGCACTTGACACATTTGGTTTTTTGTTTAATTTTATTTTATTTGATTACGGCATTAAAAATAGTAGGCTAGCACCTGCACTTTTGGGATTGAGAGTTTGTGGGGGCACCACAGCATAGTACAAACTAGCGGTGGGAACCCACAATGTTTGATGATTAATAAGAGCGCGGTTTCCACCCCATTCTTCTTTCAGTCAGTCCACATTCCTTTAATTTTCTTCTAATTAGTTAGATCAGTGAGCGATCTAGATAGCTAGAGTAGAGTAGGGAGTTTCTTTATTAAGGAAAAGAAAGAGGCAGAGAGAATTATTGAAGAGATTCCTAAATCAATTGTACCCTGGCAGGGGTGCAGTGCACAGTCTTTTAACAGTGCCATGAGGCCAGTGCCAGACAAAATATAAAAGTTTTACCTGCAAGCTCAGTGCACCAATAGGACCAACACTGCATATAGTAAGAGATACACCATAGTCTGTGTGTATTCTGCTATTGGAAAAACATTGCAAAAAAATTTAATTTTGCTGTGTTCTTTTTTTTTCCCCAATAGCATTTTCTGCGTGTTCATACACGCTTTAGATACTATCCGTTTATTCTGATATTGGAAAGACATTGCAAAAAAATTTAATTTTGCAGTGTTTTTTTTTTTCCCAATAGCATTTTCTGCGTGTTCATACATACACGCTGTAGACACTATCCATGTATTCTGATATTGGAAAAACATTGCAAAAAAATGTAATTATTATTTTATTTTTTCCCAATAGCATTTTCTGCGTGTTCATACATACACGCTTTAGATACTATCCGTTTATTCTGATATTGGAAAAACATTGCAAAAAAATTTAATTTTGCAGTGTTTTTTTTCTTCCCAATAGCATTTTCTGCGTTTTCATAAACGCTTTAGACACTATCCGTTTATTCTGATATTGGAAAAACATTGCAAAAAAATTTAATTTTGCAGTGTTTTTTTTTTTCCCAATAGCATTTTCTGCGTGTTCATACATACACGCTGTAGACACTATCCGTGTATTCTGATATTGGAAAAACATTGCAAAAAAATTTAATTTTGCAGTGTTTTTTTTTTCCCCCCAATAGCATTTTCTGCGTTTTCATAAACACTTTAGATACTGTCCGTGTATTCTGATATTGGAAAAACATTGCAAAAAAAATTTAATTTTGCGGTGTTTTTTTTTCCCCAATAGCATTTTCTGCGTTTTCATAAACGCTTTAGATACTGTCCGTGTATTCTGATATTGGAAAAACATTGCAAAAAAATGTAATTATTATTTTATTTTTTCCCAATAGCATTTTCTGCGTGTTCATACATACACGCTTTAGATACTATCCGTTTATTCTGATATTGGAAAAACATTGCAAAAAAAATTAATTTTGCAGTGTTTTTTTTCTTCCCAATAGCATTTTCTGCGTTTTCAGAAAACGCTTTAGACACTATCCGTTTATTCTGATATTGGAAAAACATTGCAAAAAAATTTAATTTTGCAGTGTTTTTTTTTCCCAATAGCATTTTCTGCGTGTTCATACATACACGCTGTAGACACTATCCGTGTATTCTGATATTGGAAAAACATTGCAAAAAAATGTAATTTTGCAGTGTTTTTTTTCCCCCCAATAGCATTTTCTGCGTTTTCATAAACACTTTAGATACTGTCCGTGTATTCTGATATTGGAAAAACATTGCAAAAAAATTTTATTTTGCTGTGTTTTTTTTTTTCCCAATAGCATTTTCTGCGTGTTCATACATAAACGCTTTAGATACTGTCCGTGTATTCTGATATTGGAAAAACATTGCAAAAAATTTTAATTTTGCTGTGTTTTTTTTCCCCAATAGCATTTTCTGCGTGTTCATACATACACGCTGTAGACACTATCCGTGTATTCTGATATTGGAAAAACATTGCAAAAAAATTTAATTTTGCTGTGTTTTTTTTTCCCAATAGCATTTTCTGCGTGTTCATACATACACGCTGTAGACACTATCCGTGTATTCTGATATTGGAAAAACATTGCAAAAAAATTAAATTTTGCAGTGTTTTTTTTCCCCCAATAGCATTTTCTGCATTTTCATAAACGCTTTAGACACTATCCGTGTATTCTGATATTGGAAAAACATTGCAAAAAAATAAAAAATTTTCAGTGTTTTTTTTTCCCCAATAGCATTTTCTGCATTTTCATAAACGCTTTAGACACTATCCGTGTATTCTGATATTGGAAAAACATTGCAAAAAAAATTAATTTTGCTGTGTTTTTTTTCTTCCCAATAGCATTTTCTGCGTTTTCATAAACGCTTTAGACACTATTTGTTTATTCTGATATTGGAAAAAACATTGCAAAAAAATTTAATTTTGCAGTGTTTTTTTTCCCAATAGCATTTTCTGCGTGTTCATACATACACGCTGTAGACACTATCCGTGTATTCTGATATTGGAAAAACATTGCAAAAAAATGTAATTTTGCAGTGTTTTTTTTTTCCCCAATAGCATTTTCTGCGTTTTCATAAACACTTTAGATACTGTCCGTGTATTCTGATATTGGAAAAACATTGCAAAAAAATTTAATTTTGCTGTGTTTTTTTTTTTCCCAATAGCATTTTCTGCGTGTTCATACATAAACGCTTTAGATACTGTCCGTGTATTCTGATATTGGAAAAACATTGCAAAAAATTTAAATTTTGCTGTGTTTTTTTTTCCCCAATAGCATTTTCTGCGTGTTCATACATACACGCTGTAGACACTATCCGTGTATTCTGATATTGGAAAAACATTGCAAAAAAATTTAATTTTGCTGTGTTTTTTTTTCCCAATAGCATTTTCTGCGTGTTCATACATACACGCTGTAGACACTATCCGTGTATTCTGATATTGGAAAAACATTGCAAAAAAATTAAATTTTGCAGTGTTTTTTTTCCCCCAATAGCATTTTCTGCGTTTTCATAAACGCTTTAGACACTATCCGTGTATTCTGATATTGGAAAAACATTGCAAAAAAATTGAATTTTGTGGTGTTTTTTTCTTCCCAATAGCATTTTCTGTGTTTTCATAAATGCTTTAGACACTATCCGTGTATTCTGATATTGGAAAAACATTGCAAAAAAATTTAATTTTGCTGTGTTTTTTTTCTTCCCAATAGCATTTTCTGTGTTTTCATAAACGCTTTAGACACTATCCGTGTATTCTGACATTGGAAAAACATTGCAAAAAAATTTAATTTTGGTTCAAGTTCAAGTTCGGTCCCAAACCCGGACTTTTTTCCGAAGTTCGGCCGAACCCGAACATCCAGGTGTCCGCTCAGGAACTTCTGTTAGTTTCGTTTATTCATTTATAAATAAAAATGTATTCATAAATGAAAACTTGATTTTTGACTCTTACCCAGTCGAAAAAAGATTGGGCTGGAGTTTGACTTTAAGTGATATTTCATGTGGACTTTGATTGAACCTTCAATAAAAGGGCAGTCTGTATCCTGCAGTACATCATTTTGTACTGTGAATTCTAAAATATAGATTTAATTCTAGGATAAATGTATTACCCACTACTATATTACTTTATATAATAAACATAAATGAAAAATGTAATATTACAGTTCTCATATTTTATGTCATTACACAGCAATTAAAATCAATATGGATTACATCTATTGACTACAGACATTTAAAAACAGAGCCAGTTTCATTTACTACTAGCAGACTATAAATAATGATTTTACATTGATTTTTCAATATTTAGATTATAACGTATACCTCTGAGTAGTTAAAATCTAAGATCGGCATATTGTCAAAAAAGTGTGTTGGTAATGTATTAGTAAACATATTTTTGAAGCGTCAAAAGTAATAAAAAAGCACTGGAATGTATAATAATGTAACAGAGCCAATTTAAAACAGATTGACAAAAAGATGAATAGTAAATGCTCCTTTCTTACTGGTGTACAAAAAAATATCAGGTGCTCTACAACATTGTTTTTCATAAGGCATTGATATAAATGTACACAGTTGTCTAGATAATGCATACATCATTTATAAACAGTTTACTGGTGTATCTCTAGCGGCATTTATGAATACGATATAGTACCATACAGTAAAAATGTACTTACTACCAACAAGCATTTTGGCAGTGCTTGTAGAATATTTTGAGATATAGTACACAGACAGAATACATTTCCTGTTTGAATTTAATATTTAATATATATTGTATTTGATAAAGTTATACTAAACTATAGGAAGATTTAATCTGGTTTTGCAAAGATACTCCTTTTGAGAATATACATATGCTATAAAAGAAGACATGACATGACCCTAGGCTCCCATTTGCATCTGACTAATAGAAGCACATTTACACTATTTTTGGTCCACAGTTTTATTTTTATTTCTATTTTTATTTTTATTTCTATTTTTATTTTTATATTTTTATTTTTATTTTTATTTTTATTTTTATTTTTATTATTATTTTTATTTTTATTTTTATCTTTATTTTTATTTTTATTTTTATTTTTATTTTTATTTATTTTATCTTTATTTTTTATTTTTAATTTTAATTTTAATTTTATTTTTATTTTTATTTTTATTTTTATTTTTATTTTTATTTTTTATATTTATTATTATTTATTTTATTATTATTTTTATTTTCATTATTATGATTCACTATCACGTCTTTTATTTTCACACATTTCCATATCTACATAATTGGTTGGCTGTTTTTTCACACCATTCACACCACACGAAATTTATAGTCTTTTGTTAATACATTGTTTAGGGACGATGCTAAAATGGGAACAGGGGGGTCATGGCAGTTGAATCAAAGACCTCAAGAACAACCAAAAAATGGAACCTGCATTTAAATTGATGAAAATGTACCAAATTGTGAAAGCAATCCAGCTTTGTGGGGGGGAACGGTCACAAAGAGGGACTAGCTAAAACTAACAAAATGTAAACAAACCTATGGTGAAACCCCGGCGACACAGCCAGACTATTTGACTGAACTACACATAGTAAGGGCAAAAACAAGTAGGAACAATCAGGGAACATCATCTAGCATGGGCGTATTACAAGAAAGGGAAAAAAAGTCAGGGGATCCCTTAACAAAAATGGCGCCATACACACTTCCGGTCACCGGACCCAAAATGGCGGTATAGACACTTCCGGTGGGAGAGACGGCGGTGATAATATGTAGATGGATAGACGGGGAAGGCACCCTATTAAGGGGAAGAGAAATTTAGTATTGGGGCTATAAAGACACCATTACCCACACACCCAGCAGCTTCCTGATGACGCAATAACCTTTGCGAAACGCGTAGAGGCTGCTGGGTAATCGTACGCGCTTGCATCACTTCCGGGAGAGGGACCTCATACCAGGAAGGGAGTTCAGGACGCACGCCAATCTGATTTTAAAACACAAGGCTGGATATGCTTAGTGCCAGCTACGGCACTGGACCATGTGAGTCTTTTTTAACATTTTACTTTTAATAAATACCTTTGTTAAACATACTTCACCATTGGAAGCCCCCTGTTTATCATTTCATTTTTTGTGGACACCTGCTGTGGAGTCCGTCCGTACAATATTTACACCAGGGGGTGAGAGAAAGAGGGAGGCCATAGATAGGATTGGTTATCCTAAAGTAACCGCAGGCTTCACACTTACCAAGTTCTGGTAAGTGATCCATTTCATAGGTGGTGACGGTCACTAAGCAAGAAATCTGCACAATTTACAGTTTTTTCAAGCACAAGCGGTGTTGTCACGAACTCTATATACACTTTTTGCTCAGTTTTTTGTTTTATTATTGAAAAATTGTTTTCACATAGGTAAACTGATGGGACTATGTTGGAGTGCCAGTTTTAATTATTACGGAACTTTGTAATAAAACTTTTGTCTTTGAATGTTGCTTTAGATTGAGTTAAATGTAATTTTTATTATTTTTGCATCCAGAATACCTGTATCCAATAGTAATACTGATAATACATTTGTTTCTTAAAGTGCATCTAAAACCAAAACTTTTTACATTTTGTATAGCGTGGTGAGGGGGTTAAAGCCCTGTTGGTTATATATTGCTGGGGAGAGTCAACCTGCTTTTTTTGTCCTGGTGACCACGATCATTATGACTTAAGGTGGGGAAGAATTTAAAATTTGACTTGTCACTTTCTGTTGGATGCACACGAATGGAAGAGAGATTTCCCTAGTTGCACACAGATGGCTAAAAAAAAAAACTGACAGGAATTTTAATAAATTGCTACTCTATCCAAAAGGAAAAAAAAAAAATGTTTGACTTTAAATTTCTCTTACGGTACCTTCCCTTGCTCCTGTATCCTTTGCTGTTTTCCTCAGACTGCTGAGTCATCACCCTCTCTCATAAAACCTGCCATGCAGGAAGCTTTATGCTTCCATGGTATGTGCAGAAGATAGCATAAATATAGTTTTATTAAAAAAAAAAAAATAATGCAGCATCCCAACTTTGGATACATTAACAATATGTAATCCGGGGCAACATTAAAACATTTTTTCAGCCACATGATTATGTAATAAAGCTGTTTGTAATACTATAGATATTTATACAAAAAATGCAAAAGGAACTGTTTATATGAATTATCAGTTTTGTATCTGGTGTAAAAAATCCTTGTTTGTAAGAAAATGTTAAAAACTCATCTTATGTTTCTGTTCTGTGGTGTTCTGGTATGTGGGATAATTTTTTTTTTTATTTGTTTGAATTTTTTTAAGCTTTATTGTAAAGTGACTAATACCTAGGACTATGCACAGAATTAGATAACATAATTTACGTGATTAGCTATGGGCTCATGTTATCAGTGATATTTGGGAACCTTCATTCTATCATTCATATCTGGGACCCTCTATGTTATCAGTAGTGTCTGGGACCCTGTGTGTTATCACTAGTATCTAGGAACCTGAATTTTTAAGGGTCTGGGGCCCTGCATAGTATCAGTGTAATCTTGAACCCTGCATAGTATCAGTGCCATTTGAGACCCTTTATGTTATCAGTGGTATCTGGGATCCTTTATGTAATCAGTGGTATTTAGGACCCTTTATGTTATCAGGGGTATCTGGTACCCTTCCTGTTATCAGTGATATCTGGGACCCTGCATATTTCCAGTGGTTTCTGGGACCTATATCTAGTACCCTCTATATTATCAGTCATATTGGGAACCTGTAACCTCCAAACCCTCTTGTTATCAGTGGTAGCTATAATCCTGCATGGTATTGGTGGTATCTGGGACACTCTATCAGTTATCAGTGGTATCTGAAGCCCTGCATGTTTAGAGCCATATCTGGAACCATTTATACTGTTAGTGGTGTCTGGGACCCTTCTTGTTGTCAGTAGAATTTGGGTCCCTTCTTGTTGTCAGTAGAATTTGGGTCCCTTCTTGTTATTAGTGGTATTTGTGACCCTGCATGGTTTTGGTGGCATCCAGGACCCTGCATGTTATTATGTTTTTGGATCTCTCTTATTCACGATCTACACCTCCTCCATGGGTCAGCTGATAGCTTTACATGGCTTCCAATACCATCTCTAAGCTGATGACACCAAAATGTATCTCTCTACCCCTCAGCTCACTTCCTTAGTTTCCTTATGTATTACTAATTTACTAACAGATATATCAGCCTGGATGTCACACCACTTCCTCAAAATCAATCTATCCAAAACCAAGTAATGATAGTATCCGCGCTTAGGAGATGGAACTGCTGCCCCCCTAAAAAAACCTTCACCGGAGTGAAGCCAGAAAATGTAAAACCACTAGGAAGGGGTGGCGCTGTTCTATAAAATAGTAAATGATGGCAAGGGGTATAAAATATATGTATATATGTATAAATAGATAAAGGAAATAATGTCTGTAAAATTCTAAAAGTTACACGCCAAAGATAAAGTGCATATACGTGAAGAAGGTGAGCTTGTGGTGGATACTTTTGAGGTAGCCACAAAAAATTTATTATTATTCACAAAATAAGGTGTAAACCATCACGATAAAAGATAAGTAATAGGTATAAGGTGCTAGGTGCAGGTGCATAAAGTAAATAATTGCAAGTGAATATATTCGCTGAATAAATGCAGCTACAATGTATCAAAACCGTGAATAAATAAATATATAAAAAATTATTATATTCAATAAATATTGGAGAAATTTATATGTAGGTATAAAAGCAGAAAAAACTTCTAAAACCACAACTTGATAGCTCCACAGAGACAGGGAGGGGGGATTGGGTGCCTCCCAAGGTCACCCCCACCACAATATATGAGTCCTTTATGCGATACAGAAATAAAAATACAATAAAAATATTAAAAATAGATAAAGATCAAAAATAGAAAAAATATATATAAAAGTGAAAATGAAAGTCCTCAATGCAAAAGCATGAATAAGATATATGTTGTATATAATCAGAAGCGGAAAAAAGTATATTTATATATGTGCAGTCTGAATTGATTCAGCTTGGAATCAGATACACTTCAGTGAGCAATATTTCTTGTCTTAAGATGAGATCAGCTATGGAGATCCAGTGCTTCCCTCCGTCAGACAAATCCCCTCATGTGGTTACACTCACCAGAGCGCCCAACCCCTGCAGGGGTGATAGGCGTAGTATTAGAAATCCCACAAACGACCTCACTCGTCTGGTCAGGGGGTGTCCTTTTCTCCAGGGGGTCACTTGCATCCGGTCTCCTATCTCTGCCTCTTCCAGGGTGTTCTCAGCAGCAAGGTAAAAAGGACAATCTCATAGGGTGAATCCGTGCGAAACAAGGAGGTATTTATTGAAAAAATATTTTATAATACACCACCAACATACAGTGGTAATATGGGGATTGGGGCTAGCAAGCCCATAAAACATAAGAAAACCGGCGCAAACAGCCGCCGCTATACCGGGAAGCGGCGTGCGTTCCACGGCCGTAATAACGCAAAACCGGAAGTCGGCTGTCCCGGACATGGCGTATTGTGTACGAAGATAGTCCCGCCTTACGCGTTTCATCATAGGACGTCGTCTGAGGCTCGGCCATCTTGGTACACCATACGTCTATATATGCAGAAAGGTGTAGCCGCGCCAACCAATCACAGGGACGGGAGACGCCATATTGGAACGCCCACCGGATAAAGAACGCCAGTAACCATACCAGGGGCTGAGGCTACTAATTACACTACCCTCCCCCCTCTAGTGACTATTTCAGAGAAGACATAGCGCGGCAACTACCTTCTGGGGCAAATATATATAAAACATAAGAACATGAGAGACAAGAACATTATGTAGAATTTAAAAATGGAACCGCTAGGTGCAGTAAAGGTGCAACCAAAGGGCTAAAAAGGGGAAATAGTGTTGCATTTGAAAATGCTATACAATAATGATGTGCAATAAAAGACGGTAAAATATAGATATTCATATAAGAATATAAATAAAATGAGTGGTAATAACCTGCACAAGTGAAGTGCCTAAACGGTGGAATATAGATATTTTTCATATATGAAAAGATCCAATATATAAATAGAAGATTAGAGTGACATGTGACAATAAAATAACCTGCACAGGTGAAGTGCCTAGGCAGAAAAGTGGGAACTGGATTCAAGGAACAGTAATATATAAAAAACAATGTGTGTCGTATACCTTGCATGTACGGTATAAAAGTGAAAGCTAAAATCAAAGATCAGTTATGTATAGAAGATAATATGTGTCGTATACCCTGCATATACGGTATAGAATATGCCCCAACGCCCGAAATGCAAGGGGGGTGTATAAAAACTCACGAAATAAGTTATATATAAGGGGTAAAAAATCATATATCAAACCACTGATGGAGTGATACTATAAATAGTCATACTGTAGGTAAAAATCTGAAATATAAGATAGGATAAAAAATTTAAAAATGATAAAATATATAATATATATATATAATATAATATAGGAGCAGAAAAATGCGTATAAGGAGAGTAAGGAGGAATGGGTGGGTGACCATATCCTAGTTAAAAGTACACAAATAAATGTGTGTTGAGTGCGCTTGTATCAACCTTAAAACAAAATTCAAAAAACCTGTACAACACTTAGAATATATAGTGTATACACCGTGATTAATAAAAACCTGTGTAGTGCAGTGATTTAAAATACGCTTTTAGACCTCCAATTGTTGTTTGGATAGAGGGTTAAAATAATGGATATAAATGTGTCAAGTTTCTCCTATAGATCCTGAAACATTTTTGGTGATTATCCTGAGTTTATTTAATGAGGCACTTGAATGATTGCTGGTGAGAGGTATCAATTACCTATTGCTCAATGTAGAGCTGGTGCCAATAAATGAACAATTATTTGAGTATATAAAAATAGGGTAAATTAATGCATAAATAACTGCTGTCTTTGTTACAGCCGCCGATGCTCAAATTAATGAAGAATATTTCTATGCATTTACCCGGTATCCTACCAGGCTGAATCAATCTGTATCATTACATGCAGAAAAAGGAGATTGAATGCAGGAAGTTGCTGCTCACAATATGAATGGTGCACAAGTAAAAGGAGAAAAAAGGTGAAAAAAAGACAAAAGGGAAAAAAAACAAAAAAAAAACAGACTCTTTCCTTTTCTGCTGACACCTCCAGGTGCTGTTCGTTTTCTGTCTTTTACGCTGTGCTTACAGGCACTTCCAGTCAGTTTGCATATGGGGAGAGAAAGAAACATACACCATTGCGCAGTATTTCCTAAAAAGAAATGTGTGTGTGTGCTGTGACCAGTGAGCGGTAATCTACTCACATACACCCGGTAATGGTACAGCGATAGCCGAATGCTTGTCAGGCTTTTTTGCTACAGGGCTGGATGCCCTGCTCGTCCACACTCTGCGTGCTGCGGTGATGTCACTAGGCTCCTCTTCCCGACGCGTTGCATTACAGTCACGTAACGTTTTCAAGGGAGGTTTTCAAAATATAGATATTCATATAAGAATATAAATAAAATGAGTGGTAATAACCTGCACAAGTGAAGTGCCTAAACGGTGGAATATAGATATTTTTCATATATGAAAAGATCCAATATATAAATAGAAGATTAGAGTGACATGTGACAATAAAATAACCTGCACAGGTGAAGTGCCTAGGCAGAAAAGTGGGAACTGGATTCAAGGAACAGTAATATATAAAAAACAATGTGTGTCGTATACCTTGCATGTACGGTATAAAAGTGAAAGCTAAAATCAAAGATCAGTTATGTATAGAAGATAATATGTGTCGTATACCCTGCATATACGGTATAGAATATGCCCCAACGCCCTAAATGCAAGGGGGGTGTATAAAAACTCACGAAATAAGTTATATATAAGGGGTAAAAAATCATATATCAAACCACTGATGGAGTGATACTATAAATAGTCATACTGTAGGTAAAAATCTGAAATATACGATAGGATAAAAAATTTAAAAATGATAAAATATATAATATATAATATAATATAATATAGGAGCAGAAAAATGCGTATAAGGAGAGTAAGGAGGAATGGGTGGGTGACCATATCCTAGGCTGTTCTGGTTATGAATACAATTGTTATGGGCATGTGTAGGCCTTGTTAATTAAAAATTAATTAAACCGATATATATATATATATATATATATATATATATATATATATATATATAGAGAGAGATATGTACACATAATAGGATAAAAAGATATATTGGAATGATGGTTAAAAATGAGATAAAAAGCTGTTCAAATCAATATCCATGTTTAACCCTTTAGGTACCAGGGATTCCAAAAGGTAGATGCACTTAGTTTCATTTTGTGATATTTGGATCTTTTTGTTTCCCCCTCTCCAGTGGTCATTGATAGTATCAATGCCATAAAATATAAGACCTGTAGGATCTCTATTATGATATTCATCGAAGTGTCTGGAGAGGTGATGTTTGGGAAAACCTTTTTTAATATTATTTATATGTTCCCTGATACGAACACATAGGGGCCTAGTGGTTCTACCCACGTATTGCAATCGGCAGGGGCACTCTATAACATAAGTAACGTGTGTACTGTTGCAGGTTACCAGCTCTCTGATGGTAAACTCCTTCCCCGTCCTTGATCTAAATGTTGTTTTTTTTCTAGGTTGTTTTTTACTAACTCGGCAGGCGAGGCACCTTTGGCATTTGTAAAAACCCTTGAGTTCGGAAAACAATTTTACAGGTCTGGGGGGGGTCTATAACATTCTTTACCAGATGATTCCTGAGAGTGGGTGCCCTTCTATAGATGAACCTTGGCTTCTTATCCAGAAATTTTACCAGGGTCCTATAAGATTTAAGTATAGGCCAATATTTCCTCACTATGTGTTCGATGGATCTGAACTGGTTGCTGTACCCAGTGATAAAGGCAACATTCATTTGCTGTTGGTTTGGGTTCCTTTCTTTTGGCCTTAACAAGGAAACGCGGTCCATTTCCTTAATGTTCTCTTTTAGTTTTTTCAGAGGTTCAACCGCGTACCCTTTGTCAGCAAACTTTTCTATTAGAGTATCTGCCTGCACAAGAAAGTGCTCAATATTATGGCAGTATTCTTAGAAGTTGGCCCTTGGGTATATTGTTGATCCATTTCGGGTGGTGGCAACTGGAGGTGGGGATGTATCCATTACGGTCTGTGACCTTGAAAAAAGTTTTAGTTTTAGTTCTATCCAAAACCAAGCTCATAATTTTTCCTTCTCCACGTGCCCCTTCCTCTGATCTCTCTGTCAAGATTGATGGCACAACTATAACTCGATCCCCGCATGCCAAAGTGTAATCCTGGACTCTGACCTATCCATTTGGCCCCATGCCCAATCACTGTCCAAATCTTGCCGCCTCAACCTCTGAAACATCTACAAAATACATCCCCTTCTAACCAATGACACCACAAAGCTCCTAATTCACTCCCTGCTTGACTACTGCAACTCCCTGTTCATTGGGTTACCGTTACAGAGGTTATCCCCCCTTCAGTCTGTTATGAATGCTGCTGCCAGGCTTATCCACATTACCAACCGCTCAGTGTCTGCCAATCCCTCCATTGGCTCCCGCTTACCCAGTGAATTAAGTTCAAAATACTAACAACAACTTACAAAGCCATCCGCAACTCAGCCCCCTGCTACATCACTAACCTAGTCTCAAAATACCAACCTAATTGTTCTCTTTGTTCCTCCCAAGACCTCCTGCTCACTAGTACCCCTGTCACCTCCTCCTATTCTCACCTCCAGAGCCTCTCCCATCCTATGGAACTCCTTACCCAATCTGTCCGATTATCCCCTACTCTGTTTGCTTTTAGAAGATCCCTGAAAACCCATCTCTTCAGAGAAGCCTACCCTGCCTTCGCCTAACAACTGTACTTCAATTTTCTCCATCAGCTCCTCCCCCACAGCGATTGCCTTTTATATTACTTGACTCTCCCTCCTAGATTGTAAGCTCTAATGAGCAGGGCCCTCGGATTCTTCCTGTATTGAATTGCATTGTAACTGTACTGTCTGCCCTCGTGTTGTAAAGAGCGGTGCAGACTGTTGGCACTATATAAATCCTGTATAATAATAATAACAATAATAATAATTAGTGGGGTCTAAAGCAGGTCACATTTAGTTGTAAAAACTCATTTGATATGCTGTGGAGCAGGATTAACTGCCACTAAATTCAAACCCATTCATTGCTACTTTATTTTAAATTCCCACATCGAAAGGCATCTAATAATAGAACTCTTTCAATGTCTTCATGACTATATAATAATAAACAGAATAAAATGCTCTATGTGTTCATGGTGAATGAACTTATGAAAGCCATAACATTTCAAGTTAAATTAATGATTGTACAAGAAGCAAAGCGTAACCGAGATATTCTGTGTTTCCTATTGTAACACAGTAACTAGTTACTATGGCAATAGAAACATCCTAAGAAATATGTTGTAATTAATTACAAAATATTTGCATCTAAATCATGCATTTCCTGTCAGATGGCATCTTTTTATCGAGCTCAAAAATCTTGACAGTATTAAAAGGAAAAGCCAGTTTTATTGTTCAAAAAAATAATCACCTCCATCGAAACTATATACTGTATATAGTATGCATTGCCAAGATATTAGTTGAAAGTATTGTAGACTTCTATTTGCTTGCTTTCCTCATATACTAGCCTTGTGAACACTTTCTGTGAGTGCTATGTGGCAAGGTCTTAGTGTATTATAATCACATGATAGCTTCAGTGTTGGGAGAATAAAAGCTGCTGTCCTGGTATTTAATATAGTTCAAAGTATTTCAACAAAGATGAAATTCAACACAAGGGATGGAAATAAATTAATATCAAGCGTTTTCCATCCTTTGGAAAAATCAGTGAGCTTATCACATGTGGAGGAAGCTAAAAAAGCTGGGGAGTTCTGATCACAGAGTTATTGCTACACTTACAAGTTTTAAGTTGGAGACATTTGATATTAAAAAAAAATGTATAAAAAAAGTAAACATGCCCTTTTTCAAATACACAATGATTCGTGTTGGTCAGTTATGTTATAGCATTAAATCACAAAATGAATATGCAGTTATGGCATGAATTACAATAACTCAGTGACATAAGGTGTCCCTTAACCCTTTTGTGTGCATTCTCTACAAAATGTCTTTGAAAAAACTGTCAAAAACTCAATGTTGACTGGTGAGAGTGTAACGTGATTGGCCTCAGGTGATACACAGGGATGAAACAAATTAAACAAATCCTCCTACATGAGTTGTACCTGTTTATCTGCTGTCGCCTCTTCTCTGCAGATGTTCAAGGTTCAGAATTTATATAGCTTAACTGAGTGTTCAGAAAACAGGTGGTGGAGAGCTGAAGTTATACACTGCAGAGGTCAGTGAGCTGATTGGAGGGAAGGGACACGCCCCCCTTTAAACAGCACACAGGGACAGAGCTGAGGCTGTCAATCACGGGCTGTGTGCTGGAGATAGCTCTCTCATCACCTTTTTTCTATTGGGGTTAGGAAAACTTGTCAGAAGTGATTCATGCTGATAGCATAGGAAAGCAACAGACACAATTGTCACTTTGGGCTCTTAACCTCCCTGGCGGTATGATTCTGGCTGGAATTTTGTGCTGAAAGCGGTACAATTATTTTGCATGGAAATTTGGCGTTTTT
Source organism: Lithobates sylvaticus (assembly GCA_028564925.1). Classification (NCBI taxonomy): domain Eukaryota; kingdom Metazoa; phylum Chordata; class Amphibia; order Anura; family Ranidae; genus Lithobates; species Lithobates sylvaticus. Next base: position 244,773,964 of record CM053028.1, on the reverse strand, counting down.
ATATTGTAGGCATGCAATTCTTATGAATAACTCACTTAAATCTGTCCGAACCAGAGTCTAGTAGACATCCCGGGTATGATAAAGTTTGAAACACAAAATAATAAATTATAATATAATAAAAATATATATAAAAATGATTCAATAATGTAATCAAATCAAAAACACTGAAATTTGCTCAGTTGCAGAATAGTCGCTGTCATTAAATTTATTGTTTGATGATAAATTGTGATTTTAATTTTTTATCAGTGTTTTCTAGCTGGTCTAAAACCACTTTTGACATAAAGGGACACTTTTTGGTTGCTATGGACAATCTCCAGTTTCCAGGCAGAAAAAAAATCTTTTTATTATATAAAATGACATGCAGGGCACTGGGCAGACCACTAGGGACAAAGGGGGTGTGTATTTTTTGTATACAGTACTGTAATCTATAAGATTACAGTACTGTATGTGTTTTTGTGTTTTTAAACTTTTTTAAATTTGGCGCCGATCTCCGCTCCCGTGCGTCGTAACGTCGCAGGGAACGGAGATCGGCGGCACTCGGCACTGTGTGAATCGAGCGAGCAGACGGCTCGCTCACACAGCGGGGAGACATCGCAGGATCCAGGGGAAAAGGTAAGTAACTCCCCCCCTGCATCCTGCACGCAAGCCCGAGTCTGGCTCGGGGTTACCGCTCCCAGCAGAAAAAGCTGGACCCGAGCCAGACTCGGGGTTACCGCTAGGGAGGTTAATAGAGACAAGTGCATATTATAGAGGTATATGCTTTGTTCATATTTTGTGTCTGATGTTTATAACCATTTTAGCATAAACGTTATGACAAGACAACATCTGTGTAACATGACCAAAATGGCATGGCAGAAATTACAGAGAGTTTTGCAGAGGAATCCAGAAAGAAAAGATGACACCCAGCAGCATCTGACAGAGGAGGTGACTTGAAGGGAGTCTGGCAACAAGGCACCTGGATGCAGGAGGACTTCTAGCTGGTCGCACAGACAAGTAGTCCCTACTCTGTCCCACCTCCACAGGGACCTTTCCCTGCGCTAGACACACTGTCTATGACCAGTGACTTGGCAAAATGCTCGCCAATCGAAGAAGGACAGTGCTATTTATTAGCACTGCCCACACTAAAGATGGCCACTGAGGTCATACAAGGCAGCAACATCCAATCAGTCATTCCTCCCATGCTCCACAGTTATTACCTTTTTATATCTCTTGGTCCTCCATCTTAGACTGTAAGTTCTAATAAGCAGGGCCTTCTGATTTCTACTGTATTAAATTGTATTGTAATTGTACTGTCTGCTTACATGTTGTAAAGAGCTGCGTAAACTGCTGGCACTACATTAATCCTCTATAATAATAATAAAAATAATAATAATGATGACACCTATAAAGGCCTCAGAGAAGCATAAGTTCCCCCTTCCCTTTGCTCTCTCTCTCTGCATGGTGGCTGCCCAACAGGATCAACTGTGCAGGGAGGCCAAACAGCACCTGCCCACATGTGGGCTACCTATTGAGCACTCTGCAGTGTAGTTGAGCATCATGGGAAATGTAGTTCCAAAACTTCTGGGGTGCCAAGGTTCTCCATCACTGCTATAGAGTATTAAATAAGTAATTTTATACACCTTTAATGGCATCCCTGTTTTCTACACCCAGAATTGTTGCTCCTGTGAATAGACCTGGCTGTGTCCACAAGCTTCAGCGATTCGAATCGGGCAAATTTCTAACACTTCTTGGTATCTCTGTGTGGCACCTTTGATTTTATGTGCTATTTAAAAAAGAAATTCTATATTTTTATACAACTAGAAGACCCAGTGCTCATGTATAGATTTATATATTCCTAGTTTAGCAAGAGGGGACTCAGTTTTCCTTTTACATTGTTCCTGGTAGTGTTTAATTGTGCTTTCACCCTCCTGTCTCTGTAGGATTCTATTGTCCTGTCACTATGATGGGCTACCTTACAACAATAGGAATGTGTGGGAGGCTGGAGGCAAGTGCCAAACCTTTGTCCAATTAAAACAGCCTGCCATTCAAGCTGACTAAGGGCACCAGAACTTCAATTGACCTATGCAAAACGTCAATCATTCTGAGATTTTTCTGCCTTTTAAAATAACCTGTGGCAGTTTCGCTTTATATGTTATTTGTTTGCAGGCTATACATTATAAGATAACTTGTAAGGTTAACATTTTCCAAGAAATCAACCTTGTTTTATAAGTCACATCTAACAAGTGCAGCCATGCAACTTTCATCCTCATTGTATAACTTCACTTCAGCAGAATATGGTACTGACAGTTGCACTACATTTTACAAAGCGAGTAGTTGATGACACTGCAAAGACTAATTGTGCTGTAAATACAACATAGTATAGCAGTCAATTAAGTTGCTAATAAATCATGCATCCTATGCATTAAGGTGAAAAAACACCTTGCACTCCCCCCCCCCCCCGAGGCCCCGTTTTACTTACCTGAGCCCCAAATATCCGTGGGCGCGTTTCCGCATTGCTTTCCCCCAGCTCCTGTGGGCTCTTCATTGGATGATTGATAGCAGAACATTGGCTCCCGCTGCTCTTAATCAAATCAATGATGCGGGGCCCGAGTGATACACTCAGCGGCTATGGCTGCACGGGAGCGCGCCTGCAAGCTAACCCCCTTGGGAGAGCCCTTACCAGAGGGGGGTTAGTACAAGTACGTTACTTTGCCCAGCTGTGCCATTCTGCCAACGTATATATGCCGATAGAGGTCGGCAAGTGGTTAAAAGTAAAATAAAACAAACTATTTATAAACGTATTCAACAAGTGTTACATTATAGTTGGGCGAACGGTTTGAGCCAAGCAAAAGTTCAGCCCAAACATTGCCTGTTCTCCCTTTTGGCGAACATCTGAATTTGCTGGGTGTCTTAGCAGGATGTTTGCCTGCCATGCACCCCACAATCTCCTGAGCACTGCACAGTGCATTCTAAGCCCTGATTGAGCAAAGCTTTGCCCAATCAGGGCACAGTGAATGGCTGTTGTTAACCACTTAAGGACGTAAAGAATTTACCCCTTTAATGACCAGGCAATTTTTTGCCATACAGCACTGCGTTGCTTTAAAGAGGAGGTCCACCTAAAAAAAAAAAATTAAAAGCCAGCAGCTACAAATACTGCAGGTGCTGACTTTTAATAAATGAACACCTGCCTGTCCCAGGGTCCAGCGATGTCGGCAGCCGAAGTCGATCAATCGCTCAGCTCTCGGCAGCTACCGATGCCATTCTCGGTGAGGGAATCTGGAAGTGAAGCGTTGCGGCTTCACTTCACAGTTCCCTACTGCGCATGCGCGAGTCGCGCTGCGTGTCTTAACTGGCCCCCGCTATCTCCTGGGACCCGTGTGTGTCCCAGCAATGTGACAGTGCGGGAGGACGGGAAGAGACATAGACTCCCGTGGGAGTCTATGCCCGAAAGTGGGTGCAAATACCTGTCTTAGACAGGTATCTGCACCCACCTCCCCCCTGAAAGGTGCCAAATGTGACACCAGGGGGGGGGAGGGTTCCGAAAAGCAGAGGTTAAATTTTTGTGTTAACCTCCGCTTTAACTGAAAATTGCGCGGCCGTGCAACGTTATACCCAAACAAAACTTATGTCCTTTTTTCACAACAAATAGAGCTTACTTTTGATGGTATTTGATCACCAAATGTTTTTTATTCTTTGCGCTATAAATAAAAAAAAGTGTGACAATTTTGAAAAAAAAGCAATGTTTTTTACTTTTTGCTATAATAAATATCCCCCAAAAAGTATAAAAAAAAAAAAAATTTCCTCAGTTTAGGACGATATGTATTCTTCTACATATTTTTGGTAAAATAAGCGTATATTGATTGGTTTGCACACATCTACAAAATAGGGGATAGATTTATGCCATTTTTATTATTATATTTTCTTTTTTTACTAGTTATGGCGGTGATCAATGATTTTTAGCAGGACTGCGACATTGCAGCGGACAGATCGGAAACTTTTGACACCAATGACATTTATACATTTTGGGACCAGTGACATTTATACAGTGGCGGCTGGTTGGCAAGTGGTTAAGGAGGGGGGCCAGGAAGCTGGCCGCTGCGTCCCGCACAATAGATGAGTCATCAGCCGACAATGGGCTTCCCTGCTGACAGCTGAATGAAATAAAAACCATTGCTGGCAATAAAAAAAGTAGAAAAAAATGGCGTTGTCCCCCCCCCCCCCCCTTTTCTGACCTGCCAGGCTGCATACTCGGATAAGGGTCTGATATGGATTTTAAGGGCGACCCCACATGTCCCCTAATCCATACCTGACCCGAAAGGGCCAGGTATGGATTAGGTGGGGGGGACCCCCACGCCATTTTTTATTTCACATTTTTCTATTGTCAGCAATGGTATTGTATTGCAATTTAAATGTCTTTTTTTTTCTTCATAAATGTCAGTTTTCTATATGTGGTACAGATGTGCAACTTTACAGGCAGACTAAGGGGACCCCCTAGGCACTATATTTAACCACTTTCAGACCGGACCAATTTGCAGCCAAAGGACCAGGCCCCTTTTTTCGATTCGGCACTGCGTCGCTTTAACTAACAATTGCGCGGCCGTGCGACGTGGCTCCCAAACAAAATTGACGTCATTTTTTTCCCACAAATAGAGCTTTCTTTTGGTGGTATTTGATCGCCCCTGCGGTTTTTATTTTTGCGCTATAAACAAAAAAGAGCGACAATTTTGAAAAAAAAAACGCATTCTTTTTTATTTTTTGCTATAAATATATTAAAAAACATTTTTTTTCCTCAGATTAGGCCGATACGTATTCTTCTACATATTTTTGGTAAAAAAATTGCAATAAGCGATTATTGATTGGTTTGCGCAGAAGTTATAGCGTTTACAAGATAGGGGATAGTTTTATAGCATTTTTATTAATAATTTTTTTTATTAGTAATGGAGGCGATCAGCGATTTTTATTGTTACTGCGACATTATGGCGGACACATCGGACATTTTTGACACATTTTTGGGACCATTGTCATTTATACAGCAATCAATGCTATTTAAATGCATTGATTCCTGTATAAATGACACTGGCAGTGAAGGGGTTAACCACTAGGTGGCAGTGTAGGGGTTAAGTATGCCTAGGGGTGTGTTTCTTACTGTGTGGGGGCGTGGCTGTCAGCTAGTGAATGCTGATCTCTGCTCCAATCACAGGGAGCAGAGATCGGCATCACTAGTTGCTAGGCAGAACAGGGAGATGCTGTTTATTTCCGCATCTCCCCGTTCATCCTTCCCATGAGACGATCGAGGGTGTCCCCGCGGCGATCGAGTCCGCGGGACCCGCGACCAGCCTCACGGGGGTCCCGACCGGCGTGGGAGCGCGCCGCTTCCGACAGGCTCCCGATGGCACAGCGGCATTTAAAAAGGGAGTTATATATACGCCATTATGATTGTCCGTGCCATTCTGCCGACGTACATCAGCGTGCGCCAGTCGGGAAGCGGTTAAATTCATTTTTCGTTTTAATTGTTTCACTTTGAGCATCATTAAAATCACTTCTCCTTTTAAAAACAATCTTTTTTAAAAGGTTTTTTTTGCATTGGTACATGTCCCCCAGGGTAGTAGCCAGGCCCAAGTCAACATAAATAAAAACAAATACTCCTGCACTCAAGAGTTTACTGTGCAGTTGATTGAAATCAAGCCACCACATCAGCTGTGCTGCCACTCTTGACAAGTCAGGGGAAAGCCAGCAGAAACTCTAAAAATAAAAAGGAACAGAGGGAGCACCAGCCTAGTGCATTAACCAAAGAGTCCAAAGAAGGTCCCTCGAAACCCATCATCCTTCCTTGGACTCTACATCCAACACTTGTTGTTACTGGCCAGCAGATCTCGCTGGATGAGACAAATGGTGGACTTTATACAATTTGTTGACTTCATTGGGCCCAATTAGCCATTTTTCCTCCCTGGTGTCATGAGACTCGTTAGTGTTACAAGGTCTCATGTGTGAATGGGGAGCAGGTGTGTTAAATTTGGTGTTGTCGCTTTCACTCTCTCATACTGGTCATTGGAAGTTCAACATGGCACCTCATGGCAAAGAACTCTCTGAGCATCTAAAAAAAAGAATTGTTGCTCTACATAAAGATGGCCTAGACTATAAGAAGATTGTCAAGACTCTAAAACTGAGCTGCAGCACGGTGGCCAAGACCATACAGCGGTTTAACAGGACAGGTTCCATGCAGAACAGGCCTCGCCATGGTCGACCAAAGAAGTTGAGTGCACATGCTCAGCATCATATCCAGAGGTTGTCTTTGGGAAATAGATGTATGAGTGCTCCTAGCATTGATGCAGAGGTTTAGGGGTTGGGGGGCGGGGGGGTCAGCTTGTCAGTGCTCAGACCATACACCTCACGCTGCATCAAATTGGTCTGCATGGCTTTCATCCCAAAAGGAAGCCTCTTCTAAAGATGATGCACAAGAAAGCCTTCAAACAGTTTACTGAGGACAAGCAGACTAAGGACATGGATTACTGGAACCATGTCCTGTGGTCTGATGAGACCAAGATAAACTTATTTGGTTCAGATGGTTTCAAGCGTGTGTGGCGGCAACCAAGTGAGGAGTACAAAGACAAGTGTGTCTTGCCTACAGTCAAGCATGGTGGTGGAAGTGTCATGGTCTGGGGCTGCATGAGTGGGTAGCTAAAGTTCATTGAGGGAACCATGAATGCGAACATGTACTGTGACATACTGAAGCAGAGCATGATCCCCTCTCTTCAGAGACTGGGCTGCAGGGCAGTATTCCAACATGATAACGACACCAAACACACCTCCAAGACAACCACGCCTTGGTAAAGAAGCTAAGGGTAAAGGTTATGGACTGGCCTATTATGTCTCCAGACCTAAACCCAATTGAGCATCTGTGGGACATCTTCAAACGGAAGGTGGAGGAGCGCAAGGTTTCTAACATCCATCAGCTCTGTGATGTCGTCATGGAAGAGTGGAAGACTCCAGTGGCAACCTGTGAAGCTCTGGTGAACTCAATGCCCAAGAGGGCTGTACTCACTTTTGTGAGATACTGTATATATATATATATATATATATATATATATATATATATATATATATATATACGTGTAGTGGCCATAACCCTCGATGGGGCGGCCTTGACTTTTGGGCTTACCAGTTACCTCCGCTTGGCTTGTTAACCTGTGTCCAGGGGTTCCCAGGGTTAGTACCCAACAACTTTGGATGCTGACACCATAAAAGTCCTTTTAGAAGGTTTTCATTTGCAGGGGTAACATCCAACAAACACAGTCTCGAATAGGAACAGAGGGCAAGGGTGCAGAAACTCAGGCACCTTGAACTGCTGACAATTGAAATGTCTCTAACAAAAACCCAGAGAGTAGCCACTCGCAGCTGGGTACTTCAATGCTGAACAAATCTCTAGCCAGAGATTATGGCAGTCAACACTTTGATCCGGAAACTTGTAAAGTCTCTGGTGCAGAATAAACTCTCAACCAAAAGTGAATAAGAACCTTTTCTCAGTACATGGAACGTTCTCTGTCTCCTTGGCAGTACTGCAAAACTGTGGATTCGTTAGTGTCCAACTGTCCATAACAACCCAGCAACCAGGCTCTTCTTGAGATGTCAGCTTGTTGGCCCTCCTCCAAAGAGTCCTCCCCCGGTCGCTTACACGAGCTACGGTGCCCCTCCAAGATTGAGAGCACACCCGGACACCTTGAATCCTCCCTCAGTTACTGCACCTCGGACCAGCCGGTTCCGAGACTCGGGAACAGATGGATCCTTGCCCCAGACCATGCAGGTCTGTGGGGCTAGTCAAACTGACCATGTTGTGGGACGGCAAATGCTCCCGGGCCCGGGACCCCTCGCGGGGCTACCCCGGTCCAGATTCAGGAACAGGCAGCTACGGCCGAACACGTGACTTCAGGACCTTAAGTACCCTTCCCCAGACTACACAGCGGGGCCAGATGCACCCACTGATTGGCTCCGGGGAAGACTGATACTCAAAACGTCCAACCAGGCCTGGTTCTGGGCCTGTCACGTATACCTCACTGTACCCATGACCAGGCAGCACCTTAGTACAGCCCAGCCAAACTGATGCCAAAGTGAACCTGCACAATTAACCCTCAGAACCCCACTACTGTTCTGAGGAAAAAACGAAATTTTCACATATATCGGACACCTTGTAAAAGTGTCACCACTACATATACATATACATACATATGTATATATGTGGAAGGCCAACATGGTGGCCTGAATTTATGGGAGGAGCCCGGGAGGGTATTTAACCGGCCCACTCACCTGTGGTCTTCGTCGGTTCCGGTGCGCGATATACTACGTCACTAAGCCGACTACTCGATTTCGCTAGCGTTCGTGAGTGCCAGACGTCTCGTGGATTGCTCTCGTTCGAAGGTTTTGTACACTGTATCTGGCTCGGCTGCCGCAGGTAGGGGTCTCGTTTGACCACCATTTCACTTATGAACGTTACTTACCTTGTCACGAATCTCGCTGTTCACATACGCACAAGTCATTCCATTAGTACCCGTACGTTGCATCCGTACCGCTATCTGCATACAGTAGCCGGTCGCTTACGCATCACCTGATTCGGAATCAGTCGCAGTATCATGCCATACGGTCACATTTCAGCCATTTCAAAAACATTTCAGTCATTTCACCATTTCACGGTCCTGCACCGACACGCCGTTCGAATCTAGCCACATCCGATTCGTCCCGGCATGTCCCAGCAGTGGAACCCCATTTCAATACATGACCCAGGGAGCGGCCGTTAGCCGCAATTTCTCGACTCACCGGTCGAAAAAACACCTCTGTCATGGCATCATTTCACTGTCACGTATCACGTTCCGATTCAAGTCTAGGCGCACCCCGGTGCCTCGATTCGTACCGGCACGCCCCAAGATGCTCCCAGGCCCCATTTCATTCCGTGCTCCAGAAGTACGGTCGCTGTCAGTCGAAAAGTTTTTAGGCTCACCGCTCGGCGCCTCTGTCACGAGGAAAACATTTCACCTCACGAGTCACGTTTTTGATTCGAAACCGGTCGCACCTTTGCGGATCGGTCTTCGCCTCCAACGTACCCCAGGTTTGTCGGCCCCATTTCAGTAACCACCCCTGAGTCTGCTCGTCGTCGGTCGTGAGACCCGACCGACCGTTCAGCACCTCAGGGAATGGTTCCCCTCATTTCTCTCACCGCCAGGCCGCACCTCGCTTCGAACCCAGTCGCGCTGCGCACCGGTTCGGACCGATGCGCCCTGAACATCCGTTGGCCTCATTTCAGTACATGCTCCAGAAGTCTGGTTCGTCTACAGTCGCCATCGCGGCTCGACCGTTTCATACTTCTGTCATGCCGATCAGTTCGCTGTCACAACAAAAACGTCCTGATCCGAATCCGATGGCATCTACCATGCATCAGTTCGCCTCAACGTACCCCAGTCGAGTTGGCCTCATTTCATTCCAAAATTCTCGGCAATCAGCAGTCACACTCATAAAACGACACCTTGCGCCCACGACATGGCACAAACGTTTCTCATTTCACTCAAAAAAAAAAAAAAAAAAAAAAAAATAATAATAAGTAGTGTATATGCACAGACGGGGGACACACCCCACGAGGCACACCTCACCAGTTCTCTTTATTTTTTCTTCCCTAGGTCAGTCCAAGTTCAGTAGGTCCACCCTGCACAGGTTGGACGGTGTTTCTCCAGGTAAAATATAAAAACTTACCGTGTACGCACGTCCACGTACGTGCGCACACTTGTCCTTTCCAGAGCACAGCAGTTGGGTACGTATGTTTACACAAGGAAAGAAACAGTCTTGGCTTATCTCATCCCCTTGAACAGCTCCGGTCGACCTTCTTACGACCTTAGACGCCTCAAGACATCGCCTCAGGGCACAGCCCATCCGAGGACCATGTCGCAAGCGGGCAGCGAGGATCTCACCGCCCCCTTGTCACGTTCCCCAGTGTCCATGAGTGACAGCATCCAGTCCCTCAGGGGATGGACCATCCCCAGACTGACGGCAGAACTTAGACGCAGGGGCGTGCCGTTCCCCGCCACGGCCAGGAAGGCGGAGCTCTTCAGGCTCTTGTTTCCTCCTCCTGCCATGGCAGGGCCCAGCACTCAGCAAGCCTCCCTCCAGTCTATATCTGCGGCCATAACACAACTCCACACCATGGTGTCGTCCTTGGCGAACACAGTCACGGACGTCCAAGCCAGAGTGACTCTCCTCGAATCTCACCCGGCCCCGGCCGTCCCCGGCCCCGCCGCGATACAGCCACCTACAACAGTCGCCACAGGTACCGCAGGGACATGTCCCCTGGTCTGCCCAGCACACCTGGTTCCAGCCAGCATTAAGAAGGACATACTGGATGGCAAGGACGTCAACCTCGCCTCCCTTCTCATTTCAGTCCACGACCTAGCCGAAAACAAGGCCTATACCTGGGGAGATGTCTCGGTGGTCCTCAAAGCTAAAGACCCCAGACTCAACCGCAAATTGTCCGTCCCAGAATTCGCGTTGTCATTTGGGATGCTTAGAGACATCATATGCTCAGCTTCCCCCGGCAGAAGGGAAGAGCTGGATTTATATCTCCACACCGTGGTAGATCTGGGCTACAAATACGGCGGGTTCTCATTTTATGACTACCACCGCTCCTTTTCCGCAAAAGCAGCCGCCAGGATGGCGCAATTCCAGTCACCCACAGATTGGAGCCTAATGGACACAGAATTATTCTGTCGCCATTTCGCCGGTCTGCGCTCACCATTGTGCGCAGTCTGCCAATCCTCCACGCACACCGCCGCCTGGTGCTCCAGTGCAAC